>JALBCR010004325.1:0-408193 GCA_030710515.1 Abscondita cerata
AATCTTACCCACCGAATAAAGGAGCTTGACAAATATAAAATAGAGTCATACAAAAGATACATATCCGAAATAGGACCGACTGATCCAGGATGTGGAAACCCACTAAACGAACACGATGAACTACCTACTTACTTCTGGAAGCGACACACTTACAACCCACTCTAAAAATCGTAAGTATCGCCTGTCATCTTGAAAGTTTTTTTACATCATCACATCTATGCAACCCTAAGTAGTCACTCGTTGTGATTAAAAAACACAGACATCTTCCCATGCTTGGAATCAATAAACCAACATCTCTTAGAAAAATAGCGCAAATTATAGCAACTCTACCAAAACGGAAAACGCATGGATGCGATCTTATTCCTAACGTAGTACTTCAAAATGTAACCAATAAATGCTTAGCGTACCTAGCAACGCTGTACAACTCATGTCTCAGAAAACGCCATTTTTCACTTAAAGTGGAAACTAGCACACATACTTATGTTCAAATGACATCAACAGTTACAGACCAATAAGCCTCTTAACCACCCCTATCAAAAGTCCTTGAACAAATCATCTACACCTGTCTACTCGAAGAAATTGAAACACTGCGTCTTTCAATTTGGCTTCAAAAGAAGGCATTCTACGAGTTACCAACTGCAACGGATTAGCAAAATCATTTCAACTGGCTTTAAAAACAAAATCTGCAGCATTTTAATCCTACTTTATATAGCACAAGCGTTTGACAAAGTCGGATTGAAAGGCCTAAAGAAGATCTTGAATCAGAACATCACTCAGCTACCTAAAAGCAATCATCTCTTCTTTTCTAGAGCTCAAGCAGATTTGCAGTCAAAGTAGCCAACTCTTACATATCCAAAATAAAAACAATTCCATAGGCGTTTCCCAGAGAAGAGTATTCTGGGACCATATTTAATAATCAGTTATATTTAGGCATACCACTTAGTATCAACGTCATTAGCCATATCTGCTGACGATACAGCTATTATCACACAAAGCTCTAACTTAGCGGATGGAATTCTAGCATTAACATGCCCATAACTCATTGATCACGCAAAAGCCAAGCGAAGATATTTGCACTGGAAGCGCATTATGAACCAACTAAACATTGAAATAAATGGAATTTCCATCCTATGGAAACAAAGAAAAGTGCTATTAAATATCTTAGAGTTCACTTAGATGCTCGTTTGAATTGCAATTACCACATAAACCAAAAACTCTTGCAAGACAACAACAGGTTAAGACAACCCTCAATAAATAGAAATCAACACTCAAACCAGAATGTACTATGTTGTTATATAAGGCTCTGCACGACTATTAATACTCTATGCTCACTCAGTTTGACTTAACACTTCCAAAACCAATATGCTAAAATTACAGCGCTTTCAAAACAAGATCCTTCTGAACTTGACGTCAGCGCTCCCATGGTACATACATACGAGTTAAGTGTATCAACAATCCACGAATTCATGACCAAATGTGCAACTAAATTGTCATTAACGCTAGTAAGGTGTACTGGTGCAGTGTTTTTCAATCTTTGTCATAAAAATATTCATACCAGATTAAAACGAAAAATTCCACAAGATCTCATAGCTTTCGAAGACAAAAGTGACTAAACTAGTTACTAAAACAATTGATCAGTCTGAGACATTAGTATAGTCTTGACATTATTTTTGTCATTTATTTACTAATTCCTAAATGTCATGTATAACATCTATATGTTGATCTGGCAATACACGATTTAAAAAAGAGAACATTTATTTGCTCATTTATTGATTACAAATTGAAGAAAGTTGAGAATTGATCTATTTTTTTATCATTTTAGTTCTCTCTCTCTCTCTTTCTCTCTCTCTCTCTCTCTCTCTCTCTCTCTCTCTCTCCTTTCTATCTACTCGATAGAATTTTGTAATTCCTTGTTGTAATTTGTTTATTTCATTTTTTAGATTGTTTTGTTTATAAAAACATTTTATCGCCAACCGTCAGTAAAGCCGTCAATTATCAGATTGATTTCCGGAAGTAAACAAACAGTTTACCTTATCCTATACCAATAATGTACTTTATCTGCCTCGCGGCAGATAAAGTGACACATATGTAAGTCTGGTAAAGTGACATATGCGTCAGGTAAAGTGACATATGCGTCAGGTAAAGTATTTTGACTTTGACATTATTCGAAAATTATTATCTGTCAGTGTCACGCTTCTCCCTATTACGGCTCGATAATAGTTTTCTTGTAATTTATTCATAACAAATTATGGAAGATATTCAGTGCACGCCACCTGAAATTGAAGAGAAGTCATTAGAGACGTCTTTAGAACTTCTGCCAGAAAAATCCAGGGAAAAATACAATCGCCAGTACGACATTTTTATGGAGTGGTGCAATAGAAACAAAGTAAGGAAATATAGTGAAAACGTGTTACTGGCATATTTTTCTGATTTATCAAAGAAGTATTGTCCCCTTCAATGTGGTCCTATTATTCCATGCTTAAGGCAATCCTTTCAGTGAAGCAAGACGTCAACATCGGTGAATATATAAAACTAACGGCTTTTTAAAACAAAAAGCAAGGAATCATGTTCCAAAGAAATCCAAAACTCTTTCACAAGAAGATATACTTACGTTTTTACTAGATGCACCGGACGAAATCTACTTGATGATGAAAGTAATTTGTACAAACTTTCAAAACCAAAATGATATAATGTTGCATTTTTTAGGTTTGTGTTTTATTTGGAATTGCTGGAGCTTTACGTAATGAAGAACTTTGGAATTTAAAAGTATGTGACATAGAGCAAAAGAAACAATTCTGGTAGTTCATATACCAACAAAGACCAACAAGCCTCGTTTATTTGTAGTCACTGAAGAATTTGAAGGAAAAGTAAAATCCATAGAACTATTTAATAAATATTTATCTCTGCGTCCTAAGCACACGTCTCACGATCGATTGTTCCTAACCTACAGGAACGGTAAATGCACTATTCAGCCGATTGGAATCCATACTATCGGAAGTATTCCAAACAAAATTGCCAAATATCTGCATCTGCCAGAACCATCACTTTACACGGGACATTGTTTCCGTCGAACATCCGCCACTCTCTTTGCCAACGCAGGCGGTAGTAAAGAAAATTTGAAACGCCACGGAGGATGGAAAAGTGACACGATTGCAGAGTCCTATGTTGAAGAATCTGTGCTCAATAAAACAAAAATTGCGAAGAAAATTTTAGGCGATGATCCAACTGACAACTCAGTTATCACCAAATCTAAAAAGAAGATTTGCACATTTTCAATATAGATAATAACCCTCAAACGTTTTCAGTTGGAACTCCTTCGACTTCAGGGATTAACTTTTTTAATGCATCAGGGTGTACGTTTAATTTCAATATAACAAATAATAAGTAGATTTGCTGTTTACTTCGTCTCAATAAAATGCAATTAAATATACCTCAGTTTCTTATATTCCGAATTCTAAACAGTTGGCGATAAAATTTTGTATGCACCACGTCAGTAAAGTAAGAATCACTTTACTGCCTTGGTACATAAATAACTATTTATTTATAATTAAAATTAATAATACTCACACTAAAATGGACTAAGTTATAGTGCGCGGTTGTCGACAGACGTCATTTCACAACATATGTCGAAGCAAGGCGTTGATTCGTAATAGCGAAAGAAAGTTGAGTTTGAAACATATTTAAACGAGCCGCAGGCTAGTTATTTTATTCGCAAAGATGCATAAAAGCCGTTTACACACGTTCATCATACAATATCTTATTTAAATAAGAACTAACATTTGCAATTTGGAACAGATACTACAACAGATAGACGAATGCATGCTGTTTTACTTTTTTTATAAGTGTACCTCACACACATTAAATTAATATTCTAGTTGCAGAATAAATTTAGCCAAAAGTATTATAAGATTAACCATTTTTTATATTATATTTGTTTTCAAGTGCGTGTTGATGTATTTGCTATAATTCATCTTAATTGCACTTATTTTAAGTGACGGCGCAATTTTCAGCTTCTGTAAGTAATTTAGTTACTTATTTCTTTTTCATATTCAATAATTATTCAGATATTGTAACAGTAAAGTTTGTAGCGGTGCTTAGTGATTTTCTAATTGGGTAAAAAAATAAGTAAGTATAGTGACTAGAAACAAATATAGTTACTGGTCTGATTTGCTCTCTTATTCTAATATCTTATCGTAATAATATAGTCGGACATACACAGTAATTTTAACATTTTGTCAATATCCATTAAGTGGTTATGTAGTATAAAAAAAAAAAATATTAAGTAAGAGCATGTGAGTAAAACTATAGGTATAACAAGTGCTCAAATAAAAACTGATCTGTGCAGGTCAGGAAAATAAATTTATTTATTTATTTTTTACAGTGTAGCAAAAGAACAGCAAAATAACGCATAGTGGCGTGAAACTCATTAAAACGTAACGTGATATAAATATAACCTAAAAATTGACAGATATGAATGATTTCTTAAACAACCTGGATTCTAACATAAACTTTGTATCAGATGGCTACTACGTTAAAAATTACCAAACTAATCTCGGCAGTTGAAGATACGATGGTGGTTCATAAAGCGAAAAATAGGAAAAGCCGTTGAGAATGCAGTTTGCACAGACAACTAGACGCGAATACGGTCCAAATATAAAAGGTGAAGAGCACTAAAATATCTAAGACGACTTTGCTACAACAATCACCTTGTGTGGTTTAACTGACAGTTCCAAGTCAGTGCCGTATAATAATACTAACCCAAAACTGTGATTAAACAAAAGTTGATGTAACAATACATACTCTAAAATCTTTATTTACTTGCATTTTAATGGTATCTTTTTCTTCTAATAAATTGAGACCTGAGGATGTGTACATATAATGCACAAAACGTCGCGTAATGAAACGATGTAATGCTTTTAGTGCTCTTCCTTAAAGAAGATTAACTAGTTTCTTAATAGAGAGGAACCGTATTGCAGGAATCATTTAAGCATTTTGAGTATTCAACAGTTTGTATGGATTTACACATTAAAAAATTAAATTTATTTGTTTCCCTGGAATACGTAAATAATATACATTACAAACAAAAGTGTTGCTAAATCTAGTGTCAACAAAAAAACTAAACATATAAAATAAGAACTAAGAAAAATGCCAACAGTTAACTGTAACGGCATGTGTGTTAAAGTGCAAAGCGCTATCTAAATGATAGCTTTAATGCTTGTAACACACGTTGCCGATAAAGCCAAGTATAACTTGTACAGAAGCACACACGCGTCAATGTTTACACGAGATGTCGCAAGACACACATTTTACTTAAACATATAAAGTTTAATTAATAAGTGAATTCGATGAAAAGTTACAGAGATGTGTAATATCATTAATTATAAAGTTAGTAATATTTACAATTTTCAAAAATCATTTGTATAACGTTATGTGTAATACCACCTGGAGCAAATTAGAAATCATTATTGATATTGAATTTCGTAATTAAAACGTAGAATAAACTCAACAATATATTACGATGTTATTCCGCTTGTCTGAACCCAAAATAAGTAATTAATTGACATCCCACGATGATTCCATAACAATTAAACCCCAAATGTTGATCCTAATTGTAAATCGTTGGTGTTCGGAAATGTGGGTAGGAAATTTATGTAATTTGGTTTTGTTCCGTTTTGAAAACATCATCCCCTGCAGCTCTAAAACTCGAATACGGTACCAAACTCTAGAGTGAAGTAGCATTAGTTATAGTTTTGAAGACAATAAACAATGTGTGCGGGTGAAACTAACTATTAAGTACGTGGAATTTGTGTTGAAACATTTTTTAGTGCTTTAAACAATCCGCTATGTTAAAAAAACAATTAATTTACATAAAAACTAATAACGTGAATAAAGGGATCTAGCCGAAGAAAATTTAGTTGCCGACGTATACCGCTAGATACGAGCGTTAGGTGAAGAACCACGCTAAAACAAAATTCAAAAATTTGTTATCGAATTGCTATGCCAGCTAGCTCTCTTCCATTCAATCCGCGTTAAACAACGGCCGATTGATAAAAATTTTAGAGAGAAATGACGTCACAGAATAATAAACCCAACGAAAATTTGAAAAGTTTTAAAGTGACGAATAAAGTAAACGCGAGTGCCGTGCACAATTTAAACAATAAAAAAATTAATATTAGTGCACCGATAAAATTTTAATTAATTAATTGAATAGTAAAATTAAACATTAACTTAGCCGAGTAAAGTTCTGTTGAATTTTATTAACGTTGAAAAAATGTGTGTTATAAATTGGTAGTTTTGACCGAGTTGTAGTTTGGAGACCACGGTCGGGAACGACAAGGTTAACCTAGAGCATCCCAATCTAAAAGAAAACGGGAACAGACCAGATTGGTAATCAGTTGTAATTAGGTTAGGTAGCTTTATGTAAAATTTGTAAATAATTGCATTTGAACATAACCACCGTTTATTGAAAAGCGGCTGAGGTGTTCGCGAAAGTAAAAGGCGACTTTGCACGCTCGTAAAAGTAAGCGAATATTTCCTTTGTTTATAATTATTAAATTTTATGTATGTAAATAAAAATATTCTTGTTAACGGTTTAATTTCAATCAATGGTCAGATCGTGAGTCATAAAGATTTAGTAGCTCTGAAAGAAAATCAAAAGGTTATTATTTCTAGTAAACAAAGTTGCAGAAAGTTATTATTTTCAAATTAAAGATTATTACCAACATGCTGATACATTTACTCGGTAAAACAAAAACCCTGAGATCTAGAGTCAAATAATTTTTAGACGTTGAAGGTAATTTGATAATAATTAAACAAAATAATATAAATTAAAAAATCCTTCATCTTAATACATAACATCTACATATATTTTAATTATAAGATTTTAACATACCGTATAGGTATAGGGTTCCTAGTAGCAAAGAGAATACTTTTTGAAGTAGTCAAAATGTTACAAAAACGTAGTCAACAAATGTAGCTGTTGTTGTATGCATTTTGCGTTTGCAAATGTAACAAATCCGCATGGTGTTTGCTGGAAATGCCTCTCTTAAATTAAATAATAATTAGTGGTTTAAGTAACAATATAAAGATATTTTATTTGGGAACTATGTTAATATTAATAATTGATTGAAGCAGTATATAAAATGTCAATAAGTTAAGAAACTTTCAGGGTTCAAATTATATTTTCCAACTTCCACTATTAGTCCGGGGAAATTGTTCTGAAAAAGAAGGAAAGTGGAAATTATTTGCGCAAACGAAAAATCTACATAACTTCGTAGGGGGTTTTTGCTGGAGTTTTTGGGATTTCAACTACCCTGGAAACCCCACATAATCGGGACGACGGTTGAATTCCTTTGATCGGCTATTTTTAGACTCTTTGACTAAACTCGACAAATTGATATTTTTTGAAATACAAGCTTGAAAATGGGCGTTTTAAAAACAAATGGATTCTCTTGGATTGGCGAAAATCAACAGTACCGGAGTATCTGAAAGACACATATTCTGTTTAGTTTTGACGTGAATTATATCTCGCGAATTAATTGGATAGACATTTTTTTCTCGCGACCAAATCCCGCGCTAAAAAACACGAAATGTTATTATAACGCTCTAGATTACGTGTGTTTTTGCAGGCAACAATCGATACTTTTCAAGACATAGTGTCGCATAGAAACAAATTTTTGAAAATTACATTTTGCAGTCATTTTCCGCGTGAAGAAGCGTTGGAATGCAACACTAGCGTATTCAAATTGCGCGTTTTTTGTATATACAAAAATTTTGATCTCCTCACAAATTCAAAAAATCGATAATTTCTAGATATAGACAAAAAACTGCTCCACGACAAAAAAATTGATATCTTTGAGATATTGGAGAAAAGTGCTCCGACTTTTAAACAATACCGTTTTACTTGCAAAGTGCTGCTAAAAAGTAAAAACTTTCTTTTACTATGTCAAGAAAACTTTGTTCCACACCACCGTTGAGGTAAAGTTGCAGACACGCTTTATATTAACCTGGCATCCCCGGAAGGTCTAATCCAAGGCGACGTATTTAGTTTGAGTATTCGGAATCACCTTGTTTGATCCGCTATGGGAACCAACTGGCCAAATCCGTCCATTATTAGTACGCTTTTTGTTGTTTCCTTTTACACCTTCCTATGCATTTTTCTTGGTCGAGGTTTTCTAACTTATCTTTGAACAATTTCATTGTGTTCATCAAATTTTCATCTTTGTCTTTAATCTGGGAACAGCGCACTCAAATTCAAATCGTCCTCTTCGAACTCAAGAATGTTGGCTTTGTTACTGCATTCTCCTTCACAATTATGACACATTGCGTGCAATAATGCAACCCTGTTTTTTAGTAGTTAAAAATTACTTACCTGTAAGGAAAATACACGTAAAATGCATTGTTTAAATACATTGTTTAAAACTCGGAGAATTTCAATATCTCAAAAGTATCGATTTTTCGATGTTGGTGTGCGCAGACCAAAAATATCGAGCGTCAATCTAAACATAAGGCGTGTCTTTCAAAGACTCCTGAAGTCGTGGATTTCCGCCAATCCAAACGAATCCATTTGTTTATAAGAAACCCACTTTAGAGCTTATGTTTCGAAAAATATTGATTTTTCAAGTTTGGTTGAAAGGACCACAATGGTAGCGCCCAAAATTCTCCTCAAAACAAACACTTTGAATCTCTTATACAAGCACTGCATCGCGAATTATAACCGATCAAAGTAATTTAACTCTTTCCTCAATGAGGGGTTTCGGAGGTGGAGGGTCGTTACCCCGAAAACCCAGATTTATATTCAACAAAAACTCTACTACAAACTTAATTTTCCTTGTACTAGAGGGTTGGGGCATAAGTCACGACAACTATTTTTTTTCTCTCGTACTCCCCGATTTCATTCGTAAGATTAAGAAACTGCTACGTGGTAGACGGTTTGAAACACAACTGGTCATTGCTAATGCTGTGCGCAAACAAGCGACCCGATTCACACATGGTGCGCCAAATGCTGAGGCTGATGGTAGTCAGCGCTTCGCACATCGTTGGCAGCGTATGGTAACAATAGCAGGGGACTACTTTGAGGTTCTTTAGGCTCATGTTTGTCATGTCAACTTTATGTGTACTGTGTTGTCGTTCTTTTGCACCGTGAAGGCCATACTACACTGTATACTACGCTAATAAATTAGTGTGTTACGATATTTCAGTGCTATTAATTGTCTCGTATATAACAAGTATGCGATTGTTCACGGTTTTGTGCATGAAAACATACGATTGCAGAAATTGGGTGCAATACTCAGCAGAGAATGGGGATGGCTTATAAACTGTGACTATTTAGAGGCTTTAATTGCAATTTTAACATCAAAATACATATGTATATCTATAAATAAGACAGTTTTGCCTACAACTTCGTAAAACATTGTTAAATATTTTTATTGATTTTTTGTGGCGTCATCGACAATTTTTTTCAATGTTTGAGGTACTTTTCACAGGTATAGATGTTTGTATAGACTAAACTATGCTTCACCCGAACCGTTGCCCGAACTTTAGATCTCAGTAACAGAAGTTTTCTGATAGCCGATAAACAAAATTTAACAATAATTGTTTTTTTCTTCAAGCGGCATTAAACGGCATATTATTGAACTACTAGCAGACGCTAAAAAGGCTTTTTATTGTCTAAACATTAAAAAAAACAACAGTTCTTTTGTTTTCACAACTATTTAGAGATTGGTACCTCGGTTATTACGAATGTAACAGTAAAGTACCAATTGATTCTTCGAGAATAAAACGTCACTATAACACTCGAAAATCTCGAAAATCTGAAAATAACACATGAAAACTAGCAATAAACGCTTGAAGAAAAATAACATATTTCACTTGGCGTTCAACTCGCGTTCTAATATAGAAGTATTATCATAATTATTACGTTGAATATGCATATATTTCCTTTTCTGGTAGTCGAAAAAATTTTGCCAAATTTTACACGGGTTTGCATTTGAATAATGAGCAGAGCCTTTTCCAAACTTGTTGAACAATGCCCTATTTCTGACTTTCATTATGAAAAGAAGGCGATTGCATACGGTTTTCTGTTACTGAGAACGTACGATTTTGTAACCGTGTGGAATGAAAACTCGGGGAATCACATGATTGAAATCTGAAATCTCTTAGAAAATCTTGCTCTTTTATAACTTGTTGTGTAATATTCTTTTTCCAATTAAGTTATAATTTTGATACGTCATTTCAGTTGTGAAACAAAGGTGATATTACAACTAGTGTTAAAATGGCTACAAGTGTTTTAGCAAATCAATAATGTGTATATGCAAGAATTAATTAGTTTACTTATTATATATACAGGGTAAACCACCACGAACAGGACGGAGATTTATAGCGAAACGGTAAAAGTTTTACAAATCATTTTAGTAGTTTGAAAGTTAATAAATTTTACATTTTAAAATTTTTTTGAAATATACAGTGTGGCTCATCAAAGTTATATTTTCCTTATGAAACATTAGGTATATTTTTTAATTTCTCATAAAAAATAAGATATACTTTCATAAAGGTTCTATACCTACATACAAAGTGTTCTGAGTTACGTCGACTTTTCGTAAAATATGGGGTATTACAAGAAAATTCGATATCCTCTAATGCAACAAATTATAACAAAATTATTAAATTAAAATCTTTCGTTACCATTAATTTAAAGAAAATTGTCAATTGCGCAAAACTGTAACACATAGGCATAGGTCACCCTTATACCAATCGAAAGAGTACTTTTGGTTAACGTTACGAATTAATAAAATACAGTTTGTCCATTTAAAATAAGGCTTATATTACATATTAAATGATCTGATAATTAACCAGTAAAATTTAAAAACCCTGTAAAGAGATGTTTAACATTTAATCAAGGAATATCGAACTATTTAGACCTAAGAGTAAATTTGTTATAATTTGTTAGATTAGAAGAGATTGATTTTTTAATACTCCATATTTTAGGAAAAGTCGACGTAACTCAGAACGCTCTGTATTTAGGTATAGTTATGAAACGCAATAATATACATAGTGTTCCATAAGAAAATATATAACTTTGATGCGCCACATTTTTTGAGACGTAGTGTACATTTCAAAATAATTTTAAATTGTAAAATTTATCTATCTGCATAAAACGACAAAACTTTTACTATTTCGCTATAAATCTCGGTCCCGTTAGTGGTGATTCACTCTGTAAATTAATTGTACAATTTTCAAATTCATTGTTATAAACCCCTGTTATCTTCTGTCAATTCAATCCTTCATCTCCATTGTTACCTTTAAGCGGAGGTAGGTGAGAGTCCACAACAATATCGGTGGATGAAGGTGTCAGAGATGCTTACTGATGTATCCATTCCAATATTCGTAGCTGTTTACTTCTTGTTTTCTATCGATTCCTCAACATAACTTTCTGCCACTGCACTTGACTTCCGGTTATACCAGGAAGTGAATACTAACTTGGTTATTTTAAATACAATGCTCTAATTTTATTTTATTTTTGGTTTTCGAATAAAATTTTGCGTCTTCTACTACCATTATTAAGAAAAAATAAATTATTTCAAGCATTAGCAACGAAAATTTGAATCTACTAAAAGTAATATTTCATAAAACATAAAATGCAGACAAGCAAAATTTGTGCAACAGTTTGATATGTTATTGGACTATGTTTTCAGTATAGACATTTTTGAAATTTATTCCTAGGCGAGGGCTGCACAGTGGGACGGCGACCCGAGATTTTGGACAAAAATCAAAATCTTGGCCAAAAGTCAAACAATTGGGCAATAACGCTGATTACGAATTTGTGGTTAAAATGATAAAATTCAAAATGGCGGTTTTAATATGGCGGCGATAATTTTTATATGTCGACGGATTTAGCTGTAAATGCTTACTGGGGTTTTCGGGGTCGCTGATTATGAATTATGAAGTCAAAATAACAAAAATCAAATTAGCGGCTTTGATATGGCGGCGCACAGTAGGCCCGGCGACTTGGGAAGGCTAGCCATAAATCCAATGATATAATCATCCGAAGATGGTTTTAAATCTTTTAGAAACACTGTATTATGTAATGTAAACATGTTCTGTAAGAAAAAAGATCATCAGTTGTCACAGGTGTTTGAGTCATTTATCGAGAGAAAAATTTTATGTTCTCTCTGCGCACATTTCGTGATATATAATAAAAGTTCCACGAGGTTCCACTGAGGTGCTTTAATAATTCTACAGCTGAAAGTCTCCTTTGCAATTTCTGAAAAGATGATGTGCTACTTTTTGCTACTTTGCGAGATAACTGCTGTAGAAGTGACCTTGTCGCCACCGTACCTATACTCTCGGTATTAGCGCGACGAATTGACAGTTATTATTGTTTTCAATATGTTCATCTTTCGTTTGTATATATCGATACGTACTTTAGAATGTCCAAAGCGGAATCGGAATGTAAATATTTATTGCTGTTGGTCGCATTAGTTCTGTTTGTAATATTTACTGATATTCGATTTTGCCGCACAAAAAACAGCGTCGTGACTCGTGTAAGTCTATTTTCTGTTATTGTTCGCAACAAATTGTTCCCGTGTTTCCATGAAAGTCGGTGAGAAACGACATGTCGCGGTATTTACTGTAATGTAGATTTTCACTTGTCCAGTACTGTGTTTGAAAGCATCTTCGGATGATTGGATTTATGGCTAGCCTTACCAAGTCGAAGGGCCTACTGCGCGCCGCCATATCAAAACCGCCAATTGTTCGAATTTTGGCCGAGATTTTGATTTTTGTCCAAAATCTCGGGTCTCCGTCCTACTGTAAGCCAGGAGTATCGGTAGTTAAGAAAATTAAAATTGTCAAAAAGTCAATCTTTTAAATTGCAAGTGATTTTTGTATATTCTCATTGGATGCAGAATTTAATGAATTATTTTCGTGTTATCTGCTTTTTTTCTACTTTTCTGGAGATGATTGAGTAAATTAAGAAATTCGTCTAACTGACATCCTTAATGTTTTCTTCGTTTATTGTAAATGTTTAGAAACTTGGGTTTTGTTTCTGGGACAATGATTTTAATGAATGAATAAGAATCTTTAACACGCATACGTACTAATTCATCCTTTCAACAACCACCGCCAATTTCAACAATCACAATAACCTGGAAGAGTAGAGAAAAGAAATAGAAAATCATCATTGAATATTTAGTTATGTACCTTGAATCAAAAATTTATCGCGCCATTTGCTTCCATTACAAATCTAAAATTATTATATTTCAAAAAAGAGAGAAAAGAGTAAAAGGAAAAGTGGAGATAGGAAAACGAGAAAATAAAAGGAAGTAGATGAGTGGTGGTCTTTAGGGTATAGTATAAGATATGATAACAAAGATGTAGTACAGCTAAGAGAATTGGCAAGTTGCTATATTCGACCGACAACGCTCTACCCCAGAGGAGTCTCGTAAATTGGTAGAATTTTTTTATAGGACATAAACCCTTAAACGGCTTAGTTGCTGAGAAAATTGTCTTTAGTCAAACTTTTCGACTTTTGTGGTCGATAAAATTCTGCATTCTTTTTCAAAAAGGTAATCAGTCTAGTAAATTTACTAATGTCTACGTTTCGGTGAATATAAATTGTCGTCTGCAAAATCGAATAGCGACTACACTTTGTTGATGGATTGAAAACTTTTCTGTTGTGGTCAAAATAGGCAAGAAGCACTGGTTCGGAAGCTGTCTTTATCTTCTTAGAATGGCACCTAATTTTCAAATTTTTCATAGTTGGCATTGTATAACCGTTTTGATTTACTTGGTAACAAATTAGCAAGTACACCTTTTGCAACTTCTTCAACGTCTGAAGGTATAGGAGAATCTCTGAATCTTTGTAAATGCAAACTTGACGGCAAAATATATTTTTTATATTTGCGAAACAATCGGTTCCATTCACATAGCAACTCACCGATGGCCGAATTGTTCCAGACAGAAAATCATATACCTAACGATAATAACACCAGATAATAAAATTAAATTTCATTCTTTCTCAAATTAATTGGAAAAATCTTGTATAAAACAAGTTGCAAAATGGCTGTTTTTACACATGACGTGTGCGTTTCAATCGTGGTCTAATTGTCGCCTCTTAAAGGATTCCAAACCTTACTCAAATTGTGCGATAAGGTAGGAAAAGAGTAACATTTTCCGATTTGGTTGTCGACAACAAACGTTGTGGTTTGATATGCTTGGTAATTTTATTTTCTCAAACGCGAACAAAAATTACATAGACTACAAACATTGTAGGATGATGACTTTGGTTTTAAAATTTTTAACGCAGTCCATATTACTTTTTGTGTAACCAATTTAAACAAATATTTTTCGAAAGCTGTAATTAAAATAATTGTGTGTCGGTGAGCACTTAATGCAAACGAAGAAATATTTCTTAACAACTGTAAAATTTTTAATACTAATAATTAAAACAAATACAGGAAATCGGGTAATTTTCTTAAATTCTATTTAATTAGAAAAGGTGACGGTTCGCTAGTTATGCCCATTTATTCATTCCTATAATTTTTTAAAAATAATATTTCAAATCAAAACAATTAGGTATTAAAGGCTATCAACTAATAAAATTTAAAAATTTGAAGATACATAGTACGTAAGTGTGACACATATTATTTATTAAAAACAAGTCAAATGATTTTGTCATTCACGGCCAATCATAAAAGTAAAGTACACTTTGATTGATTTAACAACAAAACAAGACTATGTTGCAAGTATGAAAAATAAAAAACAGAACTAAAATATCTTGTATAACCTACACAAACCTAAATAACGGCATTCAATCATCTTGGCATGCTGTTAATTAAGTGGTGCTATATAATTTATCCCCACTCTTCTATAATTATAGTTTCCAGTACTCCTATGGAATGTAGATGCTTTGCTCCTAATTTTTTGCCAAGCATATTACAAACATGTTTAAGTAGATTTAAATCCTAATTCCGCGCTAACTATGCCATAGATGTAATATCTCATTGAAATATTTTGTGACGATGCGAGCATCATAAGGTCGCACATCGTCATGCATCGGAATGAAATTATGATCAGTAAATGGTACTTTGAGGGCAGTTTACTCTTAGAGTATCTGATTTACGTACTTATTGGTGGTCAGAGATCACTTTGCAACAACTTTTAGTTCACACTACATGTGAGTTTCCTCCAACGATGACATTCTAAACCCCTCTCGACCTCTGTACGCTGTAGACAATTTGTCAGTGAACTATACAAGGGCCCAGTTTACTGTATTTCAATATAGCGTTCTTTCTTCTATTTACATTTCTTACAGGTTGGAGTTTATCTTTTAACTACCTCACAATTTGCATAGATTGCAACACCACAAAGCGGCCAACCCAATGTGAAGTTTTTTACGAGAACTCCACGTCTCTTTTGCTTAATTTTTGAGATAAAGTAACTACACTTTACTATATTATTCAGCTTTTTTTAATTTTTGCAAGTTGCGATTGTTAAAAGTACAGTACACTTTTGATTTTCAAATAATTTAAATAAATTGAGACAATTCTCAAATCTACAATCTCTTTCTAACTGCTTTTTTTGTATATTAAACTGGGAAAAAACTAATATAACACACATGTGTGTAATAAATAATATAATTACCGGTTAATATTAATACGACACATAAATACTTTTTTCTGTTAATAAAAAAAAATTGACAATGCAAAATATTGTTGAAACAAAATCGTCTTTCTAGATTGGACCGTGCCAACTTTTAATCTTTTATTCTAGAATCTGGCGTGGTTGACAAGTTGATTACCTGATTTTTAATTGTCTACCTTAAACTTTCCATTGTTTGTTTCATTTGTACAATAGGCGAAACGTTGGAAACTACGAGTACCTTTTCGATACGATCCCGGGAGACGTTTTTGTTTCAACAATGACTCCGGCCGGGGAAATCGCAATTCTTACATGCAAAACATTTTTTTTTATACGTTGCAATTTTGCAAAGTTTTGTAAGTGTTGGTTGTGTTATCCGAAAAACTTTGTGTTGGGGTGGTATTAGAAGATAAAATAGGAAAAAAGCCCCTACGAATAAAATCGAAAAAGACTGCGAGATAGCGTAAAGACCCACATATTCTGAACATTTCTCGGATATACAAACTATATAACCAGAAATGAATTGATGATGAAAGTCCTGAAGAAGCTGTAGCAAAAACGTGGCTATACGAACACATTTTCAATACCGTAATTAACTATGGATTTAAAATACTCAATAACGATACTTGTGATGTATGTGATGAACTTTTAATAAAGTTACAAGATGTAGACATCACACAGAAGAAAATCATAAAAGAACATGATCAACATCTTACTTGGACAAAAGAACGATATAATCTGAAAAAAGATGATAAGATCAATGCAAGAGAGAATCGGAACCCAAAAGTTATCATGGTAGATCATAAAAAATGTTTGCCAACGCCCTTCTTGACAAACGCGCAAAGCTTTTTTCACTCAAATTATGGACTTCAATTATACTATTTAGAATTCAACCACAAATAAAACATTTTGCTGTATGTGGGATAAAACTTTTAGATAGAAGAAGTGCCAATGAGATGGCGTCATGCTTATTAAAATAGTATATTTTTTTCTAAAAGAATATAACAACGATAAAGATCATCAACCATAAATATTTGCACAATTTAATATTATCACACCTTGGGATTGGCAGCAGTTAGTCACAATTCTTAGCCGCTTTACATCGTTTATGGTTTTAGGCATAGATGGCAATTTAAAAAAAAATATGTTCCAAGAGTTTTCTACCTTTTTTACAATAATCTTCCACACAAAGATGAAGTATAAAATCATTTTCGCATGTAAGAGTTTCACTTTCTTTCATGAAATGTAATTTATCAACTTCTTTTTTGTAATAACACGTAAAATTATTAAAAATAGTTATCAAAATAAAATTGAAAGCAGCATAATATGTTTTTAGACGACTACTCTCGAAAGTAACCATATCACAACTTAAAGTTGTGTCCAAAAATGCAAAATATCATAACTCTTTCAAAACTGTTGGGATAAAACTCTATAGTTTATTTACACTCATATCGTCTTAGTTACGCTTAGCAACGACTTTCGTATAAATTTTTACCACTTAATTCAACCAAGTAGGTGAACATCTGCCGAATTTGATACGTTATTTATTTAAAGCACAGTAAAAAAAAACTAAATCTGTTTTCGCCTTTAAAGTCTTCAAATTATTAAAAATGTCGAGCACTAGCGATTAATATAATATCCAATTAACACTGCCCTTAGTTTTGTAAGAAGCAAAAGTTACCACACTGGAGTTGCAAAGTTGTTTTTCTTAACCCTTAACAAGTAAGAACGTAATTTTGTATTGTACTCGTCTAAAAAATAGTGTTCCTGACTCGTACGAAAGTGCAAATATCTGTGCTCGTGTTTAGAACCACTCGCATGACATTTGCTACTTTTGACACTTGTTAGAAAAATAACTATTTCTTGTCAAATATGATACTCTGATCGTAAAAATAACCAATATTAAGTTATTAAACCATCTAAGTCTAAGCAATGCAACGACGGTTGAATGTTTTAAATGCAAATCGTTTTCTAAGCGATAACTTGGAATGCAATAAACACTCGAGTCGATAAAGCCAAGTATTTCTGTACAGTAGCATACATGCACAAAAGAACACCTGATGCAAGTTTCGCTCTTATTATGAGCTCTTCAGAGATGAATACTTAAGTGCGGTATACAACTGTACAAGAAGGCGGTTAGTTCTTTAAACTCTCGTGTAGCAATGAACATAAGTGAAATGTGTGTTTAACGACATGTCGTGTAATCAGGGACACGTATGAATAGTAACAAACTAAGCAATGCCAACAGATAACTGTAACGACGGTTGAATGTTTTAAATGCAAATTGTTATCTAAGCTGATAACTTAAAATGCAATAAACATTCGAGTCGATAAAGCCATACGTGTCTCTGATTACACGAGATGTCTATGACACACATTTCACTTACTAAACCATGTCATATTATACATTAATATGTCATAATCATAGGTCATAATTACGGTCGGAAAATATGGAGCATGTGAAACCATATTTGTAATTTTCTCTTAACCAGAGGTGACGTTGTTGTTATTGATAGAAGCGGAGATGTCATTATTTTTAATTTAATGTCTTTGTCAATTTAATTTGTAACGTTTTTACACTAAATACTGACGATGACTACATTGACTTAAAACTAGTCATATAAACAAATAAGGTATAATACTTAGTATATTGGTATTGATATTGGTATTTGTATAAGTTATTGTACTGAAATGAAAAAGCTCCACTTTAACGTTAACTGGGGTTAAGGTAATGAAGAAAAATTATTTGGTTCTATCCGGCAACAAAGGTTTAGAAACAACAATCTTTCCACTGAGGTGTTTTGGTATGAAATTTATATTCACACTTCTGGTGCCATTTGACTAAGTACTATTTCTATAACGTTAAAAGATGTGTTATTAAAGGTTCGAATTTTATTTTAAAGTTACTTACTGCAGATACGTTTAATTTAATTTTACTACACTACACTACGTAATCTGAAAAGAAATGATTCC
Organism: Abscondita cerata; assembly: GCA_030710515.1. Classification (NCBI taxonomy): domain Eukaryota; kingdom Metazoa; phylum Arthropoda; class Insecta; order Coleoptera; family Lampyridae; genus Abscondita; species Abscondita cerata. Next base: position 18,613 of record JALBCR010004325.1, read on the forward strand.
ATTCCATGTTTTGAAGCAATTTAAAACGGAAATCGCAAATTATCCGATTATGTGGCTGGTTTTGTTTGAAAAAATGCATTCTTTGCAGGTTTAAGTTCTTTGTTGAACCAGGAAAAAGAATTCCATAATAATTCTTATATGCCATGTTCGAAGGTTGCTTAATAATTGATGCGTATGCTGAATAATAAAGATGGTGTTTACTTAAACCACCAGCTCATATAAGAATAATGATTTGCTTTAATAACTACTGTACACTAATACTACTTAAATTGTAAAACATTTTTGTGATACATTCTGTAGATTTAAGAGGATGTCGTTTATTTTACAAATGCGTTGTAAAGATTGCCTAATGCTAACGTTTATGTTTTATAGATAAAAAGTGTGTTTTTGGAGGAAATGTTTGATTTGTTCAATAAATTGAAAAAAGGTTTTCAATCTATTTAGATAAATCAGCAAGTAATAAATCGATAATTCCTGTTTCGTAGATAATAGTCCTGACTTATTTAAGTTTTCCGCCATTTTACTAGGATCTGACCTAAGAAATTTGGTTCCTATCTCGGCTGAGTAGTTTTTCTCTCAACCAAAGACGGAGCTATGTTATAACGTACAACATTTTACTATACAGAATCTATTCTATAACCTCCGGTTATTTTTCTATTGTTATAATATAGTAGAGACGGAATATTTAATACGCTACACTTTAGAAGCGAAACTCCCCCTTATCCGGATGATCAAAAATTTAATAATATAGTAGCAAAAATACATCATCTCCCCCGGAATGTAGAATGTCCCATAGATACAAGCAGTAGATTCTCTATACGTGTTAGTGTTTTCTTCAGTCACCGACAGATGGCGTCATGCGTTGGCTTTTCAGTTTCGTCATTGATTGAATATCGCGATTATAGTGGCGTGATGGATATCGATTCAGAATCGATTATATTTTATCAAAGATGGCTGTACGCTGTAATACCGGAAATAATGTTACCACACGACGGAACAACGCAATAATTTAAAAATATATTTCTTTAAAGTTTTTAATATTTTATTTGTATAAATATTACTAGGATATACTATTCAGTTTGATTAAATTAATCTTTAATTTTATATTGAATGTTAGGTGTAGAAAATAACAGGAAACTAAAATATTATGATAATGTAACACGTGTCGCCATCTATCGGCAACTTCGTGAACTTCATACGCAAATATAGAATCATCTGGACTTTATACATTCTGGGGAGATGATGTATTTCTGTTAGTAGCCATTAGCTTGGTGGTGTACTTGTCAACCTTAGTTTAAACTGTGTAACTTATATGTCAAAAAGGACTATTTTGAAAATTCTGTGTAAATTTAATGTTGTAAATGTTTGTATTTATACTACTTGTATAAAGCAAGTAGTAAGTATTATTTTGTGACAAAATGAAATGTTAACTGTGTAACGTACAAGAAATTATTCAAATCATTTAAAATTGCCGCTTAAAACAACCAAAACTATGGCGTCAAGGTCACTCAAATTTAACCTCAGAACATCAAAAACCGCGAGGAGTTTCGCTTCTGAGCGTAACATATTATGTTATTCTGAGCTAGAGATAAACTATGTTAAGTCATCATCAGAATTTTATTCCAATGCTAATAATTACCTATATTAAGTCATTAGTATTAGTTTTATAGATATATTAGATTTATCAGATTTTGAAACGTTTTCCTCTCTCCTGAAAAGTTGTTCGTCATTTGCCACAGTTTCCCTTTGAGATACAGAAAAATTACTGACCGTGGAGTTTAGTTTACAATCACACTACTTTAGTTTATTTTCAAAATAAATAAAAAACAAGTCATAATAATTTATAATGAATTGATGTATTCAAAGTTTTAACAAAATGTTGTGTTCTTATCATTATTTAACAAATCAACGGCACTTTTACACTAGCAAACAAAAATGTAAAAAAAAAATTGTTGAAGGAGACAATGTCACTTGCGACAGAATTACGTTGAAATTGATTAAAACTGATTATAAAACAATTTTAAAATAAGAAATCTGACCAATGATAAGTCAATTAATTTTTCATTTGGAGACTTATATTAAATCTTACATGCAACTAATAAACGTATGCATTACTATTATATTAAGAACGCTTTCACGTTTCTGAAAAGGTCTCGCCCATGAATTCTAAAACTCAACTCGATGATAAACAACGAATAACATCACCACTCACCACATAAAAATAGTGGAATACTTAGAATAATTTAGATGATATTGACGACGTAATTCTTTCAAGATGATTTTTATCTTTATTAAAAAGAAGCAAATGAATATTTTAAATTATTAAAATTTTAAATCAAAGTTCAAATGTAAATGTCAAAAGTTCATACTAGTTTGTAGAAAAACCAATTAAATGTACACAAAGAATTGAAATTTGTACTTGTGTAGAATAATTTGAAATGAAAGTTCATTTCTGAAATAAAAAACAAAACAATTAACTAACTGATTAATATATACCCTATTAAACCAGTTTGTAGTTAATTTGTATTTTTTACAGCATAATTCTAATTCTGGGTTACAGTGTTCAAACAAAAATGATTGAACAGCTACTATTTACTTGTTAGAACCTTGATAATTAGCATTTTTTCATTTCAAAATTACATAAATATACACAAGAAGATAATACAATATAAAGACATTTTTATAGTTTTTTTTGTTAAAACTTATCGAATCGCTAACACAAAAAACAAATAGAAGTTAACAGTTAGAAACATAAACTACATTTTATTTCACAACTAACAAAAGAGTAGACATGTTTATATGGTTAATCCGGTTAGCATTCTTAAATCAAATTCCTCCGAAGTAATTTGAATTTTGCTAAAAAAGTTTGATGCTTAATTTAATTAATTTTAGTTAAAATGTAAAACATTTTAATAATGTTACCATCATTAAGAACGGTGTTTGTTTTAAATTAATGCAAATTTATTAGGTAAGCAGTTCAGTATAAAATTTTAAACAAGACTTTTTGAAAGGTTAAATTTTTGTATTATGTTTGTTAGTTGAATGTGTATTAAATTTAAGAAATTTTAGTAAATATCATAATTTCATTATTTAAATAAATAGGTATCAAAATTATTAAAAGCTTTCGTGTTTACAAAATTATGTGTAATAATTAATGTAATTTTCTTTAAGCCATTATTTTTCCATTACTAACTTTAGAAATGATCGTTACTGACCGATTGTTAAATAGCAAAATTGTTTTTTTTATCTCCTGCCAAACGTCTCTAACAATAAATTTATTAGGTGAGTATTCCTCCAAAATTATAAGTTTTATATAAAGTTTGCTCTTCTCGAGTCCTTCTAGGTGGAGGAGAATGAAAAACAAACTCAATAAGTTGTCAACGCCGACGTTTCGCCCCTATGCGTCAATAATGAATTGTTCAATTGCTGATAGTCAAAGCAAAGTAGATTATAATATCAAAATATGTATTTAATTACAAAATTAAGCGAACGTAAATTTAGGTAACCAACTATACTTTACAGTACAAAACAAAAGTATATGCATTCTGAATAAATACATCTAAATCTAACTTACACAACAAAAAAAATAAATAAAAATATAACACAAAAACCTAACCTAAATTAATTCGTTGTGTACGTACCTATACGAGTTTAATTACATTCATCTTTAAAATAGTAATTAATTGTGCCGTTATTATTGTTGTAGCAGTACTTGTTAATCTTTCCACTGGTACATTCATTTCCCTGTTCTTAGTTAGTGCACCAGGAATAACATTGATACGGACCACAGAAATTGAACTATAGGATGGTCCCGGAACATCAAACTGAGGTATTGAAACAGCATCAGGAATATGGATTTCTCTGTTTGGGATAAGTACGTAAGGTATTGGTAAATTGGGAACAACTTGTGTCGGAATTGCAACAACTGACCTGTTGGTCCGGGTTACCTATGTTGAGAGGTAGCTGGTAGGGTTGTTCTATTTACTGCACTCCGCAGCTGCACAATTCATGCAATTCTTTTTTTATTTGGTAAGGATTTCTCTATATATCCTTCTGCTACTGTCGACGACTTTCACTTTCCATGTTGCTAAGGGTTAATAAACCTCCACCACTTTCTGCTAAAATCGTAGCTGAAGTGCGCGAGAATGAATGTCCGGTATATTCGTTTGCATCAGGTAATTTTAATGAACTAACAAAAATGTTCTAGATCTGAGTATCTCTACTTTTAACATATGTATTTATTATTATTATTATTGTGGCTCTAAAATAACAAATTATTTTTACTGGTTGGAGTATTGATAATTATATCATCACGAAAATCAAAATCTTTCACCCGCACATTACACAATTCATCAGTTCTGCAAGCTCGAACTTTAGAATTACTAACACGACCTGTGGTAATTTTCAGTTTCTAGTTGCGTAAATACCAACGATTTCTTTGGTATAAACTGGCATTTTGCTTCTTTAAAATGCTTGTAATTTAAAATATTTAGAAATATGAATATTTTCTGTTATTAAAATAATTGGTTTCAGCATGGAATATATTGCCCATAAACTCGATGCATTTTATTTTGTGCTTGTTGTTGAAAATTCACTAATATTTTCTAAAGTGTTTGGCAGTTTTTTTGGCTGTACAGCAGTCTTTGAAGGCTGCATAAGTTTTTAGGTACAAACTTTTAGATTTTTCTGGTAACAACTGTTCACTAACTTTTTCTGCTACCTCTCTCATTTTTGGAGAAGTACATTGTTCATTTTTAATATATTATTGATTCACTAAGTAATGCCACCAGATAACTACGATTGAATGTTTTAAATGCAAATCGTTGTCTAAGCGATAACTTAGAATGCAATAAACACTCGAGTCGATAAAGCCAATATTCGTTGGCATTGTTTAGTTTATACTATTTATACGTGTCACGAGATGTCGTTAGAAACACATTTCACTTATATTCTTGATTCATCTTAATTAATTTTCCCCGCGACTATTAGTGGAATATAACCACTCTGAAATCATTTTTCATAATAGAAAGAAAAATTCTTGCACTTAAAATAGAATATTTATTCTAAAACGCTTCTTATGGGTTTTGCATGTATTTTCATTCAATAAGTAGTAACAGAATGAATATTCTGTAATTAGCTCAACGTATTAATTAGACAGCCATGTTTTGTGAACTGTCAGTGTTAAACGTAAATGCAACGTTTAGATGTTTTGAGGCAAATATTAATTTAAATTTTATAAAATAAATAAAAAATTCGAGTGAATCAGATATAGTCCTGTAGAAAACACGAACTACTCGCTAACGCTCGCACTCGGAATCTTCCACTCGAATCGAATTTTCATTCTAACCTTGTTACAAAATATACTGTTATACAGGGTGTATTAAAACATGCGCCTAATAATTACACCACGCTATTATACGTTGAAAACCAGGCAAAAAGCTCTAACACCAATTTGGTCTTGGACGAAGACTTAAGCACTTAACTTAACTGAAAGGCTTTTAAATTTGGCAACGCTGTACAATTTAAAGCTAAGATACATGCAGTAGTTACCCTTGATCGTATATGTTTGTGATTCTGCAATAACTCAAGATTGAATAAGTTTTATTTAAATTATACTCTCTTTTCGGCTACAATAGTTGTTCGAAATAAACACCTGCAACTTCTAAACATTTGGTGCACCGAGTAATAATGTTTCTTATTCGATTTTGCAGTATGTTACGATTTTTTATTTCTCTAACTGCATTATTTATTCGTTCAAGAAGTTGTTCTTCGGTTTCAATTTCTACTTCATAAACAAGAGATTTGAAAATGAACCAAAAGAAAAAATCTAGGACATTTAGGTCGGGACTTCTTGCAGGCCATGGTATCGGAGCATTGCGCCCGATCCACCTCTCTGGAAAGTTTTGGTTTAACCAATACCTAGTTTGAAGCCTCAGTGGGCTGGAGGTCCATCTAATTGAGCCCACGTGTCTCTCCTGACAAGTAACGGTACTTCCTCCAAAATCCCGGTAAATCGTTGTTTAAAAAATAGACAAATTTTTCGACGTTTAATCTACGAGGCATAATGTGTAGCCTTATTAATTTATTTCCGATAATTTCAGCCCATACATTGACGCTGAATCTAAACTGGTGATTAGTTTGATGGAAGGCATAAGGGTTTTCATCAGCCCAGTGGTGCATATTGTGCATATTAAACATTCCGTTACGGGTAAAGGTGGCTTTATCCGTCCATAAAATGTGTTCAATGAAAGCCGGATTGACTACTTGTTGCCGTAATAACCATCTGCAAAACTCTATCCGACACAGATAATCTTCCGGAAGCAACCCATGGACTCGGTGAAAGTGAAACGGATGTAAGAGATTTCTCTTAACACTCTATGTACAGCAGTATGGCTAATATCAAGTTTACGAGCTACAGAACGTGTACTTTGTCGAGTTCGTCTTCAAATACCTGTAAGATGTTCTCTTCCATTTCGGGTTGTAACACACGTCGTGGTTGCCCTACACCAACTCCCTGTTAAGGATCCATTCTTTCTGTTTCTCTTAAGCTCTGATCTAGTCTTTGGATAACATGATCATCAGGATGTCTCCTGTTTACATAACGTTCGGCATGTAAATTTGCAGCTCGATGAAAATTACCGCCACATTCGCCTAATATCAAATACATATCTGCGTAGTCGCGAAAACTGTATGCCATGAATTTTCTCAAAACCGAAAGCACAAAACTGAAGAAACACACAAGGAACAAAGTAACTTATAACAATGATATACGCGAATAGTAACTAATAAATAATAAGTGAAGCAGAAGTTTTACGAAAATATTAGAAAAGTGACTTTTACAATTATCAAAAATGACAATAATTAATTCGTCAATCATACATCAAGCTATCAATTTTTATTATTACATTTTAAACATCAACCCAGCTTATAATGCATAGTTGCAACATCTTCCAAAACTATGAATCACGAAAATTTTGCATTCTTAAATATTAAATTAATACATAAACTATTACCGAAATGTTATAATTTATATTTGATTACTTATTTTAATTGTTGAACTATGTGTTTTTGATACAATTTCATTGCAATTCTCAACCATAATCAAAAAATATTTCAAAGTTTAAGCATTAATACCTCCTTAACCGAAGAGGTATCAGAGTTTTTGCTTGGTTTTAACGTATAATAGGGTGGTGTAATTATTAGGCGCATGTTTTAATACAACCTGTATTTATAACTAACAAATACTACAACAATCGTAAAGAAACAAGATTACTCAATTGTTTTACAAACTTTAAGACAATGAAAGCATAGATACGTTATTTTAAAAAACGGAAATATATTTGTACATACATAAATATATTTATCCACAATCACAATATTATAGAGCTATTATTATGCTGTTATGAAACGTATTATAACACCTATAACACATTAGTGTTTTATATTCCATAAAACATTAGTGTTTTGTAATACATAAAATTTAAGAAAATTTGCAGAAAATTTAGTAATTATTTATTAACATTAATATTAACATTCACGTTAACATCAAAGTAAACTTATTTGCAATATCAGGATTTTCATTTACACAAACTACGTTTGAGGAAGACTGCATCATAGAGATCTCTTGCATTGTGCTGGATTTTCTTTGAATTTTCTAGCAATATCGATTTTATTTGACTCGCTTTCTTCTATATACCTCTCAACAACACTAGATGACCTCCACGCTCCGTGTCTCTTAAGAGTGAGAATATCACCACCAGCATTAGCCAACAGAGTCGCCGAAGAACGGCGCATACTATGGCCCGTGTAGGATTTTGCGTCTAGAAGTTTTAAGAAAGAAGCAATCTGTGAGGGATTCTGGAAATACTGTTAATTTCCACAGGTTGCACGGTGTATTTTTGAATTTATATATTGCAAAAAAATCTTTCCTACGAAATACGAGGATATATTGAAAAATTCTTAGCCTACTATAGAACCAAACAAAATTTTAATGTCAAAATATTTTATTACTCAACATATTCTCCTCTTAATTGGATACATTTATTACAGCAAACCTGCAACGTCTCTAGCCCTTTCAAAAATGTTTCTTTTGCTCTGCAAACCAGACCTCTACAGCTTCTATTACCTCCTTGTTGGAAGAAAATCTAGGATCTTTTAACCTTTTCTTCAGTTAAGGAAAGAGGTGATAGTCAGACGGAGCCAAATCGGGTGAATAAGGGGGGTGTTCTAGTAATTCAATGTGTGCAGGGGCGTTGTCCTGCAAAAACAAAACACCTTTGGAAAGCTTTCCGCGTCTTTTCTTTTTAATATTTTCCCGTCAGTAATGTCGAATAGTAATCTCCAGTTATTGTTCTACCCTTATCCAAAAAATCAATCATGATTAGTCCATGGCAATCCCAAAAAACTGAATCAAGAACTTTTCCAGCAGATTTTGGACACGAAACTCTTAGGTCTTGGAGAACCAGAGTGTCGCCATTCCATCGATTGTTGCTTTGTTTCTGGATCGTAGAAATGTACCCAAGTCTCATCCATAGTAACAATTCGGTTTAAGAAGTCTACATCGTTTTCAAATCGAGCACAGATCGAACGCGATGCTTCTACCCTTGCACGCTTTTGGTCAACATTCAAACATTTGGGGATCCATTTTGCAGCAATTTTTCTCATGTCCAAATTGACATTAACCATATGATAAACGCGTTCGTATGAAATATTTAGTGCTTCAGATATCCGTTTTAGCCCAATTTGACGATCTGATAAAATCATGTCATGAACTGCATCGATATTTTCGGGGACTGACACAGAAACTGGTCTTCCCGATCGGTCATCATCTTCAATGGAAAATTTACCTCTTTTGAAGCTTGCATTCCAATTTTTGACGGTCGCATATGAAGGACATTGATCACCAAGGGTATTAAGCATATCTTCGTAAATCTGCTTACCTCTTAACTCTTTTAAATACAGGTACTTAATGATGGATCGGTACTCCAATTTTTTGATTTTTGCATTTTTGGTGGACATCTTTTTTATTTAATTTATTGCGTAACTCTGGTTTACTTTTTTGATGTCAAACTTTACTCTGACTCTTCTAATAAGTTATTGTTCGTTGCTATGGTAACGCAATATTTTGTTTATGCAAGGAACTGGTCTAGGCTAACTAGATATCAATAGATCCTCGTAGTACTTTTAGGACGTAGGCGTATGTATTTCTTGCATATCTCCATAACATTAACAGAGAATCCTTCGTCTAATACAGTGAAACTTCTTGACATATTGGTCTTTGTTTCTGGGATAGACACGTAGATAAAAGATCCTTTATCTTTCACATGTTCAATATTTAAGTTTACCAGTTCATTGCATCGTAAACCTCCACAAACACCCATTATGACAGCAACCTAGAAATATTTAAAATAATTAAGATAAAAATACAAAAAAAAGAAAATTGGTTCTACCTTCATCATTAAGTACTTGTCATCAGATACTGTTCGATGTGTTCCCTCTCAAGCACTTTTGCCTTCTTTGCCTTGTAGTTTTTGATTGGCTTTGAGATAAGCAATTAATTTGCCGTATTTTTATATGTCAATATTTCTATGCACATTCAAAGTTGCTCTTAACATTGAATATTTCGTCCACATCGACGAGGAGGCAAACTTGCTTCTTACATTTAAAAAATAAGCCAACAGGACGTCCTCGTTTATGATGTTTGCACCTCTTTTCTCTCTCCATTCATTAAAGGTAGCAACAGTTGCAGGGTTACTTCTTCAGCTTCTGCTTTAATTTCTACCGGCAAAGAATCACTTTCTGACATTTTTGAAAACGACGCACACAATCGATTTCTAATTTTTTCACAAATATTGTTTTAATAAACAAGCATCCAGCAACTAATAAGGCAAAGCCGCCCAAAGTTTCACTAAATTTTCTAATATTTGCTATTACATTGAAATTTTAGAACTGTCAGATTACTTATTTTCAATTAAATTGGTTTGATTGTGGATAAAATCTTGTATTGCATTCGTGTTTTAGTGGCATATTATCCCTTAAGAAAATTAAACGCTCGAACTTCGTTCTCGCGATTAAAATTCTTGCGTGGATAATCTCCCTACTAAAACACATATACAATAAATAGCTATAATAACTAAAACATTATTTGGTAATTTGTTAGTAACGCAAAAACTTGTATATACACCACGGTAGATAAGGCTATTACAGTTTACAGTTTACAAATACTCAAGTGAAAAATACAACTTAAACTAAATTTTCAAATTGACGACCGTCCCTTTGAAGCATAACCGCACCCTCTACTTGCAAGTTCTAGACACTTCCCTGAGGATTTCTGGTGATACACCACGAAAGCTGCGCGAATCCTACCCGCATATCCTCGGCAGTAGTTGGTACCGTGTTGTTGACCTCATTCTTGATGTAGCCCCACAGGAAGAAGTCAAAGGGAGTGAGGTCTGGTGATCTTGACCCCCACGATCAATCCACGAATCCGCAAACTTTTCATGGAGATATTCCCGAACAACACGGCTAGAATGTGCAAGAGCTCCGTCGTGTTGGAAAACCATCTGTCGTTGAGTGGCTAAATAGACATCTTCCAAGAGTTCAATCAAATAGTCACGAAGGAACCTAAATAACTGTTGCCGTTCAAGTGCCCCTTAAAGAAATACGGAACCAGAAGGTGTTCGCCCACTACGCCACTCCAAACATTCAGTGACTATCTTTGGTGGTGGTTTCCAATTCTCATGACGTGCGGGTTGTCATCGGTATAATAATTACAGTTGTGGCGATGGACGATACCATTTTTATGAAAGCTCGATTTATCAGAAAATAACACGCGCATAAGAAACAATTCATCTTGATGAATTTTGTTGGTAACTCACATGTAGAAGCCCTGCCTGAGTTGAAAGTCGTGAGGTTGTAAATATTGGTGCAGCTGAATCTTGAACAGATGGAACTTGTACATCTAAAGAGTACGATGCACAGAACGCATTGAAATGTCAGTATTCCTACTACTTTCACGCACACTGGTTTGAGGATTTTCCACGGCTGCCGAGCAATCGGTCAATAATAGCACTATTCTCTACCTTTGTTAATTTTAAAAATTGTAAATATTTATGCTGTACTACCACCATATTTTAAAGAAAGCTGCGCTTTGATGCAAAAAGTAAGTGATTACTTAATCATTATTAATTGACTGGAAACTCCTTACTATACTCTTTTTTTAGATATTTTTTCCAGTATCTTGAGTTTTCAATATCAGTGTACAGGGGGCTTTCAGGTAAACACTATAAGAATTTTTGTATCCAAAGTTTCGACTGGATTAGTCTAGTCTTTGTTAAGGCATCTAACAATTAACAGATTAGAATCTGAACAATTTTTCCGTAGATCCGGTTAAACTTCCACAACGGCAAATAAATAAATTAAACAATTACAGGTTGATTAATTAATAAAATTTCTTTAAAAATAGATAAAAGACCACTACTACTAGGACGAACAAACGTAAAAATTATATATTGTTATAATGTGAATGTTTAACTGGATCACAGGAAAAATTGTTTAAGTTCTAATCCATTAATTGTTAGATGCCTTGATAAAGACTGGATTCATCCAGTCGAAACGTTGGCTAAAAACATTCTTATGGCGTTAACTGAAAGCGCTCTGTACACTCTTATCGAAGAAGATATTAGAAAAAATATTTAATTATTATTGTAATCATCGTTAATTATAGGTTGTTTTTTGTTTTTATTTTAGAATTTTTTTTTACAAGAGATTAAGTTAGTATATGGGGTATGACAAGAAATCGATTCTTTTTAATCTTACGTCTTATTATAAAATGCATGGTTTTACTTTTTGCTTATGACAAGGTAAAATAAATAATTACTACATTAGAAAATTGGCGACGCCAATTTATTGTAAACATTAAAAATTATTTGTACTTTTAAATTCTCTAAATAAATTTACTGATGTTTTCCATTCTAATCAAGATTAAGGGTTAATTAAAAAATCCATGACGTCATATCTCTTCCATGTTACGCAATATATTTCAGCTCCCCCTTTCTTAAGGAAATGAAATAGGAAAAACACTTAAAAAACTCAACCTCATTAATTAATTAATTATGTAACAAATGATCGTTAAAGTACAGCTCTATTAAAATGAAATAACAAACAAGTTTTAAATAAAATATCTGTAAATATTTGTATTGCTAGAAAAAACACTTTACAATTTTCGTCGATCGACACCAAATAATTACGAAAACTTACAAATTTGTTTTAGGAAGCAACTTGTGTATTAAAAACATCCTGCTTGATAAAACATTAACCAAAAATTTCCTACGACAATCCTTACTATTCAACATTATTTTGGTGCTGCAACTATAGTCGTTAAAAATTAATGTACCTACAATAATTGTTGGTGTTAATTGGTTTTACGTTTTTTCTTTCCTTCCTTATTACATATTTATTAATAAAAGCGCTGTTGATGATGCGCGTTTCTTAGTTAACTATGGCATAAAATATTTCGAAAACAATCGTAAACATTTCTGTTACATATAATTAGTTAAACAAGACGTTTAAGCAGGTTAATTATAACTACATTTCTTTCACGTACTTAAAGCATCTACACTACTCTTGGAATTTGTTTTGAAAATTCCTTTGCAGAAGAAATTAGCTTATTTAAAAATTTCAATTGAACAATAGAAACAAACAGATATTACACCAGTTTGGTAGTATTTTGCTCCTTAATTTATAGGATAATAAACTCTTAATTACGCTTTAATAATGCAGTTTACGGCGGATCAGATCTCACAAAGACAGTTAAAAGCATAATAACATTTAAAAATTTCATTAGCGGTTAAGCATCCATGAAATTCTTCATAAAGTAGTAGTAATTTAACACAACTTATCACCAGTTACTTATAACTGTTTCTTCTTTCAATTTACTTTTGCAAATCATTAAACTTTAGTTACGCATAGAACTTTAACAAGACGAATTCGTTTAATTAAATCTGAGCACTTTTCTTGATTCTTATAAATTTTGTTACGAAGAAGAGCCTAATCGGATTAAAAAAATATCGTTGTTAGGAAATTCCACACTCTTTATCTATTGCAAGCGACACAATAGAGATTGTCTTGTTTGCCAATTCCGCCATGACAAAAACACTTTTAATGATTCCCATTCTTACAATCTAAAATAAAAAAACATACCTACAAGCAATGCCATTTTACTCAGAGTAACTTTTTAATTATCTACTACAACTGCATCTGGTATGTAAATAAAGATGCAAACTGCATTAGAAATAGTAACCTAACCAGTTCCTCATTAATAAAAACAACATAAGCTTTATTAAAGTTCATTCATGTGTGGTTCGTACTTGATGCAAATGCGTCCATGTAAATATCAAACACAAAAAAAATCAATTGATCCCTTAAGGGTCGTGACGATTCATCTCAAAAAATACCAGACGGAGTCTGTTCTGCTTACTAACACTACCATCATTAATAATAGTAAATCGAGTACTATTATAATATAGCATTGTGTTGAAAGGCGTATCTGTTATATTAAAAAAGATAGTGGAGGCAACTAATGAAAGTTGCTCAGGTAAACCCCATTCATCAATATTGCTATTTTACGGCTTTACTTGGTTTAATGATCCTCGCTGTGCGTACAAGATTGATCCTCGCAAAAACTGAATAATATTAAAGCGACCAATTAAAACGGATGAAAAATAACTCGGGGTTTATCGATTATAAGTCAAGCAATGGAATTGATGTAACGATTTTAAAATAAAATCATTAATACTATTTATGATGGATAACCGCGCCAAATGACCACACAAATGAAGTTCTTATTTAATCCCTTGTAGATTATTAATCTGATACATTATAAATTGGATATAAAAAATTCAACCCTATTATTAAATTAAAAATCTACCCTTTATTGTAGCAATATACTATACACCTACCCCTTCGAATTAATAGACGCGGCTGGTAATTATAATAGTCTGTTAGACTTCATCCATTTAAAACTACGTCGACGTTGTTTCGACAACTTTACAGACGACTTATAAAAACTGCTGAAGAAGGTTTTGTGCAATGTACTATTAAAAAGAATATGTACTTTTATCTCCAATAAAATAAAATTGGCACAACAAGACTAAAATTAAATGCAATATTTAGAATTGATTTACCGCCAAATTGGTTATTTCAGTAAAGAGTAGAAGTAGTAAATTCTGTAACAATTTAAAACATACACCCTTTACGGACAGAATGTATTCAGATATAAAAGCTTTATTGTATGTATAGGGTCATTGATAAAAACAATCAATTTATACCAAAACTTTCAAAAGAAATCAATTTTCTTAAAAAAAATGTTAATAATTTTTATTTAGACTAATTGAATTCTAACCTCTTTAAGATAATTCGGAGAAATATTCTCTTTTTGAGATTCACCGACAAAGATTCGTATATAGTAATGTCTTGTTCACTTATAATTTAATTAATGATTATGAAAAATCTAATAAAGTTTTTATTAATGTTGCTATTCTCTTATTGCTATTCTGTAAATAATTCGGTTAAAGTAGTAGTAACAGTTTTCCACATGTTCTAAAATGTTATTTAGGTAGTGAAAATTTGAAAAAATGAATATGCGCTGTTGCTAAACGCTTATAATTTGTATGACGGGGTGAAAGTACAATTTTATAGTTTCTTTTGTGTTTATAAAAATCGAAACGTTAGGTGAGTGGTATTTTATTTGCTTTATAATAGAATGTTCACGGTTTAATTAGTGCTTAATGATGATGGGAGAAAAACGATGAAGAACACAAAAAATACATCACGACCAATACGAAGAATTTATGCAGATGATGGAAGCAGATGAAATAATTAGGACAGAAATTCTTAACGCAACCGTCAATGCTAATCACATTGAATAGTGATGAAGAAGTAAGTCTGATGAAAGATATTAAAGTTAAAGAATTTCAAGATATCAGTAAAATTGAAGAAAGCTTGAACTGCCAGCCGTAGAAAAAAAAAAAACATCGAAATTATTGATAAATTTAATTAAACTGACAACACATACACCGATTAAAAGACTAACCACCAGTCAATACCACAGGCATACAACGAAAAGCACACAATACAAAGAGAATAATAATAATACTTTTTATTGCTCAACACATACCCAATTATAGGACAATTTGTACATTTAAC
The DNA here is from genome assembly GCA_030710515.1 of Abscondita cerata. Classification (NCBI taxonomy): domain Eukaryota; kingdom Metazoa; phylum Arthropoda; class Insecta; order Coleoptera; family Lampyridae; genus Abscondita; species Abscondita cerata. The sequence continues at coordinate 33,817 of JALBCR010004325.1, forward strand.
AACTAGTATACATAACAAAACATATTAATAATGATTAAGCATTACATTTTGAGTGTACAAGCATAACAAAATAAAATATAATAATATATGAATAGATATGTGTAAATAACATATAATAAGTAAATCTAATTTAGATCGGATATATGAAAAATATAAAATTTTTAAAGCTTTTAAGGAAGTAAAATTTCGGCAATTTCTTATTATGAATCCATATAATCTTAGACTCTCAGATACAATTAAATTAATGTGTTCAACAAATGTAAACTTACAATTAAATAAAACACCTAAGTCTTTTTATGGTTGTACAACGGAATTCTTTACCATTGATGTTATAACTAAACACGTGTATTAAATTATAGTTCTTTTAGTAAACGACATCACTTTACATTTGGAAATGTTTAGCTCAAGTTTATTAAGTAAACACCATTTGTTAACTTTTTGAGATCTTGTTGTAGAAAATCACAGTCATTCAGCGAATCAATTCTGTTAAAGATTTTTAAATCATAGGCCAAAGCTAATATTTTACAATTAATACCAGTACTAAGATCATTGACAAAAATGAGAAAAGTGGCGATTCAAGGTTGGACCCATGTGGGACACCAGAAGTTGCAGTATATCTTATTGAAGAACAACTATTATAAGTTACGGTCTGTTGTCTGTTGTTTAAATAAGATTTAAAGAAATTAATTAAATCTTCACTAAAGACTGCTAACTTACTAAGTAGGATAGTAAAATCTACGCGATCAAATGATTTAGCAAAGTGCGTATGAATCACGTCATCTTGTCCTCGTTTATCAACAATTGAAGATCAGTTGTCATCAAGTAACGACGTCACCTTGAACGTGAACGTGCAAACGTGCATTAGTGTTGAATATTTAATAATAATTTAATCGGATGTTAAAACAGTAATAACTACATCATAGCACGTTAGATGATTCGTATATCTTTTACTGTGGTGAGTAGCACATTTAATAACTGATATCACAGAATTTAATCTTGTTATTCTTCGATATATAATTTAAAACATTTATTGGTGAAATTCTGTTCGCTGCACTCTATCTCTAGAGATTATTTCTTGTCATTGCAATATATTTGGCCATGAATTCTTATTAACAAATTATAAGCTATATGATATCGCTTCTGTATACTCCTCTGTACTCTTATGTTAACCCATCCATGACCCAGTCTTGTGGTTTATAAGTCATCTTCGACGGGTCTCGATAGATGCGAAGAGTAACTCCTAGTGTTCCGTCCTTCAAACTCAAATCTGTAATTTTAATCCGTATTGTCTTTAGTGCTATAAACAAACTTAGCGATGTCCAATCAATGCACCACATGTATAACTAACATTTCTAACACATCTGTGCGTTGTAATATTTGCAAAAGAATGCATTGTAAAAGTTGTAGCGGGTTGAAGGAGGAAAATTTTAAATTATCAATTGAAAATAAAAAAACTTGGAATTGCAACAACTGCCGTTCTGCTATAAATATTAGTCTTCTAAATAAAATTAAACTTCTAAGAAGCGACATCAAACTAATAGTTGCCTCCCAACAAAAAATAGCTGATGATATTTCCGAGATTCGCGAGACTCAAGACACTCTAAAACATGATTTTATGTTACAAATCAACAGCATTAAAGCAGATGTTTTGGCTTGTAACGAACTTATTACGTCTCAAGAATCCAAACTCCGTCAGCACATTGAAGGCACAGGCAAGGTAACATCAGAATTAGAAAAGAAAATAAAAAATTGCAATATGACTTTGATCAACATGCAAACCATCTAGCCCTCAATTTTGAAAATGTGGTTAAGGAGGTCAGTGATCGTCAAATAAAAGTAAATATGTTATTCTTTACGGCCAAATGAACAATGTATCACTGTTAATGCAAATGAACGTAAATCGAGTGATTGCGCTATCGTCAATGAAGTACTGCGCGTTAGTAACCATTCTAAGAAAGTAGACGAGGTTCAAATCTTTAGACTAGGTCGTTTCATTAAGGATGCACCACGTCCCCGTCCTATTAAGGTATTTTGGCAAATAAGAAAGAAGCAATTAATGTAATCAAACATGCAAGGGAGCTTCAGAATCACGAAGTGACAAAAAATGTTAGCATAGCTTTTGATAGGACAATAAAGCAAATGGAAACATATAAAACCTGAAAACCGTCATGAATCAAAGAATTGCCGATGGTGAAAAAAACTTAAAAATTCGTTATTTTGATGGAATTCCAAAAATCATTAATGCAAAAAAAACTAATCAACTGACCCATTTATAAAATCTTTTCCTTTAATATTTTTTACCAAAATATTCGTGGACTTTGTTCAAATTGAGCGAGTTTTACATCAATGCTTTAGAATCTAACTATGATGTCATAGGTGTTACAGAATCTTGGTTTTGTGATTCAATAAATGATAACGAAATATTTTCTTCTAATTACTAAGTTTGCGACATTCATTATGATAATTTTAAATTCATTAAAAAAGTGGTTTTAAATTATTTTAATAATATATAGTACTTTAAAACTTTTTATTTTTATTTTTTTAGTCAGTTTATAAAATATCTTCGATTAGTTTATGGTTTATAAATAAGTAGCAATATACGTTCAATCTTTTATGTTTTTGTTATTTTTGTATTTGTTGAAATAATTTTCTTTATTTAATTTTTGTAATTTGAATATTTTTATTTTATTTAAATTTATGTATTCGTATTTTTGATTTGTAATCATTTTTTTTCTGTAATTGGGTGTATAACCTGTTGAAAATATACATATTATTATTACATATTACCATCTCAAAAAACTTTTGCAAAGTTTGATAATGGAGAGATAGGGCGGTAATTTGAAATTTCTGTAAAGCTGCCATTTTTGTGAATTGGATACACGTTAGTATCTTTCCAAAACTGAGGAAAAACACATGTTTGCAGCGAAAAGTTCAATAAGAATTTCAAAGGCTTTAAAAAACATTAGATCAATTTTTGATAATAAACGCAGGAATAAGGTCAAGACCACATGTCATTTTTCTGGTATTTAGTTTTTGTATTGTTTTAAAGATTTCTTTTTCATTAATAGTACGTATGTTAATAGGATCCATCGAGTTAATTGTGGTATAATTAATATCTACATCGTTAGGATGAGCTTGTGAATAGACACTACTGAAGTAGTTTGCAAAACCATTGGAAATTTTATTTGGGTTGTTATAGTAAACATTTTGAATAAACATTATTATAAACAAAACGGAATGATAAGTATCTTCAGCAATAAACGGAGTGGCATCACAGTCTACCTTACAATCAACGTTAGCAAAGACCAACTCTAATAAATTGTATAATTCTTCAAGATATCGTAGCTGCACTGGAGTTTGGTCGCTCGCAATATGAATTTCAGTGTCAATTTTAAGTGACTTTTTGTTCTTCAGAACTGAACGTACATCGGAAATACTATTTAATATAACTTTTAGTGGACGTATTTTACCTTGAGCAACTTTTCCAAGCCGAAACGAGCAAATATGGTTTAAATTAATGTTTGGAGTACTTTTTATATCAATAACTTTGTTGTACCATGAGATAAGCGAGTTTCATTTGATTCTGGAGTAGATTCCTTAACGTTCAAAACAATGATATTATTTGATCGCTTATTACGTTCGGATATTTCGGAAATAATTGTCATGATTCTGTCATTAGCAACGGATTTGAATCCAATTTAGTAGCATTTACTATTTTTTTTAGTTCCTTTATCTCTTTAGAGAGATGAAAAATTATCTTCGTCAATTCTAATATAGTTTGTTTGTATTTCGGTCCTGGTCAAACCAGCACAAGTTATGTGTATTGGAATGCGACATTTGTCAAAATTATCTCTTTTTCTGTACAAAGCTATTTATCACAAGCAGAACAATTTTTTAATATCGGCATCACTTTTGGGTAAACAGAAAACCAATATTAATGTTATAAACATATAAGAATAATGTCTAAAATTAGAAATATTACAGAGTCCACAACCGAGAGAAAGTCAACCGTTCAACTCGAGCTCGATTCACATAAGAGCGGCAATTGTTAAAAAAAATAGATCAATACAAAGAATTGGCAAAGATTTCTGAAGTGCTTAAAGCAAATAATGAAAAGATTGAAAAAAAATTTTTAAATTAAAAGTACACAATCAAAAATTCAAATTTTATTTATGATAAATAATTTCTGAATGTTTAATATTTATTGGGTGTCCCAAACTGATTTGACCACCCTATCACGTGATAACAAATAAACATGTTTAAATAAAACAAAAACTATCCTTTATAGCTGCCAATGTACGTTAATATTGGCTGTTAAAATTACCCCTCCCTACTTTAACTACCTTTAAAGAGACAACCCTCTTCCTTAAAATTTTTAAAAAACATTTTTACATTTTTTATACATTTTTGGTGCATGTTATGTCTACGACTATAAAAATTTTACAGAATCAAAATTTGTCACTAATTAGGGAAGAAAAAGAGTTTTTATGGCAAATTTAGCACCAGAAATTAAGTGGCCAGCTCATTCCTCAGATTTATCACCTTTAGATTATTTTGTCTAGGGGAACTTTAAAAGACATAGTTTACCAATCTAAACCAGAAATCATAGAGGATTTAAAAAAGAAAAATCACAAATGCAGTCGCCAAATTACCCCTCAGATGATTCATGCCACATGTAACAGAAATCTTTTAGAAAGATTTGAACATTGTATTCAGGCAGGACGATTGAAATTCGAACATTTAATATAATTAAATATCAATAATTTATTACTAAGTTTCTTAACCGGATAACATATTTTAGTTTGATTTTTATTATGGTTCTTCACGTCGTCCATAATGACCGACTTAACTGAAACGTATAAATACGTGTATAAATGAAAAAGTCTTTTTCTTCCCTAATTAGTGAGAATTTTGATTCTGTAAAAATTTTCATAGTCGTATACTAACATTCATCAAAATATAGGAAGTGCTATTTAAACTTATAAGAAAGAGGTTGTCTCTTTAAGGGTAGTTAAAGTAGGGATTATTTTAACAGCCAATATTAACGTACATTAGCAGCATAAAGGATAGTTTTTGTTTTATTCAAATATATTTATTTATTTATCACGTTATGAGGTGGTCAAATCAGTTTGGGACATCAGGTATACTTTTAATAAACGTGATTCTCATAAATTTCTCTTAATATACAATTGTTGGAAATTTGTCCTAAATTAAACTATTAATTATCTGTAAAAATTATGTTTACATACAATATAAGATGATAATTTATTGAAAAATGTAGACGGCTAGAATACTTATTTATACTATTCGTATGATTTTCTGTACTAATGATTTTGGAATTCCTTTTTGACAAACTATTTTAGATCATATCAAATAGATACAGTAATCACGTAACATTTTTTATATATACAGGGTGATTCATAACTATTGGGACATAGGCTAAGTGCGGGTTATTTAGACCAAAATATAACCATAAGACACAATATGCCTTAATAAAATATTGCTGTGGAAAAAGATACAAGGTGTTAGATAAAACATTTTTTTTCTTTATTTTTTGTTACACTGTAAGTTTATCAATTTTTATCAAAATCTACAGTGAAGCATAATTATCTGACACTCCAAAACGTATTCTTAATAAATGAAGTAATATTTGAAATCGTCTTCTGACGCTACGAATTGTTCAACTGCGTTTTTCTCGGAAACAGATAAAATTATTGTATTTAAATAGGAGTACCAATATTGTGTAGAAATGATGTTTACGTCATATTCTCTAATCAAAATCTCTAAAAAGTTTTCTTAAAAAAAGTTACCAGTCGATTTCATCATCAGGAATCATTTACGTGGCGCCCCCTACAACAAATTGTAAAATAGTACATAAAATAATGTTCTTGGTCTAACGTTATGCCTTTCTGCCGATTTTGATAAGAATTGATAAATTTACAATAAAATTATTAACAAAAAATGGAAAAAAAAGTAGTTTAATTTAACGCTCTCTATTTTTTTCCACAGCAATATTTTATTGAAGAATATTGGATCATATGGTCATATTCTAGCCTATATAACCCGCCCTTAGCCTATGTCCCAATAGTTATGAATCACCCTGTATATTATATCTCGATAAATATTATTGATGCAAAAATTGTTTAGAAAAAGTTAGAAAAATTTATAATATAAAAGATTTTCTGACTCTAATTCGAAGTTTAACAAAAAAATTTGAAGCTATTTTAAAAGTAGTTAATTATTTTTTTAATTAATTTTGAGAAATCATACCTGGAAGTGTATTTTTAAAGTAATAAAAATTGTATGTTAAGCTTAAAATTTTGAATCAAAACAAACAAATAAAGCTTAAAAAATTTCAATTTCATAATTTTTATACCTATACTATATTAAAAATAGATTAAATTTTGTAAAATTAAATGGACTAGTTACAATCGTCTACTAAAAAGGGTACGTTTGATACTTCGGTATAACTTCTTTTAAAAAATAGGGACTTTAACAAATAAAGTGAGACCAAGTTGAGGTCAATCAGTTAAATAAACTCCGAGAAATAAATTTTTGAAAATTGTCAAAAAATCGGTAATTTTTGAAATTTTCCTAAAACCAAATTTACTTGGATTGGGTTGAAACTTTAGACAACATGACCTACTCTCGTATTAAAAATCAAGCGCCTAGTCGCTGACCTACGTGTCCACATTTTGGTAGACTCACTCTGTATAGGATTTATTTATTTCTTGATTTATCTCATGACATTACCTATTTTGAAATTGATTATACAATGAAATTGTTAAAATTTGAATTCCATGAGTAGAAAATAATAGTGGGTATTTGCTGCTGGTTGATGAAGTTTTAACCTATTGTGTTATTTATTATTACGTATTTACATAGTTTCTTTATTTATTGTTTTATTATAATCATAGAGACATACTGTTAGGGGTTGAATTGCGCAAAGTGAAGTAGGAGAGTTTGACTTGGAAGGGGTCGTGTAACCACTGAGACAGAAGATGGTGCGAATGAACCGAGATTTGTTTCGTCAGTTCAGATAAGAGAAAATCTAAAACCAATGCTAGAAACATTCGCGAACATTTTGCAACAAGCATTTATCTAAGTGCGGATGACGTCTAAACTGCTGCAACATTTTCCGTTTGTCAGTGTTTGTCAACGTTTACGAGTGCGTGGTTTATCAACTGAAGTCGAAAAATTGTGTGACAAAAATATGCAAATTGCATGCGTCGCATTCATTGTACTATATGATGCATTAAAATCAAAGAAAAGAAGAAAACCCTTTGTTATAGGATGACATTATTGTAGAAGATACAGGCCAACACAAAAATTTTTGTCGAATGTCTTCAGTGGATTTTGAGATTTTGATTAATTTAATTGGACCCATAGTTATGAAGAAAAATACAAACTATAGACAAAGTATCCCTGATAATGAGAGACTGGCATCAGTAACCCTTTGTTTCTTGGCTACCGGAGACTCTTATATCAGCTTGATGTATTTATTTAAAATATCAAAGCAAAGCATTTTAACAATAATATAGAAGTTTGTAAAGCTTTGACTATAAAAGACTATATAAAGGTAAGTAAGGTTTTATTTTGACTGGTATTAGCACATAAAATAACAATATTATTTATTGTCAGTAAAGGTAGTAATGAAGGACTGTGATGTATTTTCCTTAGTATGGTGTGACTGTTAGTATTTACTGATTGTAACTGTATATATTTTTGACTCTTGTGTGAACTTTCTGAAGAAGTTAAATATGGTGATAGTGAATTAGGGTAATACGATTGTTGTCCCTTATTGATTTGGTTGTACTTGCAAATTTCTGCATTGAAAATTACAGTGTTTATGTTATGCATAACAATTGCACGTACTGGGTCGTCAAATTTTCGTAATTTACAAGCAGAAAATCAGCATACGCTGAACACTGCGATTTTTGATGAAATTCCTTTTAGGATGGAATATGCTTCGACAACTCTCGAATCCTGTTTGTTTCCTGTGTTTCGTCGTTTTATTCCCCTTTTAGGAGAAACTAATGATTTGATTATCCTTGGTATTGTTTTAGTGGTTTCTTCAAATATCTCATCAGGTTCGTCATTACTTACTCCTGGCTGATTTTGCAATTCACAAATTACTGACCCTTCATTCATTGTTTCATAATTTTGAACTTGTTCGTCACTTTCCTCAATCTGAAACAAGCAAAAAAATTGAGGTGATTTCCGAAAAATGAATTAATTGCGTTGGTTGCACAAGGTCGTTCTATATTAATGTGAATAATGTATTTATTTTTTTTTTAGCTTTCCGCCACTCCCGATGAATGGTTACAGCATAGTAAAAAATTTGAACAAACTTGGAATTTTCCACACTGCCTAGGCGCCATGGATGGGAAACATATAGTTCTACAGGCGCCCATTGACAATGGAAGCGAATATTTCAACTATAAATCATTTTTCAGCATTGTTTATTTCCTTTGGTAGACGCAGATTATACTTATTTATTTGGAAATATTGGGTGTCAGGGACGCATTCCCGATGGAGGAGTTTTTAAAAGCAGTTTTTTATGGAAACGACTTAAAGGGAACAAATTAAGTATTCAGAACCCGAAACCCTCCCTGGTCGACAAAAACTAGTACCGTACGTGATTCTTGGAGACGATGCCTTTGCTCCACATGAAAATATTATGAAACCATATGCAGGAGTACATGCAAAGGGTTCAATTCAACGTGTCTTTAACTACCGACTATCCAAAGCACGCAGAATAGTGTAAAATGCTTTTGGGATAGTGTCGGTTGTGTTTAGAGTACTCAAAAACTAATGCTTCTAGAGACTGATAAAGCATCCCTTATTGTGTCATCTACGATACATCTCTATAATTTCTTACAAAAAGTAAAACTTCAAGACATTTATACACTCCTCCAAAAACTCAAGATAACGGAACGATAATATCGGGACAATGGCGTCGAGAACAAACAAAAGCTACTTCATTTTTAACCTCAGGAAAGTTGGACGAAAATCTTTTATAAATGCACAAGAAATTAGATTAGAAATTGCAGAAGACTTCATGAGTAATGGACGAATTATTTGGCAACTTATAGGATATGTATGTTACGTATTATCCTTTCAGTGTCCTTTCAAAATTGATGCCAAAACAATGCAAATCAAAAATGCCCAATTAAAAGCATTAACTGTTTTTAGTATTACCCCATATTGGTATTCATTTTGAAAGAACACTGACAGCATTACCATACTACACCACCCTAAATACACAAGGCAATTATTAATAAACTACAACATATTAAATGTCAAATAACTTACGACTTCGGTTTCGATGGTGTTTCTGGGTTTATCTTTATTCAGAAAGAAGCCAAAGCTTTTGAAAGCAAACCACGTGCTTAAATAAATATCGTTACGTCCTAAAAAAAGATAAAACAAATAAATATAATGACTAAAATAGTTGTCAGTTCTTTTACTTATCTTTTCCAGTACCCATTCGTTTTTTACCTTCAGTTTTTCGCATCTAAATGAAGATTGTAAAGACGTTATTTTTTGTTTAACATCATCTATATCACGCTTCATTTTGTCAGTTATTTTATTCCAAGCATCATGTTTGATAGTCTTTATGTGATAAGTATTATCATTCGGATTCTATAATATAGGCTTTTGTTTATGTAACTATGAATTGTATACAATAATTTCGATTGCATTGAGAGTGATTATTCATTGTCGTAGTTGACACAAGTGTAAATAGTAACAAACGTAGCTATAATTTGCCCGCTTCACACTGTAAATACGTCCAGACTGACGCGCACAAACAAGCATATTTCCTTTGAAATACCGACACCGCGCGGAAACACACAAATGGCGCGCAAAACAGAGCGCGCCCTTGTCCAAACTGACATGTTTTGCAAGATTTGCAAAAGTTTTGCGCTGTTTGTTGTATTGGTTTGTACCCAGGTTAGGGCTGGGGTGGAGTGTAAGAATCATCCGATGTCGGCTTGATGAGAGTGGTATATGCATAATCGCCGACCGGCCTGAAAAATTCTTCAACTCCTGATCTTGCCGCTGCACGAAAGCATCAACAAAATCTTGATAGAGACTAGCCAAATAAATTAAATCAATCCGTTCTTCTAAATAAAGTCAATGGAAAATTAACACAGGCTGTTGGGGTTGCATGTGTAAAGATAGTCCAAGGAAAATGTCAAAAATTATTCTTTCTAGGTATAATTGAAGAGAATGCATATGTGTATTAGAGGATGTATTGATACCGACCGTAAAGACTATATTTCCTGAAGAGAAATTTGAAACATAGTTTTGGTGCAAGACTAACTGCAGTATATCCACTGCTGATTGTGGACGAATGGTTTTATGAACACCCCAAATTCAATTGCTAGCATGACCAGCTAAATCGTCCGACTCAAATCCAATTGAAAATCTGTAGGCTGCCATGGTAAAATGTTAGAACGACGTACAATGGAGTAAGAAACAGCAGTTTATAAGAACGACATCACGACATCGTGGGAATCATTCTCAAATTTGCGATAACCTTGTAAACAGTATGAGGAGGCGTTAAGAAGGATGCATTAATAGTTATACAAATTTTACATGGGGTGTCTCAGATAAGGGTGGCAATATTTCAAGAGTACATAGAGAAACTCAAGATTAGAGATTTGAGGTAATAAATCTATGTCCCGGAAATTATATACAGGGCCTTGAAAAATTCAAAAATTAATATGTTTTGTCGTATTTTGAAAACGCGTTGATCGATTTTCTTAAAAATTTCCAGAGTATGTCAAGCAAAGTATTGGTCATATTTATGTGCCAATCCGACTCTTCAAAAATTTCCAGGACCGGACGTTCGGTTTTCTCACTTAGTTTTAAGGAAAAATGTAGCGCCACTGGTTTTCCAAATATTGGAATCATTTTTCACATTCCCAATCAATTTGGAAAAGAAACGCTCTCTTGTTTTTCTTCTCCGACGCGTCGTTTCCGCGAAAAAAAATAAAATCCATTTGGATGTCTTTCAAAGAGCTCATTATCGAAAAACTTCAGGTGACAATAAAAACGTAGTGAACAATGAATATTGTCATGGCGACAACGAAAACGAAATTAATACCGCAACTGGCAAGAGGTTTGAGTATCGTTGTCTTCACCTGAACTTATGTATTTTTATGTTTGGGTTATTTATCTATATCTGAATTCTTAAACACATCGTAATTAACAGATCGATTATTTCAGTATAATTTAAATAAGTACTATTGTTAAACGTTAAAAAACGCGCTCAGGAGGTGATTAAATATTGAAAAATGTTCTGCGGATCATGACCGTAGAACGGAGCAGCACAATTCGGTATTTTTCAGCTTTTTATAAAATGTATAAAATTGAAGCCCATACAAATAAAAGACGTTCGCCAATTGTAAACATTTTTTCAATTGCTGTCTAGTTTTTAAAATGTGTATTTAATTCAAACACCAAAAGTTGGCGCTAAAACAGTTCAATAGAAAGTCGTCGGTATCGTGACGTCATTCGTCATATAAATAACATAAAATAGTAAATTAGGGTGTTTTACATTAGTACTTGTTGTTATACAGGTGAAAGTGTTTTATGTCGTGTCGGGTGTAAATAATGTATAAAAAAACTCTGTAAGTTAATAAAAATACATTGAACGAGTACCTTTACTCCTAATATTGTTGTTTTGAATGTACGAATATATCCTTTATTGCCAATTTAACTTAACGGCATCCTCTTGTAATTATATGAAGCACAAATTCATTTTGAAATAAAAGGTGTTTACCTAATGTGAGTTATGTACTACAATGCTTACGATGTAGCTTTTACACCTCTAATCTCCGCGGAATTGAATCGTTCGTCATTCTAAATAAAGTTCATCACCATAAACATGTAAAAACGCTAGGTTGTTTGAACAGGCCTTTACAAACTCTTCCGATTATAAACACCAGCTTTTAATTCCAATAAACACAAAGATGACCACTAAATCAAGCGTAAAACGTAAACAAACCACCATTTATACGAGTGTTGACGTCACGACCAATGGCAACGCGTTTAAAGAATGATTTTAAAAGACGGTGTTTACGAAAATATTTAATTCTAAACACATTATATATTTTTTGTGATACAGGGGTTTTCTTTTACGTTTATGACTAAACAATAAAGTACAATTTTCTTAAATATAGATTTAATAAAAACACCCAATTCACTATCTTCTTCGCTCTCTGTCGGAACCTGCTTTTACCTTTTTGTATTCTTCTATTTTGACCTTTTCCGTGACACTACTATACAAAAAATAATGTTATGCAAGGATAGTTTTTGGAAATTTTATTGTTCATAACTTTTGTTTGAATTATTTTTTCTAAAATCAAATTTTTATTTTTGTTTTGTCTAGGAAATTTTTAACGTTTTTTGGGCGTGACTACGTTTTGTCCCGACGTACAGTAGTAGGTAGCGTTTGTGCAACTGCTAATCAATTAGATACATTTAACATTTGTTGGCATTTTTCTATCAAAATTATTAAGTTGCGACGCTGTGAGATTTTGGATCAGAGTGTTTCATGTTGCTTTACCCTTTTGATCCTCTTTTACACGTTTGTTAGAATCAGAACGATGAGAAGTTCGCCTCGAGACACTTGTTTTGGTTATAGGGTATTATTAAAAAAAATATTTTCATAGATTGGGTATCTGAGTTTATTAAATAACTTATAAAAAGCAGAATGTTGTCATTAAACGTAACATTTTTTCGACTGCAATTCTTTTATAGATGACTTTAATGTTTCAAAAAATTGAACGAACTACCGTCCATTATTATGAATATCAATGCGCATTTCCATCTAAAAAAATCTGAGGACTAACTGTAAGTACTAATTAATTGTATTTGTTATCGAAAAAACTCAACTGTGCTGGCTAAAAATTAAAATTTTTTTTAATACATATGCGTAGGATATAACAAGTAATTTTAGAATTAGAAATTTTTGAATATCTGACGTTGGATTAGATTCTGGGCGTTTTTTAAAAGTTGCTGGTAATGTAATTGTACACGCACGTGACACTAATTTTAAATTTATGGTTGAGTAAGACTAAATGCGAGAAAAATGTTACATTAGTGTAGCAGTTCATGACAACACTACAACCATAAAAAATTAAAGAAGCATAATTATTAATGAACAACATGACTTTGTCCAAGGCAAATCAACAACGTCTAATCTCTTGCCGTTCCAAATCACGATCACAATATCTATGGATGTAGGTGCTCAGGTCGATTCAATGTATACTAACTTTTCAAAAGCTTCGATCGTATCGACTAAAAAGTATTAATAGCAAAATAAAAGCTTATGTTCCAGTAATCAGTGTGTAAAGTGGCTTAGTACCTTTTTAAGTGGTAGGTTGCAGTGCGTTAAAATTAACAATTTTATTTCTGAAGAAATAAAAGTGCTTTCAGGTGTGCCACAAGGTACTCATTGCGCTCCTACTTTGTTTGGCTTGTTTATAAACGATCTTGTTGCAGATGTTAAATATTCTAATTATTTACTTATTGTATGCAGACGATTTTAAAATTTTTAAAACTATTAATAATTCCATTGCATTTAACGATGATCTTAATACAATTTTTAAATGGTGTGTTACAAACAAGCTTCAAAAATGCTGCTCAATCACTTTCAGTAGATTAAAAAATTCTGTTGTATACAATTATTACCCCGATAAAACTATTTTAAAAATTGTTGACGTTTTTACAGATTTATGAGTACATTTGGACTTGTAATACCCATATAAATTTTCTTTGTGTTAAGGCTAACAAAATGTTAGGTTTTATTTTACGAATGAGTTCTGATTTATCTCCAAACGCACTAAAAATATTATACTCTGCTCTGGTCAGAAGTCATTTTGAATATGCATCTCCATTCTGGTGCCCATTATACAATATTTATATCGACAAAATTTAAAATATCCAAAAGAAATTCTTAAGATACATGTGCTTTAAATTAAATTTTGTAAGATTGGCACATGCATATGACTGAATTTTAGAGTACCTAGATTTAGAAAGTCTATCAACTAGACGATTGAATGCAGATATGCTGCTAAATAGTAGATTAATTTCTGGTAATTTGTTGTGCCCAGAACTTCTACAAAATTGAGTTATCAACTTATTACCATAAATCGTCCAATATTTTATTTAACTAGCCGCTATCTTGCTCGATATATAGTACATTTTTTCGTATTAAAAACTTAGTCAATATAAACACAACTTTTGATCCGTTTTGTTAATATCATTGTTTTATGAGATTGTATGTACTTGCTTAAGTAGATATCTGTGTATGCTTGATTGTAGATGTATTATATTAGTAATAGTAATAGTAGGATACTACCTACGCCATGTAATTGTAAATAGTATAAAGTACCTTGTATTTATGTTTTATACGGAAAATTAATTGTTATTATATGGTTAATTATCATTTAAATGCAAAGAAACGTATTATTTCCCAACTTTTTTTTCCTGAGTGAAAAGTAATAAACCAATGTTAATGGTGTAAAAAAAAGTTGTAGAAGATAATAATACGAATAAAATAAGCACCAATTCGACTCGAAAAATTGGAAAAAGTAAAATATTTAGGTTTTTCTTTTAAAATTCGTAGATCCGTCATTTTTTTAAATGTAGGATAAATCTTTCAGGAAATGTATTGTATGTTTGGGTTCTGAAGCTATTAATTTCTTTTTTACTAAATGACATAGTTGGTTGTACAGTGTTTTAATGTATGGTAACCGGTGTCTTTGCCAGTCCCTTCTGTAACTATTCTTTCGTTTAATTAGGTCAAGAATGTAGTTGGGAGTTTTGTTATACTCAGCAATTTTCCTTTGTTTCCAAGGTGTAGTTGATTCTTGGATACTTACTTGCAACGCTGATGTGAATTGTAGGACACGGTTGTCTATTTCAGTAGGAAGTTTAAGTGGTCCCATCCAACAGAGTTTTTGATCAAGAGTGGACTGAAATTTATCCCAGTCGGTTTTTTCATGAGCTAAGTTAGGGCGTGGAGGTATTATTATGGGGGCATTTTGGAAGCTGATGATGACAGGGAGATAATCAGAGTTATTGTTTAGAACACTAAATTACCAATATTTTTATGCAGTATAACCAAAATGTCAAGTTGATGGTCTGTTCGGTGTGGATGATAAGTGTAGTCATCAAGGGCTGATATTAAAATACCGTAGTTACATGAGATTTGTGTGCAGGGGCGTTGTCCTGCAAAAACAAAACACCTTTGGATATCTTTCCGCGTCTTTTTTCTTTAATATTTTCCCGTAAAGTGGTCAGTAATGTCGAATAGTAATCTTCAGTTATTGTTCTACCCTTATCTAAAAATCAATCATGATTACTCCATGGCAATCCCAAAAACTGAAGCAAGAACTTTTCCAGCAGATTTTTGGACACGAAACTTCTTAGGTCTTGGAGAACCAGAGTGTCGCCATTCCATCGATTGTTGCTTTGTTTCTGGATCGTAGAAATGTACCCAAGTCTCATCCATAGTAACAATTCGGTTTAAGAAGTCTACATCGTTTTCAAATCGAGCACAGATCGAACGCGATGCTTCTACTCTTGCATGCTTTGGTCAACATTCAAACATTTGGGGATCCATTTTGCAGCAATTTTTCTCATGTCCAAATTGACTTGAACCATATGATGAACGGGTTCGTATAAAATATTCAGTGCTTCAGATATCCGTTTTAGCCCAATTCGACGGTCTGATAAAATCATGTCATGAACTGCATCGATATTTTCGGGGACTGACACAGAAACTGGCCTTCCCGATCGGTCATCATCTTCAATGGAAAATTTACCTCTTTTGAAGCTTGCATTGATCACCAAGGGTATTAAGCATATCTTCGTAAATCTGCTTGCCTCTTAACCCTTTTAAATACAGGTACTGATGATGGCTCGATACTCCAATTTTCGATTTTCACAATTTCGGTGGACATCTTTTTCATTTAATTTATTGCGTGACTCTGGTTTACTTTTTGACGTCAAACGTTACACTGACACTTCTAATAAGTTATTGTTCGTTGCTATGGTAACCCAATATTTTGTTTATGCAAGGAACTGGTCTAGGCTAACTAGATATCAATACATCCTCGTATGTTCAAAACCTAATCAGATTTGCGCTGTTATAAATAACACTTTTATGTCAACTCTCATAAAAATGGGAGTTACGGTATTCTTATTATCGTGTTTACATGTGAACGGTCGGCCGGCCACCAGACAATTTTTTTATTATAAGATACTAACTCCAATTCGTCGGAGAAAGTGAAAAATTAGTGATAAAATTTTGGTTTGGAAACCATCGCATAACTTATAAATAAGAAGGGGATAAGATGTGGAGTAAAATGGGTGTTTTGTTAAGTACCCGTCGCATAACTTCCCCATCTAATTTATAATACCTTTAGAAAAATCTCCTTAATGTAATTGTCTACAGTTTTTAGGTTAAATAAACATATTGTTATCTGTTCCGCCAACGATTCCACTGCTAAGAGAAAGTCTCAAGAAAGACTGCACTGTAGAAGGTCTAATTAAATTTTGAAAAAAACACTATAGACTAATTTATAATAATTCTACAGTAATTTATAAATAAATAATTTATTTTAGTTCACATCTTATAATGTTTTATAACAAAAATTTTTAATGTTCAATTTCTACTTTTAACGACGAATATAATTTGGTTCGGACCACGTCTGACCATGTGTAA
Source organism: Abscondita cerata (assembly GCA_030710515.1). Taxonomy (NCBI): domain Eukaryota; kingdom Metazoa; phylum Arthropoda; class Insecta; order Coleoptera; family Lampyridae; genus Abscondita; species Abscondita cerata. The sequence goes on from JALBCR010004325.1 coordinate 50,561, forward strand.
ACACGATATCAGATTCAATTTTGATGAAAATTAGTAAATAGATGATATTTATAAATAAAGTAATCTCATTATATTTTGGACAGTATATTTTATATAGTCAAATTTAATTTTGCATGAGTTTGGTTCAACCATTTTTGAATCGATTAATAATTACGGAGATACCTACTACTTTTATGTATTTTTTTCCTAGAAGGCACAGTTTTCTTTTTTATGGTTTCGAGGGGTCAAATCTTTATCTCATTGTTTTAGTTAACAATATCTTTGTGGATATTAATTACACACAAATATGAAAGAATTTTTATGGAAATTTTATTTCTAAAATTTTTATCGAACTACTTTTTTCTGTAGAGCATTTTTTTTTACTTTTTTTGAGAAAAATAAAAGAAGTTCACCTACTATACGTTTTTAAACAAACACGTTTATTAATGTTGCGTTGTGGTCACAAAAATAAAGAAACATTTTCGGCGGTTTGTCCGCAAATTTGGCGTTTTATCGATTTGGTTGTTTGTACATTCAGCGATTTGTCCGAGTTCAAAAAAAAAATATATTTTAATACATAAAGTTACAGAAAGCAAATGATATTTCTGGGAAAGCGGTTTATGGTTAACAATTACCTAAAGTTTCTGATTATAAGTGAATCATTAAAACGGAGAATGGAAAAACTAATTATGAAAAATTAGGGTTATTTCAAAATCTGTGGGCTTTCTCTACTTTAATTGATTCAAAACTAATAAGGAGGATAATTAACAAGTAAATGTTAACAAGTTTTAAAAAATTTTACTACCATAGTTAAGACATAATTTAGTTAAAATAACAAAATCAAAAAAGGCTTCCGATTAGTAATTAAAATCAAAATACCAATTATTTTTTTAATTTGCTGACTATACCTCTTACACATCTTGATGATCTTCTAAAATCAACGTCATCAATCACAACTTTAAAAAGCAATTTCCAGCTTCTGAACATTGTTAGTTGATAATTATGTGTTTTTATTGACTTTAGGGCAAAACCACAATTTTTTTCTCACCTTTACAATGTAATTATAGATGAGTCTGAAAAGTAACACACCTTTGCTAATTAGTATTCTAAAAAGCCCGCATACTAATAGAATATGAATGTGTAATTTTGATTTAAAATAAATTACCCACAAGTTGATTTTGATCAATATCAATTTCAATTGATATATAAAGTTGATAGGGTACAAAAATTAGTCAATTTGCGGTTCATTAATCTTCATGGTTTTGCAAATTAAAATGTTTTAAGTCCGTTTTAATTTTCAATTATTAGCATTTTTTTTATTATGTAAGGCCTATATTACAATACTTAATTTGAACTCTTATAACGGCAGTTTTTAATGACTTCTACTGCTAGGATTACTTTTTTAAAATCCATGCATTGAAATATGTTGTCTTATCTTTTTAATCATTAAGGTTAAGGATAAGAAGCCCTCAAAGCACTATTAACTATTTTTTATTGATTATGCTTCTAGTTAGCCGCTAGGGTAACTGTGAAGATCAAAAATCTGATATAGTGCGTATTAACTTATTACATATTTACATAATTGCATGGCTTGATCATCACAAGCAAGATTAGTAAATGAGGTTATCGATATTAAGGCCACATTTATCAGAATAACCAATAAAAGATTTAAATTTAAATTCTGTGTCGTGCCTGCTCAACTAATTAGAATGAGATAGATATATTTTAAGGGTACAGTTATACTATATAATAATATTAAAAAGGAATTATAGTTTTTTTTATAAAGAAACATAAATGTGGTTGTCTTTATAAATTTGGAAGATGCGGAATGTTCATTTTAAAGGTTCGAAATTGCTCTATATTTTAAGTGGACACCCGGATTAATCGTCCAACAGGGTCATTGCTCGACAGGGCACTGAATATTCACATCAGAAGCAATCTGCATATATAAATCATGGTAAATTGGCAGATAATCAATGCACGTTACATTATTAATAATCATGCTAATGCACTGATACAGTTGTTTGAGTAATTTAATAACAAGTAATAAGTTTGCATGCCATCGAAACTGTAGGCAGGCAACTCGATCCAGTTGCATGTTACCAAGAAATTTGTACCAATTTATAAATAGCAACTTGCGATTTACATTGTAAAGTGTATTTTCGATCGTAATCATTCTTAAGTAGCGTTAACGCCCCATCAATTATTCTGTGACTTCTTCAGTTGATTTTTAAAATACTCACTTTTTCGAAAATGCCTGCATCTTAATAACATCATAAAAACGTAATACTAAAATAACCAGAACTACATTTACGTCTTTGCTTAAAATTTTGCGGGAAAGGCGTTAGCGGAGACAGCAAATTAAGCGAAACAATTATATTTTTTAACTCCAAGTTAAATATATTATTTTTTCTTCAAGCGTTTATTGCAAATTTTCATGTGTTATTTTCAAATTTTGAGATTCTCGAGTGCTATAGTGACGTTTTATTCTCGACGAATCAAGTTGGTACTTTACTGTACATTCATAATATGCCATAACCGAGGTACCAACCTCTAATTAGTTGTGAAAACAAAAGAACTGTTGTTTTTAATGTTTAGACAGTAAAAGCGTTTTTTAGCGTCTGCCAGTAGTTCAATAATATGCCGTTTTATTGTCGCTTGAAGAAAATAGTATATTATTTTACTAGGAGTTAAACAATATAATTGTTGAGCTTAAAAGTTTGCTGGCGAGGCGTCAGCCGAGACAGCAAATTAAGCAAAACAATTACATTTTTTAACTCAAGTGAAATATATTATTTTTCTTCAAGCGTTTATTGCTAATTTTCATGTGTTATTTTCAAATTTTCGAGATTCTCGAGTGTTATAGTGACGTTTTATTCTGAACGAATGAAGTTGGTACTTTACTGTTACATTCATAATATGACATAACCGATACCAACCTCTAAATAGTTGTGAAAAAAAATAACTGTTTTGCTTTTAATGTCTAGACAGTAAAAAAAGTTTTTAGCGTCTGCCAGTAGTTCAATAATATGACGTTTTAATGTCGCTTGAAGAAAATAGTTATTTATCACTAGGCCAGAAACTGTAGTTTTGCGAGTATGAGTACGTTTTGTGGGCCGAGGCGAAGCCGAGGTTCACAAGGAAGCTTAATACTCGCAAAAAATTTCTTGACGTGTATACACAAATTTCGGCCGACAAAATTTTTAAATTAAAATATTAATGATTATTGTTTAAATAGCGTCGGTTTAGAAAATTCATCTTTCTTATGTTGGCGATTCAATTCACCGCTATAGTGATTTGAATTTAAAATAATCTTATTGCGCTTGGTAATTTTATGAATTTTTTGTGAAAAAACATGAATGAAGAAAAGGTATTAGAAGTACCAGCTCATATTCGAAATGTAGCAGAAGCTGCAATTCAAAATTTACTTCCTGAAAATCATCCAATCGATATTGGAAAGAATATGAGATACTAAAAAAATGGGGTTCTGAAAATGGCGTATCGTTGTATAATGAATATGTTTTGGTTGCATATTTTGAAGAAAATCTAAGAACTTCAAATCGTCAACGTTATGGTCGATGTATTCGATGCTTAAAACTACCTTAAACATTAAAGACAACATTAATATCGAAAAATATACAAAATTAATAGCTTTGTTAAAGCGCAAACATGACGGATATTGTGCAAAAATCCAAAATTTTAGAAATGGATGATTTAGAAAAGTTTATTAACGAAGCACCCAATGAAGATTATCTTATGATAAAGGTAGGCATGATTAATTTTTAATCTTTATTTACAAAAATTATTTATAGACAGCATTATAATATTTGGCATATGCGGTGCATGCCGAATACATGAATTACGAGACATGAAAATCAAAGATGTCATTGATAAAGGGGATGTTATTATCTTATCCATCCCTCAAACAAAACTAAAAACCTCGTACCTGCTGTGTGACCGAACTTCATTGGATGGATATAATTCGCAAATATGTTACGTTAAGGCCCAATACAGAAATTGATAGATTTTTTTATTTTATGCAAAAAATAAATGCTCAAAACAGCCAGTAGGCATTCACTCCTTTGGAAATATGCCTTCTAAAATAGCTGCATATTTAAAATTAGAAAATCCAAAAGGATACACAGGTCACTGCTTTAGGCGAAGTGGTGCTACAGCTCTGGCAGGGAATGGGGTAGATATAACAACCCTGAAGCGCTTTGGCGGATGGAAAAGTACTACAGTCGCAGAACAATATATAGAGGATTCATTGGGTGCTAAAATAAACATTGCCAATAAATTATTGCATCAAAATCGTTCAGAACCTCAGCCCTCGACAAGTACAGGAATCCAGCAAGAAAGTTTACAAGAACCGATTTCATTAAAACCATCTAGTATTCATAATGTGCAACTTAAATTACAAGACACAAATTTGCCGAATATTAATCTCTCCCATCTGGAAAATTGTACGATCAACTTTAATTTTAAATAATTCTTTGAAAATTTACCTCTGATTTTAGTTAGAATTTCCGTTTGGTTGTTTGTTGTTCCTCTATTTTTGTTTCTAAATAAATTATTCAATTCAATTGGATTATTTGAAGTTAATAATTACTGAAAAATAAACATAACCTAAAAATGCTTCTTTGAATTTACTGCTTACCTACGGTTGAATTACATAAATCGATTTATGAATATGAAACTGTTTGCGATGAAATCCTTTAAGAACACTGAAATATTTTTTAATTTATTAGTTCACATTCCAAACTACACAGTTGTCAATCGGAACTCGTTGTTAATCAAATTGTCAATGCAACCAACTTAAAAATCGATCATGAAAATCCCTCTTTTTATTTTCGTGCCATGACTTGAAAATAAGTGTTTTCAAGACAATTTAAGCGAATAGAAAATCAGTAATTTTAGACGGAGGCCGAAAAAAGACATTTATGTGTTCTTTAATACATTTTAAGTAGAACCGGGATATCAAAAATTATCTTAGTCAAGGGTGGTTGTAGTATGTAAAATATTTGTCTTAGTTTACGTTTGAAATAATTATGTCACTGTCACACTGACATCATCGATAACCTACAAATTTCATATCTATTTATTTTAGCACAATGACTCGACAAACGTTTTTCATTCCTCAACCACCCTTGACCAAGATAATTTTTGATATCCCGGTATATTAGAACGGTTTAAGGTATTTATAGTAAAAATGTATGCGCAATAGTTCATTTTCTACTGTGTCAGACCGTTTTAGGTTTGTGTTTTCAGTCCGGAAAATTCAATTTTACAGTCGAGTAAGACCCTAAAACTTTTAGAAGATCAAATTCTTCTCAACATTATGGATAAAAATTTTTAATTTTATTGAACTTAAAAAATACAATGCTAATACCAATTAAAAATTATTATTTTGATTGAAACTTTATGTTAAATTAATAGTAACATTAATGGCTACGTTTGGTGGAATGAAAAATGGTTGTTAATAAACTTACTGAGTGTGAATAACATAAGTCACAAACACTGTGTAACTGATTCCTGATATTTTTACTTCTACATACAACAGCAATTTCATACTTAACAGGCGTGTTACTTAAAACAAAGGATTTAATTTATAAAAAAATTGGAGAACGATATAAAATCTCCATGCCTATAGATGACATTACAAATTGTGTAAGTCTGGGCAATCGGGTACATTTTCAACGCCTAGTTTCTTTAAACATTTTACAGCTAAATGGAGGAACTAGCTAATATCAAACTGTATTATAATTGGTGTTGAATGCTTAATTTTATTGATGGATTATTATTCCACAGAACCCATTAAAATTTGCGTATTTAACCAAACCTGACGATACATTTTTGTTACAGTTGGCACTACCAGCTTGTTCATTAGTCGCCAGCTTCTCATTTGTCCCTGTGCGAACCAGAAATTCGAAATTTACGAGATGAAAACACCATACTTATGATATTTTTGTATTACAACAAATAATACCAACAATAATAATTAACAAAACCTATTCAAATGAGATCAGTAAAGGCGCGCAGGTCTATCCAATAGTTGCGTTTTATAACATAAAAAAATATAATAATCAATATTAACAATAAAACGATAGTTATATAAACGAACTTAACATTCCGCACTACTTGAAAGATTTGGCTTTCAACGATACAGAATAATAACTATATATGAATAATCTAGCAACAAAAAAACATGAATTACTCATAGTTGAGAGACAAAATTACATTTTGGTTAAGTTACCTTATTTTTTTATTTGTAAGATACAGATTTTGATAATCGCGCGTTTTACAACACCATTCTTGATCGATACACTATCGAGTCCGCACCAGAATGGGTTTCAACAATCCTGTCAAGTGGCTAACAGAGAGGTGGCATGTTTTCTTCTTTATTACAACCATTTTCCATCATTAAATTGTGGGTTACTGTATTTACAATTTCGTACGATGTTGTAATAAGTAGAGGTATTCTTAGTTCACCTGGACCAAAAATTTAGGACAATTTGTTGAGTAAGATGATATATCTTTCACATAATTAATATTCTTTTCAGTTCAATTTCTTTGTGGAACAGCAGTCAAAATTTGACCAATAAGAAAATATCTTGGGGTTAGAGCGTCTAAGTCGAAGGGATGGAGTAATAGAGCGGGAGTTAAGAGCCGCATTCACTTATGTTAATATAGATATGTTTCAAGTGATGTTTTGTAGACTTCACAGCGGCATCCAATATTCCACCATAATTAAGTGACCGAGGTGGTATAAAATGAAATTTAATTTGGGTATTAATCAAGAAATATCGTACGATATCACAATTAGTCAACTTTTTGAATAGTTAATAGCTCGTTGTAAAAGCTGTGTAAATCAATTAAAAATTACTGGAATATTGATGTAGATCTTCATCAATTGCAAATACAAATATAAGAAAAGACAAACCTATATTTAATCGTGTGACGTTTTGCCTCTACTGTTTCGTCCCGGGCGTTTTCCCCCCGTCGCACAGTGATTCCGTTTGGAATAGCTTGACAAAATGAATTTTTAATTTGTTACAAATTGTTCAAAATGCTATAAAAACAATCAACAATATGTAAACACTCTATATTTACAAATAAGTTACAATAATTAGTTTAAAACAAAGTATTGCGAATATACAGGGTGTCCCAACTAAGAGTGACTGATTTTAAACATAAATTCCCAGCTTATTAATTACTCCAAAGAGATGGGGTTTTTACTAGTTTTACTAGTTTATCAAAAAAAATTTTTAGGCTTGGCTGGCATTTCATTTCATCAACACAGGGTGTTTTACTAAATGTTGGTCAAATTCAAAGGAGAAAATATGTTTTATTTTAAATGGAACACCCTATAATTTTGACCTCATTCAAAAGAGCAATCATTCTCCTTTCCAAAAATCTATAGTTTTCTATCTTTTGTTTCAATAACAACAAAGATATTCGAGGTTTTATGGGCACCGCGGTCTCCTAAATTAACTGTCCCAGATTTTTTCTCTGGGGATATGTGGAGGATAGGTGCTACAATCCTAAACTTAACAATTTAGCAGCACTAAAAATAATATCAGGAACATTATTGAAAACATTCAGCAAGAAATGTTAGAAAATTTATTTGAAAATTTAAAATTTCACTTACAGTTATGCGTAAACAAAGAGGGTAGGCATATGCAGCATTTATTGTAACTTTTTGTTGTATTGAATAATGTTATTATGTTATTATGTTTTTTACTAAATAAACTGTTTGTCAGATTTGTTGGCAATTATTTACGTAATTAAAAATGCATACTACATGAAACTGACTTAAATCATTTTGTTATGCGTCAAACGGTCATATCATGAGTTGATTTTACGAGGGTTGCCTTTTAAGTGTCGGGAATAGAACGTTCCTTATCACCTAGAAACCAGAAAAACTGTTTATAAACAACTGTTGGTATTTGTCAATGTCAATGTCAAAATGTCATTTAGATCGGCCTGATAGTTTTTAAACCGTGGCGTTTTAAAGTTCCCAAGTCGCTGTACGAGATGAAATTAAGTCCGGAACAATACCGCACGATTATTTTTTATAACTTTCAACGAAGCCTCACCCAGCAAAAATGCGTCGCAGAACTTGTTGCTGTTTTTGGCGAAGAAGCACCATCAAAAACAACCATTTACCGCTGGTATGCAAAGTTTCAGCAAGGACGCTCTAACCTCAGTGACGAATCGCGTGAAGGGCGATCAAAACCGCCATCACTCAAGAAAACGTGGATGCTGTTTGCAACATGGTTCTGGAAGATCGTCATGTGACATACCGTGAGATTCAAGCATCATTGGACATCTCAGGGACCTCAGTTCAAAAGATCTTATAGGAAGAAGTAGGTGTTAAAAATTGGATTCTCGGTAGATACAGCATCTCCTCACAGAAGAACAGAAAGCAGCTTGAGTCAATTGGTGTCGAAAAAATCTACAACGATTCAACTCAGGAGCATCAAAACACGTTTACGACATCGTAAGTGGTGATGAATCATGGATCTATAGCTATGAGCCTGAATTGAAACGCCAATTTGCAGTATGGGTCTTCCAAAGTAAACTGAAACCGACAAAAGTTGTTTGCTCTCGCAGAGTTGCCAAGAAAATGGTTGCATCGTTTGTTGCCAAATCAGGGCATGTAGCAACAATTGCTCTTGAAAATCAAAGAACAGTTAATGCTCAATGGTATACGACCATTTGCTTGCCTGAAGTGATAGCCGAGCTTCAGAAAGATAACCCAAATCGACGCATTAGGCTCTATCAAGACAATGCAAGCTCGCTCACCGCTCGAGCCACAAAGTCGTTTTTGGAACAGTAAAATGACGAAGTTCTTGGTCATCCTCCATACAGCCCGGACCTAAGCCCCAATGATTTTTCAAGAATCAAAGAATATGCTACGAGGAAAGCGGTTCCAGACGTCTGAAGAAGCGGTGGATGCCTACAAAACAGCGATTTTGACTACACCTACTTTGGAATGGAATAAATGCTATAACGACTGGTTCCATCAAATGCAAAAGTGCATTGACTATTGCGGAGAGTACTTTGAAAAACAATAAAAAAAATGCGTTATTATACCTCTTACACTTTTCTTCATTTCCAACACTTAAAAAGGCAACCCTCGTAGCCATCAAAATGCATTCATATAAAACTACTAATTAAAAATGTACTACTACATGAAACCTCGAATATCTTTGTTGTTAATGAAACAAAAGATAGAAAACTATACATTTTTAGAAAGAAGAATGATCGCTCTTTCGAATGAGATCAAACACTATAGGGTGTTCCATTTAAAATAAAACATATTTTCCCCTTTGAATTTGACCAACATTAGTAAAACACCCTGTGTTGATGAGATGAAATGCCAACCAAGCCTAAAAAAATCTTTTTGATAAACTAGTAATACTAGTGAAAACCCCATCTCTTTGGAGCAATTAATAAACTGGAAATTTACGTTTAAAACCAGTTACTCTTTTTTGGGACACCCTGTATTTTACAAACAGCTTAAATTGTATTTTTTGACAAGATTCGACGTGCAAAAATAGTGTTTAAAATATGGAAGGAAATATTGAACATATGTAATACAAAAATACATGCATTGTGATTTTTTAGAGAAAAATCATTTTATTTTAATAATAATTTTATTTTATAAAAACTGGCATTTTAAGTTATCCATTGTTACAAATTCGTGTATAGTTTTTATATAGTTTTATCCTTTCTTACTTTAAACAAACGCATAGTTTTCATACCTTTTTTGCCTGTTTCCGATTTCAGATTTTTTTTCAGAGCGGATCATAAATATTAGTAGAAACTATCTCTTTGAAAAATTAAGAATACGGGATAAATTTCAACCAACCGCAAGACGTTATGTCAGTTTGTACAAATGGTACCAAATGCCGCCCACAGTCCATAAAATCCTAATCCATAGTCAAGATTTTATGAATAATTTTATATTGCCCATTGGCCAGTTGTCAGAGGATGCACAAGAATCGCGCCATAAAGAAGTTAAGTTATTGTAGGGAGCAACACCCGTAAAATCTCCAGAAAATGTAGGAACCAAAATTTGTTTAATATTCTTTTAGTGTTATCTAACCCTCTAATTTTTAGTATAAGATATGTGCCATCTAGACAAAAAACTATATTAAATAAGGGATGTAATTAACTTGTTAAAATCTTCCTATACCAGTATTGATAATAGTGATTTTGAGAAATCCAATCCTGAATAGTTATTTTAATTATGTGTAGGTATTTTCATGTATACAGTGCGTAACATAAATGTTGGGAATTAATTAAGCAGTGGATTCCTCGAGTCCCTACTGTAAAATCTTTGCACACACGCACCCTGCAGTACCAGTGCAGTGTGGTATTTTTTATTCTTACATATATGGCATCGACATCAATGCTGATCGATAAGGCACTACTAAATTAAGATCCTACTTAAACTTTCTTTTATTATTTTCTAAAACTGTGTTTAATTTAGTCCCAAAAATTTTACACCTTATATACTATCGTTAATTCTTTAAAATAGTAATTATAAATATAATTGTACGTTGATTTTTGTTTTTACGAGATTTTGTCATCCTAAAATTCAATTTTGAATCACTATGCGTCGTTTCGCTTCTAGGCCCGATTCTCCCTCGACCCGTTTTTCCTCTTAGTTAAGCAGTAAAATAGTGAAAGAGAACCGATGTGTTTAACATGTGATAATTTTAGAAATTACATTGAGCCGAATTTTTTTCTTTTTTTTAACCACATTTATTACCTAAAATATTAATGAAAGTGAAAAAAATATATCAGAAATCATTGATAATACAAAGATGTAAAATTTAAAGGGCAACTTTAAATGCTAATTAACTACTAAAAAATTCATTATTTTTAAATGTGCGGTACCCTGGTACAAATTTGGAGAATTACAAGTTGTCGTCTTCATTTCAATTTTTCCCGAACTGTTATAGATACTATTAAAGTTTAGAAATATTATACAGTATTCTAGCGCCATCTAGCGGCGAAGGTAAAAATAATTTTACATTGTCTTCAAATGAGTATAAAAAGCACTTTCTAGATTAAGTTTGTGACAATCTATTGCTAGCATCTAGAGTTATCGACAATTAATCAAAAATTAGTTGACTAAGTGGACTCTAATTTAAGATAAATCTAAAATTGTAAAGCATAATAAAATCAAAGTTACTTATACCAGGTGAATCACCACCAACGGGACGGAATTTATAGCAAAACAGTAAAAGTTTTACTAGTTTTGTCTTTTTAGTAGCTTGTAGGTTGATAAACTTTACATTTTAAAATTATTTTTAAACATACAGTATGTCCCAAAAAAGTGTGGCGCATCAAAGTTATGTTTTTTTCTTATGGAATTTTATTGCGTTTTTGATTTCCCTAAAAAATAAGGTATACTTTTATAAAGGTTTTCTATACATAAATACAGAGCGTTCTGAGTGACGTCGACTTTTCTTAAAATGTGAAGTATTAAAAAAATTCAATATTTTCTAATCCAACAAATCATAACAAATTTACTCTTACGTCTAAATAGTTGAATATTAAATTAATGTTTTCCATCATGAAATATTAAACATCTCTTTACAGGGTGTTCAGAAATCACAGGTTAATTATTAGATTATTCAATATGTAATATGAGATTTATTTTAAATAGAACACTCTGTATTTTGAAAGAGTAAATATTTCCTCCTATAAATGATTAACTAATTGGATTGTTCTTCCTTGAGGAGGGGCACCAAAAACCATTAAGGCGTTTTATCAGGCAACGTTTCGTGCAGCCGAATGTGCACTTCTTCAGGCCTCTGTTTATTAAAAAGAAAGGAATACATTTAACGGTAAATTACATAAACATTATATCCTTAATATATAAATCTAAATTATAGGTGATTGACTCGACTACTTACTTAAAACAAATAAATGGTCCGCCACTTGGATAAGTGTAAAAACACATAGATATTAAAACAAACACAAAATAAATTAATAATTAAATGTAAATAAATATCTCTAAATAAAACACACACTCTATACGTAGAAACGAACAAACATGAATGACTAGATAACAATATGATAATGGGAATTCCTTCTTCTATTTTATTTTAGTGATTAAATTTCTATAAATATTGCTTAAATTTTGTGTGTCCGTGTTATAATTAATGTTGTTATTGTGTTTGATGATGTATATCATTTCAGCTATTAGACGTTTTTTATAATTCTTTTCTACATTTAAAATCGTAGGATTATCAAAATTAAAATTATGACCCATCTCAATATGGTGTACGGCTAACGCAGAGTCTGGTTTTTTGTTTTTTGCAATCGTACTTATGATTTTTAATCCTATTACGTGTTTTTGTTTGGTTTGGCCAACATAGCATTTATTACAGTCAAGACAGTCTATTTTATACACTACATTGTGTTTGTCAAGAATGTTTGTCTTGTCTTTTAATTGTGTGTAGATAATGTTGTAAATAGTATTGTTATTGTATGTAGCTATGTGGACGTTAGTAGTTTTTAGTAATGGGATAAGGTGTTTAGTCAAGTTAGGTATATTAATAATTTTAGTATAGGTATATTGAGAATTAGGGGGATTAATTGGTGATGGTGTGTTAGTGTTATAATTATAGTATAAGATTCTGTTAATAATGTTAGTAGGATAATTGTTATTTTTCAATATATTTTTTAGAGAGGTTAGATTTTTAGTGAGATATTTAGGGTTTAGTTAGTGGTAATTATGTTAACTATTTTACCTCTTAACATAATTACCAATTATACTAATAGGACAAAAAAATTCTGTAACCCAAGTAAGGACCTTTTATTAAGAGACTAGTGACATCTACCAAATTCTTTTGAAAAATAATGACGGACTGATGGTTTTAAAATCGGACAAAGGTAATGCCACTGTAATTATACCTAAAGAAGACTATTTTACGAAATTAAACTCTTTATTAAATGACGACGTGGTTTATAATTTGACTAACAATGATCCGACTACGAAAATTCAAAACTATAACAACAAAATTACTAAAAATTACTTAACAACGGACATATAGACAACACAACTTACAAAAAAATTACAACTTACACAAGCGTTCCACCAAAATTATATGGTTTAGTAAAAATACATAAAGACGATCATCCCTTAAGACCCATAGTTTCATGCATTGGAGCACCTACGTATCATTTATCAAAATTCATATCAGACATACTCAGTAATATTTCACACATTTTCATTCATAACATCAAAAACTCATATGAATTAATAGATACCATACAAGATACAACAATACCATCCAATTATAAATTAATTTCGTTTGATGTAAACTCTTTATTTACAAACATCTCCAAAGAACTAACAATAAACTTAATACAAAAGTATTGGGATGATATAAAAGCATTTACTACACTAGATTTAACATTCTTCACACACATTGTAGAGTTTTTGTTTGATGCAAGTTACTTCACATGTAATAAAAAAATATACATGCAAAATTTGGAACAGCAATGGGCAATCCTGCTTCCCTATTTTAGCAAACTTAATAATGCACGATTTGCTTTTATATGTTCGTTACAATTTATTGTTTGAACCTATTTTATGATAAGTTATGTTGATGATGTAATCACTTGCATCCCTGAAGATGAAATACATAATACTCTTAATATTTTTAACAAATACAATCTACATTTAAAATTTACGTACGAGATTGAAAAAGATAATTCATTACCCTTTTTAGATGTGAGGTTGATTAAAGATCAAGACACCAACAAATTATTAACTGACTGGTATTTTAAACCCATGGCATCCAATAGGACTATCAATTATTTATCAAATCACCAACAGCACCAAAAATAAATATAGTTAAATCTATGAAAAACAAAATAACAAAACTAAGTAGTCCTAAATATCTCACTAAAAATCTAACCTCTCTAAAAAATATATTGAAAAATAACAATTATCCTACTAACATTATTAACAGAATCTTATACTATAATTATAACACTAACACACCATCACCAATTAATCCCCCTAATTCTCAATATACCTATACTAAAATTATTAATATACCTAACTTGACTAAACACCTTATCCCATTACTAAAAACTACTAACGTCCACATAGCTACATACAATAACAATACTATTTACAACATTATCTACACACAATTAAAAGACAAGACAAACATTCTTGACAAACACAATGTAGTGTATAAAATAGACTGTCTTGACTGTAATAAATGCTATGTTGGCCAAACCAAACAAAAAACACGTAATAGGATTAAAAATCATAAGTACGATTGCAAAAACAAAAAACCAGACTCTGCGTTAGCCGTACACCATATTGAGATGGGTCATAATTTTAATTTTGATAATCCTACGATTTTAAATGTAGAAAAGAATTATAAAAAACGTCTAATAGCTGAAATGATATACATCATCAAACACAATAACAACATTAATTATAACACGGACACACAAAATTTAAGCAATATTTATAGAAATTTAATCACTAAAATAAAATAGAAGAAGGAATTCCCATTATCATATTGTTATCTAGTCATTCATGTTTGTTCGTTTCTACGTATAGAGTGTGTGTTTTATTAGAGATATTTATTTACATTTAATTATTAATTTATTTTGTGTTTGTTTTAATATCTATGTGTTTTTACACTTATTCAAGTGGCGGACCATTTATTTGTTTTAAGTAAGTAGTCGAGTCAATCACCTATAATTTAGATTTATATATTAAGGATATGATGTTTATATAATTTACCGTTAAATGTATTCCTTTCTTTTTAATAAACAGAGGCCTGAAGAAGTGCACATTCGGCTGCACGAAACGTTGCCTGATAAAACGCCTTAATGGTTTTTGGTGCCCCTCCTCAAGGAAGAACAATCCAATTAGTTACTCTGTATTTTATAAACTCATTAACGTTAACAAAACGTCCTCTCTTTCGATTGGTATAAGGGTGTCATATGCCTAAGTGTTACAATTTTTGCTCAATTTACAAATTTTCCTTAAATTAATGGTAGTAGAGAGATTTTAAAACACAAAATGCATACGTAATCTAATCGGTTAGATCTAATAGAACTTGCTAACAAAAAATTTAAACGGTCATTATAATCGTTTTCTGTCAAATGCTGATGTAGTCGAATGTAGTACAGATGGTAGAGAATTTTGTTAACCATTCTTTTCACACTCGTTAGACTAATACCTAAATTTTCCAAAAACTATGTAATACTTGTATTGTGGTTTTCCGTTACAGATGTGACACTTTGCATAATCAAAGTAAGTGTTAAAATAGTACACTTTTCGTAAATATTTCAAAAAAATTACATTTTTCGTCACTTATGAGTTTGTTTCGACATTTGTTTTAAAAATCGTAATCATGGTAACATCGGTCACATCCGATTAGAATTTGAATTCGAAATAGATTTAATTCCTTTTTTAACTTAATTTTTTTTAAATATTGAAAATTTTGCCAAAGTTGTAGTGCACAATTAAAAATAAAACGATGAAAGCACTTTGTTTTAAAGTTTGTAAAATATTCATCACAGCAGTAATCTTTTAAGAATAACTTCCTGTTCCGTTTTTATACTTACATTAAAAAAAAATATTAATACGATATCTTTTTACATCTGCTTAGTTAATCTAATATGCAAACAAATCCGTGCCAAAATAATAAATAGCTAATTTTCTTCAGCATTTTGATGTGCTTGAACCACAAAAAAGTTTTTAGGCAAATCAACATTGTAAAATTAATGTGTGAACAAATACTTTATACCCTAAAAAACATAAACACGCTTGTTAAAAATTCGTATGGAATAACTCAATTGGTGATATACAATTACGAATTCAATAGTGCTACTTGCTCGTTACATTATATCACATTTTATGAATGATATAAAAGGTTAAACGCCACTACATCAAACGTTAAATGCTTTATGTCAACTACATATGGTAAAAAGTAATTCAGATTCCAAAATTGGCACGTAAATACTCTCAGTAAAAAACTTCTGACAGGTTTCGGTATTATAATCACATGCGCAAACAGCAATTCGAGTAGGTATATTCAGTTCTTCGATTTTTAATTATTCGCGATTTACGAAAGGAGTTTGATGTGTATGCAAATGTCGAGCGAGGTGTTAAAAGAGATAAATGTATTGTTAAACACGTAAGTTTGGTATTTTTTTGTGGTTGCATGCCTGGTTCTGCGTTTTAATGCGAGCGTGAAGTTTGACAGAACTTGGTGTAAACTGAATACTGATTATTTCTCACGGTTTTTTGTGTGCTACTGTCGTCCGTACGAGATAAGCAAGACCAAAAACGAACAGGACTCCTGCCATACATTCTTCTTACGTGCAATAACTGCTTTTCACGTAATTGTTATTGATAATCGAAATGACGCCTAAATTCTGTTATCGCCAGTGTTCGTTTCTAGAAATGATAATTTACTCATTAATTACTTGCAGATATATTATCGCAATATTTAACATATAGAAATTTTATTTTTAAGTTTATGATATTACTTTGTTAAAAATCAACAAAACAAAGTTAGTTTTTCATAACCTCAGAAACAATTTTCTGTAATGAACTTAAAATATTAGCAGTACATACATATATCGTTTATTAAAGCAAGGAGTTTCAATTGATTAATAAAATTCGAATTTAATTTCCAATTAATTCTGCTCAAGTTTTTTTATACACAATCATCAACGGTATTTATTTTCTACCCACACTAAAAATATTATAAAATTATTATGTCACCATTCACTACTTTCAAGAATACCAAACTTTACAAGCTAATTAAGTTAATTTTTTTAACGTACGAAACAACTAAAAAAAGATTAAACACTTATAAGAAAATATCTTCGTTAATGAAGACGAAGAAGTGAAGTCATTTGATAACTGAACATGAAAATGTCCCCTAATTGGAAATGTATAAATGGAATTTTTCTGTACTAATTTTCATACTATTCTCTTGAAATGAACTTCAAGATACAATAACTTAATATTGTTTTTGCTTTTGTATTTTATGTATCTGTTATTTATATTTAAAACTAGTATCATAATAAGAGTGTCTGTTGACGCACGAGTTCAAGTTTAAGGTACGAATGTTTCAATGAAATTTTTTCTATCGAAGCCTATTTGGTTTCATTTTTGCGTTTTATTTGTATGATCAATCTACTTAGTATACTCATGAAATTTAAAACTTGGACACTACAATTTCTGTAAACAAAAGTTTGCACATTGTGAAGCGGGCTTAAGGGTATCATTTACAATTCTAACAGCAGGTAGTCTCAGCAGGGGTTATCTTATAGAAGGACTGTAGAATGAATCATTACACTAAGCACGTTTTAGAAAATAGGTAATTTACGTTGCTTACTTAATTTTTTCTTTAAAGAATATATTTGAAGGTATCGCTAATTAAACACCATAGCTCGATTAATTATCGAATCAAAATTTTGTTTAGGAAATGTTTACAAAATAAAATTAGAAATAATTTTGATTTAAAAAACGTCTACAAGCAATAACTTTTAAATTAAATCAAAAAACTAAACATGGTTATTTGGGTTGACTGATTATTACTTATTTTTAAATAAATCTAACCTACTAATTATTGTAAGTTATTAAAAAAAATCATTAAACTCTCTATTCATAATATTTAGTCCTTACAAAATGTATATTTTATGACGTTTCATTTTTTCTGTAGTTAATATAAAAAGTGAAAATAAAAACTAAGGCAATTCTTATTGTCAACGTATATATTTAGTTTTTGACAAGAATTTATTACATAATTATAATTAAGATACCAAGTTATAGTTTAAAATTAAATGAAAACTTTTTTTTAAATAAAGGTATTACTATATAAATAAATATAAGAAATCAATAATGGGTGTGACCTCCATTATTATTGATACATTCTTGGAGGCGTCTGCTCATTGACGCTATCAAGGTATCAATATAATTAATATTAATCGTTTCCCATGCGGTATCAATGGCTGCAATTAGTGCATTACGGTTTACTGGTATAAAATTTGGCCCTTGTTGTCTTCGGATAACAGCAAGTATTCGAGCCCAAACATTTTCGATAATGTTAAAATCTGGGCTTTTGCTGGCCAGGGTAACAGCTCCAAGTTATTTTCTCGTATCCAATTGCGCACAACCCGCGAAGTATGAATAGGGGCGTTGTCCTTTAACAACAAAAATACATTATGAAAATGTTAATTCAACAGATCCCGAACTATTTTTTGGAGAAAGTATAGTGAAATAAGAATACTTACTTGTTGGAAAATATAATCTTCGTCTGGATAAAACACTTCGACTAAAGGTTTCATAATAGTTTCCAAAATATCTAAATACGCAGCAGAATCAAGACGTCCATCGATAGCCCAACAAACTCCTGGACCCCGCGCTAACCCAACCCCACACATTCACAGAAAAATAACCACTTCGTTTTTAGGACATATGTGATTATTTTCGTAACGAGTTCCTTCCATTCTAAAAACTTTTAGTGGTCCATCGTTGCGGCTATTGAACGTTTTTCGTCGCTAAAAATCACTCGATTCCAAAATTCCAAAGGTTCGTTCACATATCGCCTTGCAAATTCCAGACGACGTCTCATATTTTCGTCACTGAGAACTTCTTTCGCAGCAGCATTATACTTCTTTATTCCCATCTTCTTTAATCTTTTTGTGCAGTTATACGGCATCCGGGAAAATGTGTATCTGCTATAGCCCTGGAGTATGTAGCAAATGGTTGTTCTGTTACGTAATGAAACAACTCGAGATCTTGAGCACGTGTAGATACTTTAGGTCTACCACTTCCGATGGCTCTTTCCAAAGTGTGTTCAAGATTCCATTTTACTCGGTAATGCCCTACGGTGCTTTTTGTATATCTAACATACGTGAAATTTCACGCACGCTACGGCCCGCCGCTAATTCCGAAACAATCCGCGCTTTCAAATCAGCACCGAGATGAGGTGGCATTTTCACAGCACTTGAAATTTTAAACTAAAATGGAATTTACATTTCTTACTTTATTTATTGGTTCACACTACCCCTTCTCAAACAGTAGGTAATTGTTTATTTATTACATACTTCTAATGACCAATGTAACAACCCTTAGAGCAATATGACTCAAAGGAAGTAAATTAAACAAGCAAGGATATTCTATTGTTATTGAAACTTATTCATAAAGTAAAAGCCATTTCCTTATAATGCTAATGGACAGGATTTTCTTTTAAGTATTAAGATTACAATAGAGGACTTATAAACTTTCGAAAATATCTAATTATAAATATTTACACTGCAATTGCGCTTTTTCCTTAATAATTTCTTAGCAATAACATACACGTTCTTGGTTTTAAGTTGTCATAAATTTGATATGATATAAATTTGTGTTTCTAATATTACATCACAAACTAATCTTTATTCGCCAAAAATTGTTGCTTAAGTTGTAAAGCTTCGTACACACCTGAACAACAAACCGAGCAACAAACATAACAACGAACCGAAAGTCAAACAGAACGACAAACGATCTTTTATGATTTCCACAATCCGAACAACAAACGGAACGTTTGTGCTGTTCCCATAATTATTTTCAGTAGTTTTCAGTTCATATATATTTATTATTGAGAAGAGAAATTGCGGAAAACAAGAAGATAGTGCCAACCAAATTTTTACGCACAAAAAAGAGTAAAAAATTATAATTTACTTCGCTTTTTTTTTATTTTGGAAATTTCCCGCCCAAATGATACTAATAGGGACATCATTTTTACTTGCATTCTTCAACACTGATTAATTTAAAACATTTTTCTTCTGTCAACTCCATAATATTACCTAAAACACAACAAACCCACAAAAGGGAGGACAAAAATAAATAATTTAATTCTCCCGCATAAGTTTGTTCGCCGTTTTGTATAGATTCGTCCAAACCTGCAAACGCATTCGCGCGCATTTTCTTTTATGTCGGAGAAAAACCGACAAGTTGCGGGAACGCCGCAAACCGTTCGTGGAACAATCAGGACTTGCAAATCTGTTCTAAAATTCGTACGTAGCACCGTCCAAATTAATGTTCCCATTGCCGTTCGGTTCGTTGTTCTGTTTGTTCCTCGGTTTGTTGTTCAGGTGTGTACGAAGCTTTACAATAAGCATATTAATATGAACTATATCTTATGAAAGGAGAGTTATGTAACTATAATTAACGACTTAACGTTACGTTAGTAGATTCCATTTACTATTTACACATATTTTCTTGGAACATTCGATAATTAACTATCGGGATATGATGACCCTATACTTCGCAGGTTGTGCGCAACTGGATACAAGCAAATAACTTGGAGCTGTTACCCTGGCCAGCAAAAGCCCAGATTTTAACATTATCGAAAATGTTTGGGCTCGAATACTTGCTGTTATCCGAAGACAACAAGGGCCAAATTTTATACCAGTAAACCGTAATGCACTAATTGCAGCCATTGATACCGCATGGGAAACGATTAATATTAATTATATTGATACCTTGATAGCGTCAATGAGCAGACGCCTCCAAGAATGTATCAATAATAATGGGGGTCACACCCATTATTGATTTCTTATATTTATTTATATAGTAATACCTTTATTTAAAAAAAAGTTTTCATTTAATTTTAAACTATAACTTGGTATCTTAATTATAATTATGTAATAAATTCTTGTCAAAAACTAAATATATACGTTGACAATAAGAATTGCCTAAGTTTTTATTTTCACTTTTTTATTAACTACAGAAAAAATGAAACGTCATAAAATATACATTTTGTAAGGACTAAATATTATGAATAAAGAGTTTAATGATTTTTTTAATAATTTACAATAATTAGTAGGTTAGATTTATTTAAAAATAAGTAATAATCAGTCAACCCAAATAACCATGTTTAGTTTTTTGATTTAATTTAAAAGTTATTGCTTGTAGACGTTTTTAAATCAAAATTTTTCTAATTTTATTTTGTAAACATTTCTAAACAAAATTTTGATTTAATAAATAATTGAGCTATGGTGTTTAATTAGCGATACCTTCAAATATATTCTTTAAAGAAAAAATTAAGTAAGCAACGTAAATTACCTATTTTCTAAAACGTGCTTAGTGTAATGATTCATTGTACAGTCTTTCTATAAGATAACCCTGCTGAGACTACCTGCTGTTAGAATTGTAAATGATACTCTTAAGCCCGCTTCACAATGTGCAAACTTTTGTTTACAGAAATTGTGGTGTCCAAGTTTTAAATTTCATGAGTGTACATGGGCCTGTCACCAATTAACATGATTTTCAACTTTTGAAATCTGAAACTACCTAATTACAAAGATATCTTCATAGCTTAAATAAAATAAACTTTAAAAGATAAATTATTATAAATTAAATTTATATTTTTCTACTTTAAACTGGTATTATGTATTATCTAATGCTAATATTGAAAGTAATATCACAACATTTTATACTATTATTCAATCGGGTATGAACCAGTTTGGTTTCCCTACAAAAAACCCGTAATACAAGACACCCTACATGGTACAGTAAAAATACCAAAAAGTTATTAATGAAAACTAGAATTTATAAAAATGGAAAATTTACAGAAATAGTAGTGATTATTTGACATTTGAAATGTTACAGATCGCGCTCAAAAAATGAATAAATGATGATTACACAAAGTATATTTCTTCCATCGAAGATGAATTATTGTAAATCCAAAGCGGTTTGGACGTTTGCTCGGGAACGAGGAATACTTGTGGAGTACCTGGCTTCATGACGATAGAACAGCGACTGACGGTGCCTCTATCTTGAACTTCTTTCAGATTATTTTAGCAGTGTTTATGTATCTCCCTAATACTTTGAAGACTTTAAATGCAGATAAATACAGATGACATAAACAGTTGCTGCCATATCGATGAACAAAGTATATTTCATAAAATTAATCAACTTGACATTAATGAAGGTCCGTGGCCAAATAATCTCCCCTCCACTATTCATTAAACGTTGTGGTATATAACTCAGCGTACCATTATGTATTTTGTTCAATCAGTCTCTTAAAAGTGGAGTTTTTCCTCAGGAATGGAAAAAGTCAAATATCAATATTGAACATCGTTGCCAAGATATTTGATTCACTCGTATGTGACGCGACATTTTCTGCTTTAAAACATGTCATAATGCCTCAACAACATGGGTTTTATAGGTCTCGATCAGTTGAAACAAACCTTTTTTGATTTTATATTACTATCTGGACTCCAGAATACAGGTAGACACAGGTTACACCTATTTATGTAAGGCATTTGACAAAATAAATCATGAAATTCCTCATTACGAAGACTTGCTGAAGTCGATGTGCATGGTGATTTACTTAGGTGGTTTTCCTCTTACATTTTGAACTTGGACTGTTGTTGTTCAATATATATATTAACAGTATTAGCTTGTGTTTTCAGCATTCCCATTTTCTTGTTCGCTCATGATTTAAAGATTTATAGACAAATAATAATTGATATCAAGGACTGTTCTAAGTCGCAAAGTGATTTAAACCGACTAAGTGACTATTGTAAACATAATCAACTTTATTTAAACATTACCAAATGCAAAATGATATTCTTTACCGTAATATAAACAAATTGCACATATTTATAAAATCGCAAATGAGGAAATAGAAGTCGTAAGGAGCATTCGTGATTTGGGTGTGATGTTTGACTCTAAAATCCTTGTCGACATCACATTGCCAATGAACTTGATAAATCATATAAAATGTTAGGATTTATAATGCGAACCTGTCGAAATTTTAACTCTATACAATCTTTCAAATGTTTATATTTTTCATATGTATATACCCATTTATATTGTGTTACCCAAGTATGGAATCCTCAGTACGATACCTATATCAGTAGACTAGAGAATATTAAAAAAAATTATGCTGTATGTGAGTAGAAAGTATAAATTAAATTTTGATGGTAATGCTTCTTCTTATAATCATTTTGAGTTACATCCATTAGTAGAAATGTAAATGATTTCACTTTCATGGTGAAAATTTTGAACAATATTTTTGACAGTCCTTCTCTACTTGAAAAGGTAAAGTTTCGAGTGCCAGAACGTTCGTTACGCACCGCAGCACTGCTTCACATATGATATTGCAATACCAATGCAGGAATGAATTCTCCTTTAGTAAGAATGTGCCGATCATACAACCATATTAATATTGATAATTTTTTAACAAGCTCACTGGCGACTATTAAACGATTGGCAACTACTGCTGCTTGTCAGTGCGAATGTGTTGCGACTTGATTCACAGTTATTGTGTTTGTTTATTGAAGTTTCTGTACAAGGAGTAGCATATGACTGTTCATTTTTATATATGTAATTATACTTTAGTTATGGATACTTTACTGGATTTATATCTGTTTGTATCCTAAATCTTTAAATAAAAAATAAATAAATGATTCAATGTATGGAGATTGTAGTTTCAAAATGGCCGAAGTAAATATGCAAAATTGACTCAGTGTCGCTTCTTTACCATAGTTAATATTCTTTGGTATTAGTAGCTACGTCACGTTTTTCCATGTCAGTATGTTCTAGGTAAAAGTAATTACATGAGGATTTCAGATACGATAAGAAGATACAATGTTGGTTAACTGGGACAAAAGTTACGTTATTCCAAGCCGATCAGATCGGTATCAAAATTAAAAGTATCTTTTTCTATAAATTGGATGATTGTATACGTTAATGAATTGAATACAAAAAGCTGTTTAAACACCCCTCATTGGATGATGAAGCACGTAAATTTATTTTATTTAAAGCTGTAGAACAGTTTGTTCTCTAAGGATCCCATTGTTTGACCTAATTTGTTGGTCGATAGAGAAAGTATTTCTGTCTCCTCCGTATTTTTGGCCTTTGCAACAAGTGTTCCCTTCTTTGTTTTGGATTTTTAACTACACCTAAGACTTTTGTCTTGGGACATTTGCCTTTTTAGACTTGGTTCAACTGAGCTTGAGAACTGCCACCCAGCTTAGAACGATAACTTCTTCCTTCTTTAGAGCGGCTAATCTCCTAGCCTCGGTTTTGGAGTATCCTGTTTTTAACAGGTAATTAAATCTTTAAGGCTGCACCACACATCATTGTTTTTGTTTAGTCCAACCCTAAAGCGGCTCGGTCTCCTTCACCAGTTTTCAATCCACACCTTCTGGCCCTGAGGCGTTGTTTCGATTAGCCTACAATGCCTTAGGTTTAGTTGTTTGTTTGGAGGAGTTATCCACCTCCATTTTGTTTTTGTTTATATTAAATTTACTTGGTCCATTTTGTTCCTACGAGTAAGTGAGGATTTAAAGAGTCCATCCGGCAGAGCCTCTTACCAGATAAGGTTAAATACTCTGGAGGGTACTTTTAACCAGAAATCGCATGTTACGACTGCGTTTTGAACGCCATTTATCTTTCGGCATATGCTGTTTTAACCGGATTGGAATCTTATATTATGTTCAATCTTATTAATCCAGGCGATTAAACCAAGACTCTTTTCACAACCAGCCCGGAAAACATGACCACGTCGCTAGATATTTATAGTGTAACGGATGTGCTAGCACAATTTGACACCGTTTAACCTAGTACAAGCCCTAACCACAACTTAACAGTTGGGCTAGGTAGCTGGTCCACGATGCCGCTTTGGTCGGTACTAGTCATAGTTATATACTATCCGCTACCTGGGGGCGCACATGGTAGGGTTCGGATGAGTTGCAATTTTTCGTGATGGTTTTTTGATTTCGGCTACGACTTCAGTTAAATGTGAGATTTTGAGATGGTTATGTAGCGTTCTATTAGAAACATACCTAGGAGAATCGGATATTGTCCTCTAGCGCTATTATATTGGAACCTTTTGTATGATGTCAACGTTTGATTTCACAATGAGTAGCCCCATAGCTCTATGCCGTATGTCTATATCGGTTTGATAATTGTTTATAGATTAATACCTTATTCTCTAGATATAATGTTGATTTTCTTCCTACGAATCAAGACATTTTTTAAAATTTCAGGTCTATTCCTTATTGCCTTAGTAGAGGCATTTACCTAGTTTGGGTATCAGACGATTATTTGAGCAAATTTCAGTGACTTGGACCAGTACGCTAGTCTTAATACTGAATTCAATATGATGGTGATAAATGTTATTGCTTTTCTTGGCAATTCTTTCTATACTTTAGCTTGCATTATCTTGTTGATTATTTTGGCTGAAATACTAGTGAATCAATTCTGAATCGGTTTTGACGCAAGTTATCTGATCACGAATAGGTGGTGTAGATGCTTATGATTTATTAATGCTTTTGGAGGCTTTTCAAATAGAATTGTTGTGTTTGTTAAGGTTTTCCGCATATTGATTAAAATTGAATTTCAACTTTTAGTTTGTTTGTCAATCTGTTGTAAATTTGTTTTGTCGTCTGTGCTGTGAGTATTTTGCCATTTTTTTTCTTGAACTTTTGTTTCTCTGCAATCAACTCTTTACTTTTAGTGGAAGTTTACTGCAGCTAGTGTTAATTTTTCTGAAAATGCCGCTTTTTCATTTGTGAGATGGTTTGTGGCTGTTTCAAACTCTTTCGAGTTTTTTTATTCTTAGATTAAGTATTGGATGTGTATTCTCGAAATACCTCCCAGTTTGTCTCCCTGTTTGTTAGGTGTTTGGTGTGCTCGTTATTATTGTTGTACTCTATAGTAGCAATTACGGGCGACTGGTCAGAAGAAAGAACAAAATTTAATGAGACCTTTTGTAGTTTTGAGAAGTTCCTTTGCAAATATAGAAATCCAGGAGATCCGGAATCTTTTTGGCGATTTAGTTGGTTCTGCAGTTGATACGTAGGTGTAATTCTTTTCGCTAATCAGCTTGTATAGTTTCCTGCCTTTCGTAGTTGTCAATCTTAACCCCCAGATAGTATGATTGTAAATAAAACCTCTTCCAGCAATGAATATGTGTCCACGTGTTTCAAAATATGATGTTAGCATATCTTTTACAAGTTGGTGTCTTGGAGGGCAGTATACCGAACAAAAGTTAATGGGGTTATTAAGGTTAAGTTTCACTTGATTTGTTGTGGTTTGCAAATAATTAGATTCTTATTGGGGTAATTCACAGTGTACTATGGAATTTTTTATTATAATCGCACACAGAAAATAATGACAAACAATTTGAGTATTTAAAATAAGTTGGTAATTTTTTCTTTTTAATATCAAAATCTTTTTTATTATGTTTCATTATTTATTTTAATAAATATGTTTTGTGATGTGTATTTACTTGTTGTTTAGGTTTCAAAACAATTCCTATTACAGCTTTCAAGGTGAGCTTAATACTCATCAAATAATTTTTAAAAATGTAGCAAGAGGTACTATTTTAATCAGTTCATGATGAAGGATTAGTAAACTATTTCTATCTGTAATTTTAAATACTTCACCAGCACTTTAACATAATATGAATATAATATAAATATCGCAGAATCAAGACGTCCATCGGCCCTATCGACCGCGCGCTAACCCAACTCCACACATTCACAGAAAAATAACCATTTCGTTTTTTAGGACATATGTGATTATTTTCGTAACGAGTTCCTTCCATTCTAAAAACTTTTAGTGGTCCATCGTTGCGGCTATTGAACGTTTTTTTCGTCGCTAAAAATCACTCAATTCTAAAATTTCAAAGGTTCGTTCACATATCGCCTTTGCAAATTCCAGACGACGTCTCATATTTTCGTCACTGAGAACTTCTTTCGCAGCAGCATTATACTTCTTTATTCCCATCTCCTTTAATCTTTTTGTGCAGTTATACGGCATCCGGGAAAATGTGTATCTGCTATAGCCCTGGAGTATGTAGCAAATAGTTGTTCTGTTACGTAATGAAACAACTCGAGATCTTGAGCACGTGTAGATACTTTAGGTCTACCACTTCCAATGGCTCTTTCCAAAGTGTGTTCAAGATTCCATTTTACTCGGTAATGCCCTACGGTGCTTTTGGTATATCTAACATACGTGAAATTTCACGCACGCTACGGCCCGCCGCTAATTCCGAAACAATCCGCGCTTTCAAATCAGCACCGAGATGAGGTGGCATTTTTACAACACTTGAAATTTTAAACTAAAATGGAATTTACATTTTTAGTTTTATTTATTGGTTCACACTACCCTTCTCAAACAGTAGGTAATTGTTTATTTATTACATACTTCTAATGACCAATGTAACAACCCTTAGAGCAATATGACTCAAAGGAAGTAAATTAAACAAGCAAGGATATTCTATTGTTATTGAAACTTATTTATAAAGTAAAAGCCATTTCCTTATAATGCTAATGGACAGGATTTTCTTTTAAGTATTAAGATTACAATAGAGGACTTATAAACTTTCGAAAATATCTAATTATAAATATTTACACTGCAATTGCGCTTTTTCCTTAATAATTTCTTAGCAATAACATACACGTTCTTGGTTTTAAGTTGTCATAAATTTGATATGATATAAATTTGTGTTTCTAATATTACATCACAAACTAATCTTTATTCGCCAAAAATTGTTGCTTAAGTTGTAAAGCTTCGTACACACCTGAACAACAAACCGAGCAACAAACATAACAACGAACCGAAAGTCAAACAGAACGACAAACGATCTTTTATGATTTCCACAATCCGAACAACAAACGGAACGTTTGTGCTGTTCCCATAATTATTTTCAGTAGTTTTCAGTTCATATATATTTATTATTGAGAAGAGGGACATTATTTTTTTCTTGCATTCTTAAACACTGATTAATTTAAAACATTTTCTTCTGTCAACTCCATAATATTACCTAAAACACAACAAACCCACAAAAGGGAGGACAAAAATAAATAATTTAATTCTCCCGCATAAGTTTGTTCGCCGTTTTGTTTAGATTTGTCCAAACCTGCAAACGCATTCGCGCGCATTTTCTTTGATGTCGGAGAAAAACCGACAAGTTGCGGGAACGCCGCAAACCGTTCGTGGAACAATCAGGACTTGCGAATCTGTTCAAAAAAGAATTCAGTACGTAGCCCCGTCCAAATTAATGTTCCGATTGCCGTTCGGTTCGTTGTTCTGTTTGTTCCTCGGTTTGTTGTTCAGGTGTACGAAGCTTTACAATAAGCATATTAATATGTACTATATCTTTCTGAAAGGTGAGTTAAGTAACTATAATTAACTAGTTAACGTTACGTTAGTAGATTCCATTTACTACTTACACATATTTTCTTGGAACATTCGATAATTAAAAATCGGGATAAGAGTGACCCCATATCTCGCAGGTTGTGCGCAACTGGGATACAAGCAAAATAATTTGGAGTTGTTACCCTGGCCAGCAAAAGCCCAGATATTAACATTATCGAAAATGTTTGGGCCTCGAATACTTGCTGTTATCCGAAGACAACAAGGGCCAAATTTATACTAGTAAACTGTAATGCACTAATTGCAGCCATTGATACCACATGGGAAACGATTAGTATTAATTATATTGATACCTTGATTGAGAGTCAATTGTCAGACGCCTCCAAGAATGCATCAATAATAATGGAGGTCACACCCATTATTGATTTCTTATATAGTAATACCTTTATTTAAAAAAAAAAGTTTTCATTTAATTTTAAACTTATAATAACTTGGTATCTTAATTATAATTATGTAATAAATTCTTGTCAAAATTAAAATATACGTTGACAATAAGAATTGCCTTAGTTTTTATTTCCACTTTTATATTAACTACAGAAAAATGAGAAACGTTATAAAATATACATTTTGTAGGGACTGAATATTATGAATAGAGAGTTTAATGATTTTTTTTAATAACTTATAATAATTAGTAAGTTAGATTTATTTTAAAATAAGTAATAATCAGTCAAACCCAAATAACCATGTTTAGTTTTTGATTTAATTTAAAAGTTATTGTTGTAGACGTTTTTAAATCAAAAATTATTCTAATTTTATTCTATAAACATTTTACCTAAACAAAATTTTGATTCGATAATTAATCGAGCTATGGTGTTTAATTAGCGATACCTATAAATATATTATTTAAAGAAAAAAAAGTAAGCTAACGAAGCAATTGCCTATTTTCTAAAACGTGCATAATGTAATGATTCATTCTAAAGTCCTTCAATGAAGATGATAACCCCCATGCTGAGACTACTTGCTGTTAGAATTGTAAATGATACCCCTTAAGCCCTTCACAATGTAAAACTTTCTGTTTACAGAAATTGTGGTGTCCAAGTTTTTAAATTTCATTGAGTGTACATGTCCCATTCTGATAATATGTTGAGCAAAGGCTGAATTAACCGAAGAAGGATTATTAGAGTCATGTATTTCTATTTTTAATTTACCTTAAATGTTTGCATAACTTTAAACTAAAACTTTTAGTAGTTTTACCAATATATACCTACTTTTGCTTGAGCAAGTAAGTTTTGTATATACCACTCTGAATTTAAATTATTGTAAGAAGATTTTTGTGAAAATATATTTGAAAGAGTTTTTGGAGCTTTAAAAAGTAATTGGAATTTCGAAAGTTTATTAATATTCTTTACCAAAGCAACAAATTCTAGAATCGTAAGTATACTAGATAAAAAAAAATAATTTCTAAAGGGAATTTATTAACATTTGCTATATGAAAAATATTTTTAAGTTACATTATTGAAATTAGAATTGATAATAGAAAGTTCAAAAGGCGATCTAAATAAAAAATTAAAGGTTGATAAATTGTAAGTGAAATGATGGTTAGAATCAAATGGAATTGTTTGAGCAATTGTGGTAGATTTCTCTAAATGTTAAATTCTATACTGGTAGTTTTGATTCAAATTAATTCAAGGTATTCTAAAACGGAATATTAATTATTTTTGTAAATTCTAATGTGATATTAATTCTATTATGTATTATACTTTTAAATCTTCCAAGAATTTATTTAGTTTGAAAAGCCTAATACCTTGAAGGAAACAAATTATGTCATCAAATAATCCAAAAAAAATTAAAATTATTATTGAAAAAGATTTAATTTTGTAAATTATTTTCTAGAGTTGATCTAAAAATAATTACAGCTAAAATTGGAGAAAGAGGTAACCCATAGGTAGGTAGACAACATTTGTCTATAAAATTTGTTATTGAAAGTAACAACCTAGGATTGTTAAATACAAACATTCTAGTAAATTAAATATATCAGAAGTTAAATTATTTGGTAAATTATTGTTATTTAGTAAACCTGAAACTAAAGGTTAATAATCTTTTAGGAGGAACTGAAGAGGAAAAGGTTTTAAATGTCAAAGGATATTATATTCAAAGATGAGTTTAAGTATTTAGTTAATTTAGTTTTGTAGCTATTTTCAGATTTAGTTGTTTAGTATTTTATAATTGAAAAGGTAGGTTTGAAATTTAAATGTTTACTAAATAAAATAGAGATAAATTTTGAAATTAAATAATTTGGAGAAGTCTTAAATATTAACAATTGAGTCTAATTTGATGATTAAGTTTATGTATTTTTAGGTAAAGCATGTTGTGATGTCGTATGATTTATTTTGCTTAAGTAAAATTCCAGGTATGTAAATTTTATTTGTTTTATTGTACTATAACCAACTATCAATGGCGCTGGTACTGTGTCTTTTTCATAGTTTTTGATTGAAATGCATTGACTTCAATCGATCGAACTTTTTATCACCTACCGTGACGGCACAACATAACATGTTTGGCGAGGGATGGCGTCAATATGAATTTTAAAATATAAAGAAAAGTGCTTTACATATTGCCCGCTCAGAATACAAGTTCAACAAATAATACATTTACTATTTCTAATACATATTTGAAAATGATACAAAGTTTAACAAACAAAAGAAATCATATGTTTTCAAAATTGGAAACGATAAAACTAAACAAAATTAACATTGTTTTTTTTTTTTAATTATATTGATTTGGTAACTAACACAATTTATTGGTTTGCCCTCTTCAATTTGTTGTATCCACATTTAATTGTCACCACTCTGAAGACCTCCGTGGACCTGGATGCAGTTGAATTATTCGACCCAACCGCCAATTTCCAGGAGGTAAAGTTTAGTTTCTTTTGAGTAACTACCCATCAGAGCCCACTTCTAAGTTTTTTATGTTCTTTTTCCATTTTGATTTTTGTTGCAGGCTACTGATGGATTCTCTTGACCAAGTTGACCAAAAGTGACGTTAATTGTTTGTAATAGTTGATATCTTGTTAGTCTTTGTTGAGGTAAGTCTTTTTAGGTTTGGATCTGGTATATTGGTAAATAATCGACCAATGAGAAACGAGCAGGGACCAAGGATTCACAATCGTTGGGACTCAGAACACAACGGTGTGAGTGGTCTAGAATTTATGATGCTTTTAATTTGCGCAAAGAAGCGTAAGGAAATTTTCAAAGGTAAGATTGATATCTGATAAAATTATTTTAATATGGTATTTAACATTTTTTACAGTCGTTTTCAAATAAGCCACCAAAGGTAGGTGAACCCGGAGGAATAAAATGCCAATTGATACCCGTACTAGATGCTGGATCTATTAATATCGTGTTTATTTTGCTCGAGAAATTTAAACAAAGTCGTACAATTCATTTTTGTACCAACAAAATTTGTACCAAAATCACTGTAAATGTTTAACGGTTTACCTACGTCTTGCAATAAATCTTTTTAAAGCCATTAAAAATGCGTGTATTACTCAAACTTTTAACTAATTCCAAATGTATAGCTTTTATTTAAAAACAAATAAAAACTGCAATGTAACATTTACTTATTTTAGCTTCTCTGCCCTGTCTATCTTTATTGCATACGACCTTCGGCGTAATCTACTCCAGTACTTATAAGAGCGATTATACATTTGTTGAGTTCTTTCACTGGGAAGATTTCATAATTGGATTCAATTGAGAATTATTAAATCTAAAACATTTAATACAATTTTTAATGATTTTTTAGTATAATTTTACATTCCTGATATTGGCCAAAATCTCTCACGTAAACTATTTAATGTTAATTTTGGACCTCCGTGTAATACTATTTCATGTTCATTTTTTATTAATAATTCTGTGAAATAATTCTTTTTAGGTAATAGTAATTGGATGTTTCTTATCATAGTTAAAGTTCGATAGTTTTAAGTCTCCAACACC
Organism: Abscondita cerata; assembly: GCA_030710515.1. NCBI lineage: Eukaryota > Metazoa > Arthropoda > Insecta > Coleoptera > Lampyridae > Abscondita > Abscondita cerata. The sequence continues at coordinate 82,706 of JALBCR010004325.1, forward strand.
TACTCTTAAAATTTGATCAGAATACTAAAAAAGGAGTTAAACTTAATATTTTACTATTTTTTGGTATTGATTTGTTTTTTTTTTGTTAAATGATCAATTTCAATTTTTGAATGAAGTTTTTTGAACTACCCTAATTAATTTATTGAGTGATTCGGTAAGTTCAGCTAAACATAATGATCCTATGGTGTTCTACGATTTGTTTTATTTTTTGAATTATGTATGAATCTTAAGGTAAAAATGCTTTAACTCGTTGAAGTCTTTTTATATTTGAAAAACGTCTTATTGGAAATTCATCAAATGTTGTATTTAACTTGCATAATAATGTTTTGAATTTGTGATCTTTTTTCTTTTGATAATTCGAAATCTAAATGCGTTTTGATCGTTAATTTCTAATAATGTAGAAAACGTTTTCAAAAAAGATATTGGGACCGTACCACCATAAACGTGAATGCGTTAATTGATTAACTGAAATTCCGCGTGTTATTAAGTAGGTAGGTTTTTCCTTGATTTTATCATAAAAACTCCTTTCTGAATTTGACATTTCATTTATTTTGCTACACGATTCGTTACTACGGTTTCCATTTTTTATGATCCGATTTGATCCAACATAAAGTAATTCTTGAATCACCTCCAAAATACTCATTATTAATTTGATTTTTTAATAGTTGTTTGATTTTTGTACATGACAACTGAACTGCTAAACGAGCTGGGCGCATAATTCTAGTCGCGGCAAAGTGATTGTTTTGATTGGTGCAACTGAGAATTAATTACTAACAAATTTACCGATACTTTGTTAAATTTATTGATAGATTTCAAATATATACACGCCCCCAAATGCACGTTCAGGTGCATCTGCATAGGTATGCTTAACTCTAAATTATTATACCCATCGATTAAATGCATGTCTTGGTATGCAAATTTTGTCAATGTTTCGAAGAAAATCTCTAATTGTTTGTCCAACTTGAGAAAATAATTTCATTGGAACTTATTCATCCCATGACAATTGTAATTGCCATAATTCTTGAATTAATAATTTTGCTACTATTATAATTGGTGATAACAAACCTAAAGGATCATATAATTGTGATGTTAGTGCTAAAATGTTTTTTTGTAATTTCAGCTTTTCATTCGATTTTAATGTAAAAATGTAATTGATTGAATCTTGTGAACAATTCCAAAATATTCTAAAGTTTTGTGATTTGTTTCTGATGTGTTCATCGGAACTAAATGATTTATATTTTGGTCGCTCAATTCTACTACGTTACTTTGAAATTTTCTTAAATTAAAACCTGATTTTTTAGAATTGACCTTAAGTTATTTTAATCTCTATTAACCTTTCTAAACTATCATGCCCAGTTAATAGATCGTCTACATAAAAGTCTTCTATTATGATTCGCGATTCTATTGGGTAACTTAACTGATTATCTAAACCTATTTGCTTTAAGCACCTAACTGCAAGGTAAGGGAGCCGATTTTGTCCCATACGATTGACAGTATTTAATTGATAAATTTTAATTTCTTCTTTGTTTTTGTCGCCAAAAGAATACATTGATATTTACGGTCGTCTGGATGTATCCATATTTGTCTATACATTTTTCAAGGTCTCCTGCTAATACAAATTTATGGCATCTAAATCTAATTAATAACGCAAAAAATGTCGTCTTGTATTTTAGGCCCTACATGCTGTATGTCATTTAATGATAACCCTGAATCTGTGCGACACGATCCTCGTCAAAAAACAACTCTTATTTTTGTTGTTGTACTTGACTCTTTAAAGACGCAATGGTGTGGTAAATAAAACCTTTTACAACTTGATTTATAATCTTTTGCGTTTCCAATTAATGACATATGTTTTAATTCAAATACTCATTTATAAAATTCGAATACTGATTTTTCAAAACCATGTTGTTATTTAATTTGTGTTCTAGTGACAAAAATCGTTTTTTGCAATTTCAAAATTATCACTTAATTCAAGAGGATTTGATTTAAATGGAAATTTGACAACAAACCTACCACAAGATGTCACGCAAGTTGTTTCTGATAAACATACTCTCACAAGATTCTTCTTCGACAAGTTAATACATTGATTGTTGGTTCGCCTTCATCAATTTCCCAAAAAATGATTTAAATTGGTATTAAGATCCTCTAAAGTCATATATGTGAATCTACTGTTTGTGTTTGTTGGATCAGAATACTTTGTAAATTTGTTATCGATAATTTCACCTGATAAAACCCATCCGAATTTAGTTTTTTGAAATGTGATAGAGTTTTGCTGAAATTGTCCTACTGACAGTAATGTCCAAAAAATATTCGCACCTACTAGAATATCCACAGATTTTGCTTGGTAATATTTTGGATCTGCATTTAATGTTTAGGGGACTTTTACAATACTTGACTGAATAGTTTGATTCCGAAGTGCATTTGCAATTTCTGGAACTACTAAACATTTTAGCTTTGCGGAAAAATCATTAATCGTTGATTTAACTAAAATTTCAACGTAATGAGTTATTGTTATCGAACCTTGATTTATGCCTATAATGTTAACATGAAATGGTATTTTTCTAGCTTTAAGTTAGTGCACATTTTGTCAGTAATAAAATTTGATTGTGATGCACCATCTAACAACATCCTAACTGTATGACGTTTGTTATTAATATCATTCACGTAACCTAATGCAGTAGATAACAATACTAAGGAATTGATGCTAAGCAATGAATATGTCTGAACATTATTTGTTTCTTCACGGTCATTTACTTCTACTTGATTGACATTTGTTGTGTTTGTATCTATGTGTAATAACGAATTATGTTTTCTATGACATGTTTTGCACCTAAACTGCGATTTGCAATCTTTAACTAGATGCCCTTTTTTAAAACAATTTATGCAAAGTTGGTGCTTTTTTACAATATCTGTTTTTGCGCTATGATCCGCATTCAAAAAATCTTTGCATTGATATAAGGAATGAGCTCCACTACAATTCAAGCATTTTAATTGTTCGTTGATTGTAGCGTATGACCGCACTAATGATTTTGAACTAGAATTTTTAATTATTTCTACATGCTTTTTTGAAATTGATTCTAAAGTTATTAGCTTTGAAGTCAAAAATTCCAAGAATTCTTCTAATGTTGGGATTTCGTTATTTTTACAATTCAACATGTTTAACCTAATTTCCCATTCTTTTTCTGTTTGATTGTCTAATTTAGAAATTATTATTGGAATTAACAACGCGTTCCAAAAAGTCAACCGGCTGTTCTAATGCTCGTAAACAATTTAAATGTGTTTGCAAATTATTTATTAAATCTTTAAGCAACGCAGATGACTCCCTTGTTATGTTTGGAATGCTCAAAAGTTTTTGAACGTGATTGTTGATTATTCTACGTTTATTATCATATCTTTTATTTAAAATAGTCCACGCAATTTGATAATTTTGATCAATCGTTTCTAAGGTGCTAATTAAATCGAAAGGTTCTCCTTTTAATGCCGACTTCAAATAAGTTAATTTTTGAACATCTGATAACTGATTGTCGGTATGTATTACATTAAAAGAATCGACAAAGCTGCGCCACAAGGTAAATGTGCCATCAAAACTCGGAAGCGTTAGCGGGGGTAATTTTATTACACGTTTGGAATTGACATTGTCTATTTTAGTACACGACGCTTGTGATAAGGCATCATTAAATTTTGAATCAGACTCAGCATTTATCGGGCGTTCAATATGACTCGAACTATTGATTAATGTTAACGATTTGCTTGCAACGTCAAAATAACGCGTGTAAAATTCTTCGCGTTCGACCGATTCTGCGGCGTGAGCCTCGGAATCGTCGAATGTTAACAGTTCAATTTCTAATTGTACTTCATCAAATTGGCTTAATACATTTTCTAATTTGTTTTGCGTTCGATTAGATTCGTCGTAATAATATTTGTTATGTTGTCTATGTTAACACCATCTAAGAATTTTTCAAACAATGTAATTTGCGATTTTAACGAACCTCTCTTTACTTTTAATGACTTTAATGTATCAACCATTCTGACCAAATTTTCTTTATAACAAGGATATTGAAGGATCTACTAAACTATTGAAGGATGACTTACTAATGGATGTTTCCTCAAACGGCCTTGTTCGACTGCTAACCTTGATTTTCTTGAACCACGTTTTCTGTCTTTTCAATTTCCAATAATTTTCTTGCTTTAATTTTTAATTCGGCGAAGGACCAATGTGATGTGTATGATATTTTGGTTAAAGTAAAATTCTAGGTATGTAAATTTTATTTGTTTTATTGTACTATAACCAACTATTAATGGCGCTGGTACTGCTCTTTTCATAGTTTTTGATTGAAATGCATTGACTTCAATCGATCGAACTTTTTTATCCCCCTACCGTGACGCACAACATAACATGTTTGGCGGGGATGGCGCGAATATGAATTTAAAATATAAAGAAAAGTGCTTTACAATGTAATTCTTGAATTTTTGGGTTTGATATTTTAACAGAAGAAATTGGAAGATTAAAGTATTTTAAAGTATATTGAGTTTCAATTAAAAGCTTAGGGAAATAAAGAATTAAATCATTGTATTGGTGAAGAACTTAATAAAGTAAAGTATATAGAACTTAAGAAAGAATTGATTTTATTTTGTAAATCGTTTCATCTTGAATCACCATGTAGTAACCTTTGTCAGCTTTTGTTATAATAAGGTTATTGGAGTTAATTTTATTTTTAATCGTTTTAATTGTTTTTTTAGAAAATTTTTATTTATTATCTAAGACTTTTTAAAAAGTTTTACTTCTGAAGGTACATTAGTACAAATATGTATAATTTGATTGTTAATAGATTGGCAAATTTTATTTAGATACTCTAATGAAGCTTTAAAATTATTTAACATTAAATAATTACATTTTATAAGTAGTGCAAATTGAAGACCTTTATTTAATAATTCCAACTCTTTGTCAGTAAAGACTCTGTTAGCAGTATTCAATAAATTGTTGAGGAAATCAAAGTTTGGTTTAGAATTGAAGTGTGATCGCATAACATTAATAGGAAGTATGTTTTTATAATTAGATTTAAATTGAGGTTTTGAGAAATTAGGTAAAAATTCTAATTTGTTGTATAATTTAATATATAGGTTGAAACTAAATTTAGATACCTTATCTCTAATATTACTATCAAGTAAATTCCAAATCACTTGGTGTACAGAATTTAAATATAATGATAATTTTATTTTATTTAATTGCTGACTTTTGAACTAAATTCAGAAATTTTACAACAATAATTGTAGTTAGGATATTTTATTTTTATTTCATTAATTATAATTAAATGTCATGTTCATGTCATATTTTAAATAGTATATAATCTGATGATGACTCTAAAATATAAAGTGTTGAAACTATATAGTTATTATAATTAATAAATTGTATAATTGGTATTGGTGATTGCAAGAATTATTATTTTTATATATATTAAAATAACCAATACAATAGTATAGATCCGAACGTAATTTAAATAATATGAATTTGCCTAAAGATCTTTAGTTCTGTTTTAATTATATTTGGTTGTAGCGGTGAAGGTTGTAATTAGAATACTCGGAGGTTTCACCTACTCGTTCGGTAAGTGTCCCATTTGATAACTGAGCTAGGTATCAAAGTTTGCATCATTGATAACATTAAATAAAATAATATGATAAAATAATAATGATAATTTTATGAAGCAGGGAGTAAATGGAGTTACCCAGTTGGTTTTAGTGTTAATTTTCATGATAGCATTTTCATAAATGTATGTTATAGTGCAAACTCCTTCCTATAAATAACCCGTTATACATTTTTATGGTTGCTTATTTTATAAGTCATAATAAAATTCGATTTTAATTAATGTGGGAATTATTTTCAAAAGAAGTACAATAGGCTGTGGTAACAATTGTTTTAAATTAATAGTTCATTTCTTAATAATTAAAAATGCAGACCATAATCAAATGAATCAGTTGATAATACTTTTACTTTCAAGTACACGACAAAAATTGTAACGGTAAATTATAATTTCAAAATTAATAAGAAGATAAATGCCCATTTTGTTTAATTTTTTTTCAATTCACAAGTATTTATTAAATAACAATTTAATTTTATAGATGAATGTTTAATAGTCGAAGACTAATTGGACAGTCTCTCGAAACGAAGTGTCCATTAATATATAAGTAGCATCTTTTAACTTCAAACTTTCTTAAGCTATTTTAATTAAATTCGACTGTCCGGGTTTGAACTTAAGCGTTTAATTATGCATGACAACATTAAAAGAAAAATTGTATCAAGGTTAAAAATGTCAAGTCACTTTTTTCTTTAAATCTTCTCGGAAGCTTCCCTTCAAGTAGGCAGTAGTCACTAATGACAATTTTAGAAATTCCACGACTGTTCATGATATAATGAGGTTTGCACTGACCATCCACGAGTCGAATATTTTTGCAGAAGACAGGTGGACCAATTAACGGTACCCGTGGACGCGATCACCTGTGCTTTCACACGCCGGAACGCACCTCAAAACTTAGACAAAGTGCGCTTATTTATTATGTAAATATTCCGTATGCACATTTAAAAAAAAACGTAATCCTGGATATTACGGTGCTATAAATAATACAAGACTTAAAAATTTTAATCCGTCTATGTGTAGAATATGTATTAAAATCCACAAGGACAATGGGAGGGTTTTGATCGCTTTTGCATATTTTTTCCGTAATTTCTGTAAATTACAATTCCACAAGGTGTGAAAGCAAGACTTGAATTACGAATTGATCATAAAATTGTAGATGTTTGTCGAATTTTAATTTTTACTATTTAATAATTTATCAATTGCCACGTGTCCCTATCCTCTTTCAAAAATGTGTATCGTCGGTACCTTTTTGTTTATGATCGTTTTACAGAAAAAATTAATAATAAGTTGCGACCTACTGAAATATTTTTTAATAATTAAACGGTAAATATTGCGGTCATTTATGAAAAACTTGTCGATGTTAATGAATAAGATGGAACCCGAAAAAAGACAATATATTTGTGGAGATTAATAAGCTGTAACAGTAATTCTAAAATACCGATTCACATTTAGAAGCAATACCGACTCCGGTTAATATTCTGCTTCCGTACAAGATACGTGATCATTATTGATTTCAGTGACTTCGTTTTCTTTAGACGTGTAAACAATCCGATTCAAGTTCTACATTATGTTGTTAAAAACATTTCCATTCATCTACAACTTTTTGTTTAAATATCGTTTAAATATTTCAATTTAATTGCGAAACGGGTACAAAATTAAATTGAAGAACATTACGCTTCCAGTTTCTTCTGCAACTTTTGCAGTAAAGCAACATAACTATTAGTATTTCAAACTACCATGGCGCCTGAGTTGATCAATTCATTAATATTGATAGGTTGGCGTGAGAATTATCTGATTTATTTAATCCTGAATATTAAATGTTCATTGTTTTTTGTCTACGTGCAAAATTACTTAAAATTTTGAAATTCTTTCAACCGGTACAGAAATTCTTTTCTATATGAGTTGTTTAACATTTAAAAAAATTATACATAATTACGTATTTTTTAAACATTTTTCTTTATCAAAAGCATTCTCAATACGTATAACTTTTTAAGATTTTATTTTTGTGTAAATATATTTTTTGGCCTCCTGACGTGTAAACGTCAAATTAACATTGAAACTACAAGCCCTGAAACTCCATGAATACGTACAGTGCACGCACAGCGTGCGTAAAAATTACACAAATCGTTCGCCCTATATAGTCTGTATACTATTGGCGCGGAGTAATAAATCATAATTGTTTGAAATAATTCTTTATTTTCTTGTGAAAGCGGTACTTCTACGGTTAAGTAAAAACCAATAAATTCTAACCAAAATACGATCATTGTGCCGCTCTTGCAGCATATCGACCCATCTAGGGTCTGAGAACAATAGCTTAATCTGTATAAGCACATTGCCATCAGCCCAGGTACTGACGAAACGAGAATCATAGCCGTAGATGTGGGTATTATACCAAGATAAAAAAATAATGGTATATAATACGTAAGAAGTAACATTTGTAATGTGATCTACTACACAAATAAAATAAATAACATATAACCACATAATAATTCATATCAAGGTAGATTTTACTATTATAATATATTTACCTACTAAAAATATGATTTTCCAAACGTACCAGGTACCTACGCCAATGCAATACGGGAGATTCGATAATTCTGACAGGTTTATTACTCCGCGCCAATAGTATACTGAGTATAGGTACATTTGGCAATAAAAATCTTTTTAGAGAATAAAAATATGTTTACTAAATCAACAATTACACAACTTTTTTACTGTTAAATGGTAAAAATAATGTGATTTAGAATATCTTTAGTTTCATGTAAATGATTAGCGCTATTTTATGTATTCAGAATTACAGTTCACTTTATGATCGATATTGACAATTGACAATTGTAATATTTACCATTTAAAAATCGTCGACCAAAAAATTTAATACAAATCTTGTGCTTTAAATTATTTTACAGCGCTTAATAAATTTAAAGCACTCTGCTAACATGTCTGCTTCAAATTTATTTCGCGCTGTAAAATTTAATTTTCCGCACGCGAAGGTAAATAGCTATTAATACACTTAATTTTTTTCTAAATTATGCTATCTTTTGCCACTTTGGTTTCGAAATGGTATGCCAACGTTACATCATGCTTATTTAAACTCAAAAAGAAATATTTCAAAACTTCGTAAGTCAAATGTATAAACTCAGTTAGTAGACCGACCCAGATCATATACTCTCGCAAGTCTACTTTGACATTGTAAAATACCTTTCTCATCTATTAGACATTGTTGAAGGACTAAAAAGACATCCATATTAGATATAAAATAATTAAACATAAAAAAGGCTTAAGCTTAAAAAGCTTCACTAGGGAGTTAGAAACTTTTGCAATGCAAAAAACCTATAGTAGAAACACAACATCACAAATGCAAAGAATAAGGTTATTGCAGCAGTGCTTGTGTGTTGAAAAGCTAATAATAAAAAAATTGGGTATTAATACACACCTCTCCTTTTAGTTGTATACGACGCGATAAAGGGGTAAAGATAACGTAGGAACAGCTGAACAAAATAGTTTGGTTTGTTTTTTTACCTTACTAAGGTGGGTATCAGTGTCATGGGATTTGAAAGATTTTTCAGGAATGCTTTCTTTAAAAAATATCTTTTGTTCTCTTCTAAAGCTTATAAGGAGAGTATATTGTATAACAAATAAAAAATTGAAATTTTTCACGCGTTGCACACTATACATATGTTCTGTTCATTTGCAAAAACATTTATAAGTTTTTTTTAACTTAATTTTTTCTATTTTAACCTCAACTATAACACTTCAATTGGTTTTATTTAGTAATCTGGATTTTTGGAAGGATGAGCTTGGTGATTGTGTAATTGGCCTATTACGCATCCTCAGGTAGTGAGTTGCGATTGTGTTTTCACCAGCCGTCCTGTTTTTTTAAGAAATCAGATTAGCGTGGTGGAAGGTGACTTGGCGCACTTAGACCAGGAATCCTCTAGTATAGATACTCGTAAATTGAGTCATATCCAAACACCGTGTGAATTTTTGTATTTTTTGTTGCATGAATAAACAGAAGGCTTGAAAAAACGTCGGTAAATTAAAAGCTGGGTAGTGGTCTCTACCTGAATGTACCGCAATGACAATTGACCAATCATTTAGGCCTTGGTTTCCTAAGACAGCGGTGCCGTAATATAGCGTCCTAATGTGTCGGGAAAAGCGGTATCATTTATTAAGATACTACTGGGTTTTGAGAAAGCGGCGATTATGACCGTCAAAGAAAAAAGCGGCACCGCTACAAAGGTACTGGCAGTCTTTACGGTGACAAATATTGTTTGCAACGTTTTGTCCGGTGCAGTTGTCAACAAAATTTGTTGCCAGAAATTGGTGGAATTTTAAGTACCAAAAATACAGGGTGTTTTAAAATTCAGTACAAATATTTTAATGGCGTATTTTTGAGATAAAATTATAATTTTTCCCTATAAACATGTGTCCTAAAGCACGCCCTCTTCGAGCTTTAGCCATCTTAATTTTCTTTAAAAAAATCGATTTTTTAAAAGTCTGATTGCAATTATTTATTAAATTTCATTCAAAATTTGCAATCCATTGCTGTTGTAAACGTTCTACTGTTTAAGCAAATTGGTTTTAATTTTTTTAAATTTTTAAAAATAAAGAAATTTATGTTTTTATAACAAGTCCTGGAAGTGTCCTACGCCAGCTACAACACAGCCCTCCATTCTTCTCTGCATATAAGATAGTTGTAGCTCGAAGAGGGTGTATTTTAGGACACATGTTTATAAGAAAAAAAAAGTCTTATTTTCTTCTCAAAAATACGCAATTAAAATATTTGTACTTAATTTTAAAACACCCTGTACTAGATTCTTCTGCTCTAATAAAATTGCTAGTGTCACCTCCAGTTCTTCCATTATTAGTCTATCACCTACAAACATTACCACCTACAAATCGTGTTCTTGGTTTCCATCATTACGGTCATCTTTTTTTCCTCCGTCATACCGGAGTATTACGGGTACTATATTACTGCACCGTATGTGTAGGAAACCAGGGCTTTGCATAGACTGAATGTGCAACCACGGCGGTCATACAGTTTCAAACACGTGTACCGACAAAACAAATGGTTTATTTTCAAGGGTCAATGGTTTACCATGCTGCATGCAGTTTTTAAACCTGGAATCTAATTTCGCAAATTATCATTATAATTTAAATTTCAATAATTGCGAAAAATGGCTCACTGAAAAGCTGATAACAAATTTGCCAGAAAAATTGGTGTTAGTAATCGACAACGCGCCTTACAATAATATCTAAAAAAATGGTATTTCGACATCGTCGGATATGACTAGGGAGGAACTTTATGTTTTTATAAAAATAAAAAAAACAAGCATAGAAATAGACCATGTTTAAAATAGCACAAGCATCTATGGGACGTTTTGATGAAGCTGTTTCGCCGTCCGTCAGGCCGTTTCGACATTAACTTTAAAAATTAAGTCTTTAAGATTAAAAAAATTACTGAAAATGATTGTCTTTGAGCACATAGAAGTTTGTTATGTCAGTGTTTAAGTCTTTTCTAACGGGCTTTAAGGTGTCTAATCATCGTTAGAAAAAATTCAAATTTACACACTCGATTGCTTAAAAGCATTTGTCAAAGCTTATGTAGGTAATATGTCAAAAAAGTTGCAGTTTATAAAGTAGCTCCCCTAAACGTAAGAACTTGTGTTTATTCTTTAAACTCAGTACAAAACACTTGTGCAAGGCTCAATTGCTGTACATGAGTGGGTATCATTATACTAAAAATCGCGTCAACATTTGTCAACGATCTGACGTCTGCTAAATTTCTTGTAGAGATGAAGAAGTTTGGCAAAAAATATTTTAACCAAGTATGTGATCGTAAAACAAAATAGTTTTATGCCATTCAGTTTGGGAATTAAATTTCATCTTACGGTCTGAAACTCCTTGCAGCTTATCTTAGCTGTTAGCAGGGTTAAAAAACCTATGAATTTAAACAGATTTTGCAGAAAATTACCATACATTGGGGCTGAAGGGGAGTTCACATAAAAACCAACATCTAAGTTCAAGGATGATGTTGAAAAGGGAATTTTTTTTAATAATGTGTGCTGTTGTAACACGTTTAGTTTAAAGTTTTTTAAAAAAATTGTTGGAACGCTTTCTTTGTAAATTTTATAAGCTTTGAAAGGCATAAAACTATTTCGTTTTAGGATCAAATGTTTGTAGAAAAATATTTTCGCCTAACTTCTTCTTGTCCACAAGAAGTTTAGCAGACGTCCGATCGTTGACACCCACCCGTACACAAAAATTAAGCCTTGCGGAAATGTTTTGGGATGAGTTGCGAAATATTTACAGAAAACTGATTTTCCTCTTCTTTGACACCACATAAAAAAATTAGCAGAGGTTCGATCGTTGGAGACTTTTGACACAATCCATATAATGATAATATCTAGTCGTACGCAAAAATCCAGCCTTATCGAAATTTTTCAGGAGTTGAATCTGACGCTGAAACGGCGATTCCGAAGTGACGACGGCGAAACAGCATCGACCAAACGTTCTAGACCCAAAATGCTACTGTTAGTCGTACTGTCTTAAGATTGCTCCGTCATCATCTGGAACTTAACCCAATTGTGTTAATTTGGGGTATCGTAAAAATCATCTCACAATGTAACTTAAAGATTAAATTTGAAGGTGCGAAAAAGTTAGCCGAAGAATAATTTGCTTCAATTGATTGGACAGGATTGGAGCAAGGTGGGCACTCACTCAAAAAGGTATAGAAAACTAATATTTAAAAAAATGAAGTATTTATGGATTTCAACTTTAATTATTAATGTTGAAATGATACAGTGATCTTATATTCAGTTGCAGTTCGGATGACGGGTTTAATGTTCCATCGTCATTACTTTAAATTCCTGCAAATATAATGGTGTTTATTAAGTATTACTCTTTTTTTTATAAAGTAAGCAATAAGTTGTTTGTTAGTGTTTAAAAAAAACGATATTAATAAACAGATGTTTTAGGCTGAATAAAAATTGGTCAGACAGGGCTCGGAAGCTTAACTTTTGGGGTCTAGATATTTATGATCAAGAGAAAGAAGCAAATGTCTACAACTACTGCTTTTGGCGTGGCAGAATTTAAATTACCGTTTGTGATCACAAAGCGAAGGATTAGTATAAAGATTTAGAAAAATTTAGAATGACAGTATTAAAGCAAAATCTAAAAAAAAATAGTCAAAAATCAGGAGACGCCGGTCAACCTAAAAAATGAGACCTAAGAAGTTAGAAAGGTTTTCAGAAAAGGTAAACAAAAATTCAAGCACTAAGCGTCTGTTACTGGGCCGAAGAACCGAATTTATAATATTTAATTAACACCTTTCCTGAATAGTTTAGTGGGGACGACGAAGATGTAGCAAAATAATAGTTGAATAGTTGAATTTAAAGAAGTCGATTATATCTTAACACGAAGATATTTATCCCAAAAAGGTCATTAAATACATACTATTTGTAAACGCATTGTAAACACGGTTTAATAATTCTATTCTCGTTTGTACAGAGGTATACTGGTTCTTTTATATGGCTCAGAGAAAAAATCAAATGACGTCTAGTCCTGAAGGCCAATGTATCTACCTTTAAACATCAAGGTCAACTGCTGATGTACAGCTTTATTGGATGTTCTGGAATACTATCCAACTTATAGCAATATTGATTCGGCCACGTCAGTTAATTCAAACAATCTTATAAAAAAATCTAAATCTTCGGCGATTTTAATTCACACAACTTGCCAAAGTCCATTCATTTTTCTTTATCTCCTTGCACAATTATCTCAGAGAAAGGGTAGATTTCGTAATATTCTGTGGAATTATGCTTTTGAAATTTTCTTGCAAATTTCCTGGAGTCATTCCTGTACTTCCGGATATCGTTCGTTAAAAATGTACGTCGTTGGTTCAGAATTCATTCAAATTCTAAATGCATGTAAAACAAATTGAACAAACCATACTTTAGAAACATGGATGAAATATAAAACTGTTAAAAATACGTATAGAAGTGATAGCGATTATAAATAGAGGGTGTAACATTTGGGGGAAAAAACCTTCACATTTGGAAAATAAATGTCATCAAATTTGGACACCGTAGATCAATTATATATGAGGTTTTTAAAAGTAGTGTTCTTGTGCTTTCGTCTATCCTAAGAGTGCACATCACCTGCCAAAAATGGGCAAAAAGTGCATTACTGAAGCGCTACAAGTTTCAAAAGTCAACAATTTCTTTTTCCTTTAAATCAGAAAGTTAACGCTAACTTTTGAAATAACCGAAAGTTATATGACCATATAAAAATTTTAGAATGAAAGAGAATATTAAAAACTTTAGAGTCCAAAACTTAAGAAGTTTTGTCTACAAATAAAAATTTTAAAGAGCGACTATCATGGGGAGCCCTGTATGACTAATAAGGAGGATATCTGTATTTTTGACAAGCGGAGGTGTGATGGCTCCTACTTTAAAATTGCGATACACATATATTTGTTCCATAAATAATTATATACCTAAATAGGTAATTTATATTGTACCTTTTGCCGAAAGTTTTTTAATTAAAGTAAATATAATTTCATCCCTAACTAACATGACTTAACAAAACATTTTATTAGGACACCTTTTTAACATATGTGGTAAATAATTAATTATATAGTTTTAAAATAGCTGTTAAATTTGTATAGTAAATATTTATATTTATCTTTATAGTTTTATTAAAAGTATTAAAGTAAAAGTAGTATATACAAATATAATTATAATTATATATTTTTTCTATTTTGGGTTGCTTACAGAGCTATAAAAGCACCCAAATGAGTTCTTTATAGAAATTGAGTTCTTTTAGAAATAGAACAATTTTTATTCGAACGGTGGTAACACTGATAACGTCAAGCTGTCATTACGTTCGGTGTGCATTAATTTAAATCATAATTAATGTTCTGTAGATTTTTTTAACTACTTATTTTTATTTCCACCCATTTTTTTAAATGAAACATATGATAAATGTACTAATTAAACTTAAACTAGCATTTAAACCAAAGTTTATTGAAAATATTGCCAACTTAGCAATTACACTTCAAAATTCCCTAAATTTAAAAACTCGCGAAATTTTATTTAAAATCAATCTGAAAAGCCCAAAATAGAAAAAATAGTATAAAAGAATTCGTTTCAGAAGGCATTTAGCGACTCAATACTTTCGAAAACTCCCCTTCTACTTTATTTATTTATTTATTAAAGTACAAAATATTTTTGATATGCATATTTATATGCATAAATCTTATTGTAAGACTCTCGACACATACAATCTCTAAATTGTTTTAAATAAATTTTTTTTTCTGAAATTGTCAGTAAAGTAACAGAAAATCGGCAGTAAGAGAAAAAATCAGCTCTAAAGTAATTCATTCTTAGAACGATTTTAAGTTCACTTTTTTGCTGGTAGGGATGGGTTAAATGCGTATGCGCGGTTCTAACATTGTCGTAAAATACAAAAACAGTTATGTACACTCATGAAATTTAAAACTTGGACACCACAATTTCTGTAAACAAAAGTTTGCACATTGTGAAGCGGGCTTAAGGGTATCATTTACAATTCTAACAGCAGGTAGTCTCAGCAGGGGTTATCTTATAGAAGGACTGTAGAATGAATCATTACACTAAGCACGTTTTAGAAAATAGGTAATTTACGTTGCTTACTTAATTTTTCTTTAAAGAATATATTTGAAGGTATCGCTAATTAAACACCATAGCTCGATTAATTATCGAATCAAAATTTTGTTTAGGAAATGTTTACAAAATAAAATTAGAAATAATTTTGATTTAAAAAACGTCTACAAGCAATAACTTTTAAATTAAATCAAAAACTAAACATGGTTATTTGGGTTGACTGATTATTACTTATTTTTAAATAAATCTAACCTACTAATTATTGTAAGTTATTAAAAAAATCATTAAACTCTCTATTCATAATATTTAGTCCTTACAAAATGTATATTTTATGACGTTTCATTTTTCTGTAGTTAATATAAAAGTGAAAATAAAAACTAAGGCAATTCTTATTGTCAACGTATATATTTAGTTTTTGACAAGAATTTATTACATAATTATAATTAAGATACCAAGTTATAGTTTAAAATTAAATGAAAACTTTTTTTTAAATAAAGGTATTACTATATAAATAAATATAAGAAATCAATAATGGGTGTGACCTCCATTATTATTGATACATTCTTGGAGGCGTCTGCTCATTGACGCTATCAAGGTATCAATATAATTAATATTAATCGTTTCCCATGCGGTATCAATGGCTGCAATTAGTGCATTACGGTTTACTGGTATAAAATTTGGCCCTTGTTGTCTTCGGATAACAGCAAGTATTCGAGCCCAAACATTTTCGATAATGTTAAAATCTGGGCTTTTGCTGGCCAGGGTAACAGCTCCAAGTTATTTGCTTGTATCCAGTTGCGCACAACCTGCGAAGTATAGGGTCATCATATCCCGATAGTTAATTATCGAATGTTCCAAGAAAATATGTGTAAATAGTAAATGGAATCTACTAACGTAACGTTAAGTCGTTAATTATAGTTACATAACTCTCCTTTCATAAGATATAGTTCATATTAATATGCTTATTGTAAAGCTTCGTACACACCTGAACAACAAACCGAGGAACAAACAGAACAACGAACCGAACGGCAATCGGAACATTAATTTGGACGGTGCTACGTACGAATTTTAGAACAGATTCGCAAGTCCTGATTGTTCCACGAACGGTTTTAGCGTTCCCGCAACTTGTCGGTTTTTCTCCGACATCAAAGAAAATGCGCGCGAATGCGTTTGCAGGTTTGGACGAATCTAAACAAAACGGCGAACAAACTTATGCGGGAGAATTAAATTATTTATTTTGTCCTCCCTTTTGTGGGTTTGTTGTGTTTTAGGTAATATTATGGAGTTGACAGAAGAAAAATGTTTTAAATTAATCAGTGTTTAAGAATGCAAGAAAAAATGATGTCCCTATTAGCATCATTTGGGCGGGAAATTTCAAAAATAAAAAAGAAGTAAATTATAATTTTTACTCTTCTTTGTGCGTAAAATTTGGTTGGCACTATCTTCTTGTTTTCCACAATTTTCTCTTCTCAATAATAAATATATATGAACTGAAAACTACTGAAAATAATTATGGAAACAGCACAAACGTTCCGTTTGTTGTTCGGATTGTGGAAATCATAAAAGATCGTTTGTCGTTCTGTTTGACTTTCGGTTCGTTGTTATGTTTGTTGCTCGGTTTGTTGTTCAGGTGTGTACGAAGCTTTACAACTTAAGCAACAATTTTTTGGCAAATAAAGATTAGTTTGTGATGTAATATTAGAAACACAAATTTATATCATATCAAATTTATGACAACCTAAAAACCAAGAACGTGTATGTTATTGCTAAGAAATTATTAAGGAAAAAGCGCAATTGCAGTGTAAATATTTATAATTAGATATTTTCGAAAGTTTATAAGTCCTCTATTGTAATCCTGTCTATTAGCATTATAAAAAAATGGTTTTTACTTTATAAATAAGTTTCAATAATAGAATATCCTTGCTTGTTTAATTTACTTCCTTTGAGTCATATTGCTCTAAGGGTTGTTACATTGGTCATTAGAAGTATGTAATAAATAAACAATTACCTACTGTTTGAGAAGGGGTAGTGTGAACCAATAAATAAAGTAAGAAATGTAAATTCCATTTTAGTTTAAAATTTCAAGTGTTGTGAAAATGCCACCTCATCTCGGTGCTGATTTGAAAGCGCGGATTGTTTCGGAATTAGCGGCGGGCCGTAGCGTGCGTGAAATTTCACGTATGTTAGATATACCAAAAAGCACCGTAGGGCATTACCGAGTAAAATGGAATCTTGAACACACTTTGGAAAGAGCCATCGGAAGTGGTAGACCTAAAGTATCTACACGTGCTCAAGATCTCGAGTTGTTTCATTACGTAACAGAACAACCATTTGCTACATACTCCAGGGCTATAGCAGATACACATTTTCCCGGATGCCGTATAACTGCACAAAAAGATTAAAGGAGATGGGAATAAAGAAGTATAATGCTGCTGCGAAAGAAGTTCTCAGTGACGAAAATATGAGACGTCGTCTGGAATTTGCAAGGCGATATGTGAACGAACCTTTGGAATTTTGAAATCGAGTGATTTTTAGCGACGAAAAACGTTCAATAGCCGCAACGATGGACCACTAAAAGTTTTTAGAATGGAAGGAACTCGTTACGAAAATAATCACATATGTCTTAAAAACGAAGTGGTTATTTTTCTGTGAATGTGTTGGGTTGGGTTAGCGCGCGGGGTCCAGGAGTTTGTTGGGCTATCGATGGACGTCTTGATTCTGCTGCGTATTTAGATATTTTGGAAACTATTATGAAACCTTCAGTCGAAGTGTTTTATCCAGACGAAGATTATATTTTCCAACAAGTAAGTATTCTTATTTCACTATACTTTCTCCAAAAAATAGTTCGGGATCTGTTGAATTAACATTTTCATAATGTATTTTTGTTGTTAAAGGACAACGCCCCTATTCATACTTCGCGGGTTGTGCGCAACTGGATACAAGCAAATAACTTGGAGCTGTTACCCTGGCCAGCAAAAGCCCAGATTTTAACATTATCGAAAATGTTTGGGCTCGAATACTTGCTGTTATCCGAAGACAACAAGGGCCAAATTTTATACCAGTAAACCGTAATGCACTAATTGCAGCCATTGATACCGCATGGGAAACGATTAATATTAATTATATTGATACCTTGATAGCGTCAATGAGCAGACGCCTCCAAGAATGTATCAATAATAATGGAGGTCACACCCATTATTGATTTCTTATATTTATTTATATAGTAATACCTTTATTTAAAAAAAAAGTTTTCATTTAATTTTAAACTATAACTTGGTATCTTAATTATAATTATGTAATAAATTCTTGTCAAAAACTAAATATATACGTTGACAATAAGAATTGCCTTAGTTTTTATTTTCACTTTTATATTAACTACAGAAAAAAATGAAACGTCATAAAATATACATTTTGTAAGGACTAAATATTATGAATAGAGAGTTTAATGATTTTTTTAATAACTTACAATAATTAGTAGGTTAGATTTATTTAAAAATAAGTAATAATCAGTCAACCCAAATAACCATGTTTAGTTTTTGATTTAATTTAAAAGTTATTGCTTGTAGACGTTTTTAAATCAAAATTATTTCTAATTTTATTTTGTAAACATTTCCTAAACAAAATTTTGATTCGATAATTAATCGAGCTATGGTGTTTAATTAGCGATACCTTCAAATATATTCTTTAAAGAAAAAATTAAGTAAGCAACGTAAATTACCTATTTTCTAAAACGTGCTTAGTGTAATGATTCATTCTACAGTCCTTCTATAAGATAACCCCTGCTGAGACTACCTGCTGTTAGAATTTTAAATGATACCCTTAAGCCCGCTTCACAATGCGCAAACTTTTGTTTACAGAAATTGTGGTGTCCAAGTTTTAAATTTCATGAGTGTACCTTGGCTCTACTTTTTATTACTCCCGTGTTTTATTTGCCTCGGTTATCGCCTCTGCAACTAAAAACACACTCGTGAAGAAAAATTAAACTTTTAGATAAACAACTATCTCATATGCCTCATTATTAGATTACTAATTAGTTCCTGAGTTTACACTGCAGTCAAACGCATCGTTACGAGAGAAGAACGTTATTCATTTTTAATTTGTATACACAACGGAAAACAAAAAAAAAATTAAGGGATCATATTTATACCTTACTTATTTTATTTTGTATACAATTTGTGTTTTGAGTATTAAAACGTTTAAAAAGTTTAATTTAAATGTAAATTAACGTACAGTAGGTCTTCATAAATGTTTAGATTTTTTAGTTACTAGTTTTGGATGTTCATCATAGTGTTTTATAATACCCTCCGCACCCACAACTAAAACAAAAACAAATTGCATCATACGGAAAATGCAATTTGGACGACGACTTGTGCGACTCTCACCTGGAGTTACACCTGGACCTGCTGTTTGCAGATCCTCGTTGCTTCTTTTTACGAGGTTAAGCATAATTAGATCTTGCGTTCAAATTTAGCAGACTGGTTTAAAAAGTATTTAATTAAGCATCACCTCTGGGACATAATTAAGAAATTTCGGTTACTTAATTCTTTTTTAATGTACTCTAAGCATGTTGTTATAATAAATTTATAACGTTCTTAAAATGATTACAAAATATCAATCATCGATTTGTTAGAATTCCGAGTTAATTTTTTTATATGGTTATTTTAAAAAAACTTTAGGAAGTACTGATATCAAATTATATTTTTTTATGAACTGTTTGATTATACGAGTGAATTTGGGTGGACCAATCAGGTAGGAGTATTATGCACCAGGTGTCCTGGTGCCACCTGCCTATTCACAATTTCCATCAATGATATTGCCTCCTTTATGAAACCGTAGTTTTCACAAATTTTTCTAGAAAATTTTTGCCTGTGCGCGAAGTTACCTACTAGAAATTGTTGCTTTTTAATGCGGTACTTTCTAGTATGCCTTATTATTTATTGAACGGATTGACGAGGAAATTTGTGATCGCGTAACTGGATGAATACAAATGGGCTGTCGGGAGTGTTGTTAATAACAAGAATAGACTATCAAACGTATTTTATAACAATTTGTTAAAGTTTTCGATATAATTCAATCTAGTGTAGACTGAAACAATTTTATTGTTACAAAACTTAGATATATGTTATACAATTTGAATATACAAATCTGATAAAATTGACCCGTACATCAGAACCTAAATTTACATAGGAAACGAATTGTTCCAATGTCTACTGGTTTTATGTAAAATCTTGCCGCCGTCATGATCTTAAAATCTCCACGTTGAAATTCATCCAAGGAGATCTTAACATGCAAATTTTGCTTAGTTCATTGAAGAAACCGAATGTGGACATTGAAATGTCTTTTGTAATATATACATCGTCTTACTTGACGAATACCGAATTTCAAGCATTAAATCTATAACCCTTCACCCGCTTTCCATCTGGTTCGGTGAAAATATATTTTACGTTGTAGATACAAGAAAGCGGAAATATACTTTTTTCTCTATTCTATGTTGTGCCACTTTTAATTGATGTGGGTACTATATTTCAACTTATCTTGGCATCAGCAGTTTCCGCTCCTTACATAACTTTTTCTTATTCCGTATCTTGAAATCAAATACAAATTTAGACTAATACTGTTTTATAAACAAATAGAGAGCATGTCGAAATCACCACACGAACACGTTCTATTCTTATTTGACTTGCTAATGATACAACAGGTGAATGGCGAGGGAAGAATAAAGCATCCCGCGTGCATTAGATTAATATACGTCTAACTTAAATAGGTACATTCTTTGTTGCGCTTATTGTTAAGAATCAACATAAATTATTTTCTCTGCGAATGCTTTACATACATTTAGTTTCGAAGAAGTAATGTGCCAATTACTTATTTTATACACCTGTACCTGAACTACGAATTTTTCAATTTGTCGTCGCACTGTATGCCACTACCTACGATAACTAGTGTAATTTGACGCAGATGTAAATGCAACAATTCCGTTTTCTTTCAGACTTTTCTTAGCAATATATCGTGCCTCTCAGCACCCATATTAAAAGATGGAATACTGAAGCAAACTATGTAAATTACTATATCTAGAGTAATATGTTGTAAATGGATTTCCTTCCATTTTAGCCAATGTATACACAAAGGCTCCGTAAAAGTAAGTTCTAAGAAATTGGCAACCATTCCTGGCCCTTATTCAGAATGTGGCGAGGACATAAAAAAAAAATGACACATATAATAATAATAAATCTTTAGTTCCAACATAAACATAATTTTATAATAATCGTAGATACATAATACCCAAATCCTATAAATATGTTGGAAAATGACGAGTTTTCGATGAAAGCCGTACGAGATCCACTCGATTTTCAAAACTAACCATTTAAAAAATATATATGTAATAAAAAAAGAAAAAAAACAATAATGATTTTAATTAATTATTTTAGAATAATTAAAGAGAATAAAATTAAAATAAAACTAAATTATGAGGAGACTTTGCACAAATTATGAGAGGAACCATTGTTTAAGTAGTATATAAAAACAATGGAGGAACGTATAATACCTTGAGTAATATAAAGCCCAAAACACAGGACATACCTACATCAAAATATAAGAAAATTTTTAATGAACAAAATTATTCTTGGCGTATTTGAGCTAAAAACAACCTTTTAAAGAATAACAATGATTTACTTTTTAAATTGTAGCGTAAAGAATTATACGCACTGACAATTTGATAAGAAAAACTTCTCTTAAAAAACTCCGTACGATGCTTTGGAATTGCCAGTAAACCCTTATGCCTTAAATTTAAATTTTGCACATCTGTCCTGTATGTGATCTTGTTATAGAGGTAAGGCGGGGTATGTAAAGTAACAATTTTATGAAATAAACAAGAACTGTGTAACTGTCGCCGAGATTGCATATTCAACCAATTAATTTCATTAAGTTTGTAAGATATTCTGTGACGCCGTCTATTCCGAAAATAAATCTCAAACAAGAATTTTGTAATTTTTGAATTCTATTTTTATTTAAATAAGATAGAAATGGCTCATATAATGTATCACAGTAATTAAACTTTGACAACACAATCGAATCACATAATAGCTATTTATGTAATCAGTGACGAAACGCATGATTTTTTGTAACGAATGTGATAATTGCGGGACGAGCAAAGCAGTGTAAAGAGAACATAAAGTAGAACCGAGAATACTACCCTGCGGTACACCTGACGAGACTCCAAGAGGTGTAGAAAGCTTATTATCTAATGTTCTATTAGAGAGATATAAAGCCATAAGTGAAACAGCACTATCACTGAAACCATTATATCACAGAATTGATAGGAGTATTTCATGATTCAGTAAATCGAAGGCTTTCGAGTAATCTAGCAATACCAAAACTGCAATAAAATCTTTATCTAAACCTGCAACAATGTCATCAGTAATGTGTAAAAGTGCTGTTTCACAACTGTGGCATGAGCGAAATCCGGACTGAGAAATAGAGATAAGATAGCGTGTTTCAATAAATGTATTAATTTGGTCTTTTAAAATAACTTCAAGAATTTGTGATAGAGCAGGAAGAATATTGGTATGGCGCAAATCACTAAATTGTTTCAGATTGATAATCTTTAAAAAGGGAAAAACTAAAGCCTCCTTCCAAGTTCATGGAAAAACTGAATACTCAATACAATAGTATACTAAATAAGAAATATATGAAAGTACATAAGGGTAAGAATACATTAGCATCTCATAACTAATCAGATCCAGCGGAACCATTTTTCATATAGATAAACACCGTGTCAACAATATGATCATTAACAAGGCAAAATAAAAATTTTTCCTCAGTGGGAGAAAGTCTACACTTACTGTTATAGTAATTAAGTATATTTGAATTAAAGGGTAAAGGTGAAACTGAGAATATGAAATGTTTATTTATAGCGTCTAGATTTTTCAAATGGTCTGGAATAACGCGATTGCGATTCAACAATCCAATCCGCTTAAGGCGAAGCCAAATATTATTAAATTTGGCTTGTTTATTAAACACAAAATTTAAATACGCCCGTTTTTATGTTTGAATAAATCGTGCTGTAAAATTACGCAAATTACGATAATCGTTATAGTCAAACTGGTTTTTTAAATTTTTCTATTTTTTGCAGGCCTTATTACGAAACGACATTAAATAAAGGGTATTCTCAGTGAGCTAACGTGAAAATTTTTTAAAACATTTTACTCTACGCAAAGGCGCATGATAATCAAATAGTTTTAATTTTAAATAAAACATGTTTAAAATTTTTAAAACTTCTAACTGTTGTATATTTCAGCATCTTTCTTGGTTTTCAAGCTTACCTCACAACAAATTAAATCGTGATCTGACTTATGAGCAGCACATAGGGTATGCCAGCTTCAAACAAGATTAACATTTGAGGTTAAAATTAGGTCAATTGCAGTAAACGAATTATGAGTCACTCTGGCACCAACAGTAATATTGAGATTATACTTACCTATCCAGAGAACTTCAAAATTATTCATGGTAAGGGAGTATTTTATAGTTAATGTCGGTCTAAATAGAGAGGCTAAACCCCCGCTCCGTGTCCTCCGATTTTTTCGTATAAGGTTGATAATGTCAACGTCTTCATTGTTTATATTAGCAGATAACCAAGTTTCCGAGAGTGCCAATATTGAAAATTTGTTTTGGTGTAAGATATCTCTTATCTGATTAAAACTAGAAAAGAAGGAGCTGCACTTAAGATGTCCAAAGTATGGTTAAATTTAGACATTTTTATGTGAGAATGTAAAATAATAATGGCGACTAAATCTTAATAAACAGAAAATTATGTATGACGTTACCAAATTTAAAAATAAAAAATAAGTTCATTAATAAATACTGAAGTAGCATTGCTTAGTTAGCACAAAGTGTACAGTCTAGATAAACACAATATTACTTGTATTAATAACTTCCTAACTCAGTTTTTAGATACTTTATAGTGTTTTCTTCTGTTTCTTGCGGAAGAGGAAATTCTGGCTAAACGAATTACGGAATGGCCAATTCAATAATGGAAAGAATTTGTGAACAAAGAAAAATGATGGTTATCCGGTTTAGCCATACAATGGGAATTAATAGGAGATGTTGGTATTGTTTTCGGGTGGTGTTAAAAGTACAATTTTCTTTTTAGGTAGGATTGCTGGGTAATCAACCCTCGAATATTGTCATTAATGGTTGTATTCAACAAAGCATACCATCTTGTTTAAATGTAATGGACACATTTATCTGTCAAAAGGAGGTAATAGTATCGAGTTTGGTTAGTGATTCTAAAAAAATCGTCCAAGTTTCAAAAAAAGACAATTTCCTTGATACTGTTGCAAATATTTTAGGTTGAAATTTCTGTCAACAATAATCATGAGCTTAATTTATTTTTCTTGCAGCAATTTCAAATACAAACCACATTAGTACTCTTTCCACTCTATCGAGTTTGGGTATGGATTCAACGTCGTCTGTTGAATTGAAACAGTTTTAAGCTCTGAACACAACATGTTTTTGAATATCAAAGAACTTCAAAATATGACTTTGTATATGTAAGAAACTTTTACTGTAGAAGTAAATGAATGAAATTCCTTACTTCATGGCTAAAGAATAATAAGAATAATAATTTAAATTAAGAAGTATAATGGGCAACTACACAAGTTATTTCACTTAATAGTATAAAACGTATCTTAAACATTTTAAATGGAGCAAGTTATTATTAATCACACAAGTCAATCGTTCCAGCAAACGGAGGTGAAATTTTGAAAAACAGAAATGGTTTCATTATTACTAAAAAACAAATTTTATTTTACTTTATATATAATTGACAACACCAAGCAGATTCCTAGAATAATATACAAAACCCAAGATAGTAAAAAAAAAGAACAATACTAGGTTATAAATAAATGTGTCTCTTATAATAAAATTATATAAAAAAATTGTCCTCCTTAAATAGACAATAATATAACTATTAAAGTCTGTCCAGAAACGAAGCGAAGTAATAAATTAAAATAGTTCATTTATTTTACATATAAGCGGTACACGATTTGTTATGAAATACATAAATGATTTTAAAACTAGTTTTAGGATATACCGCTTCATACTATAGTGTTACAACCTAAGTTATTTATGAATAGCTCCTGATCCGTTAACAATGGGACGTACCTGTTCTTGAGGTCTAAACTAAAGATCATAGGCGTGTACATGGGTTTAGCTGACAAAAATACGATTGCGTTTTATTGTGTTTTATTGAAAGTAATTTTAAACATATCATTGTAATTATAAAATACATCGTTTGTTAGAAACCATTTTATAGAGTTTGAAAATTTAAGGTATAATAAAATATAGCAAGAACAAACTAAATTTATAAAAAAAATAATAAATATATAATTTTAAAATACAGTTATTCTGGAAATTCATCTGTTTCTTCGGAAGAAGTATCATTTGACAATAGGCTCTATAGTAACTTCTATCAAATTGTCAAGTTCCCACATTTTTGTTCCTCTTTCATTGCGTGTTTTATACACGTTCTCCATTTTCACCAGTCATTAAAAGTTGTCAAACGTCACTTAATTTAAACGTGGTATTATTTCTCACTACTGCACCCTTCACCTGCGCCCATATTAATTCTATAGGGTTTAATTTACAATGGTATGGCGGTAAACGTAGAACAAAAATACCACGTTTTGCTGCCATTTCGTCAACTGCATATCTTTTAAACTTTGTCCTAACACCTTGTACTAGACTTAGTAGTTCCTTTTACCATATTATTTTCGAAAGCAATATTTTTGAAAGCCATTCCATTATAACGCGTTTTCCAGGAAATTGTAGGTAATCATTTGATTTGTTTGGAATGGTTAGCTGGCATTGTCGATAACAATTACGAAACCCTTTGGTATTAAATCTAACATTTGTTCAAAATATTCCTCAAAAATCATCCCCATTCATATCCTCGTGGTAATCACCGGTATTTTTCGATTGAAATAGCAGTTAACCTCCCTCTACAAAGCCTTCGTCACTTCTTATATGTGTAATAATTAACCGTCGCCCTTTTCCTGAAGGAGGTCTTAAACCTGTAGATAATCCTTCTAAAAAACCCTGTCGTCCACTGGTTACATTTTTGTCTTGCCACATTTTCCCCACAGTATAACCTTCATTTATCCACGTTTTGTCTAAATAATAAATTTTCTTGCCTTCAGAACGTAATTTAGAGATATTTCGTAGGTATTTTCTTCTCCAACATACAATTTTTTCCTTATGAATGAGAGCTGATTTTTTATTCATTTTTTTCCATAAAAAATTCAATTCGTGCAAAACTTGCCACAACATTGTTCTACTTAAATTTGGTATACCCTCTTCCTCTTTCACAACTGACACAATTTTATTTAATGTGTGTATTTCTTTTTAAAATAAAACAAATGCACTATTCTTCTAATTGTACTTTTCACATATTTGGGTATTTCAGTTTTTTTTTCTACTATGAGATAAACTAGGCTCACCCACTTTGCCTTCACGCACAGAAACTTTGTCTTTACGCAAATGTCTGAATATTGTTGTTTTTCCAATGCCAGTCATATGTGAACACATATCAACTGTCTCTTGAACTGTTTTCAACGGATTATGGCATTTCAAATAATTGTACACATTGAACACAATAGTTTTTTTGTTGGCAGAAAGCGCAGACCTCTTCACGCGTTTCTTTGAAATAAATTTAAGACTCGATGCTATTCCAATGAAACTCAATACTGCAGCGTAAGTACACCTTATGATATACCGATATGATATGACAATAATCATTAGTTAGGCTATTGTTATAATTGCTTACCACATTTCTCCCCTAATTATATCATTAAGAACACATTAACATCTATTAAAGTGTCATTCCAAATACAGTACAAACTTTCTAGTTCAATTATTATTAATTAATTAGTTAAAATTCCTAAAAATGTGTCAAAATAATTAATTAATGATAACAGATTACACATCTAGATTTTTAACCCCCTTTATCAATACATCGGTGCGCCATTGGAATCTGTTAAACATGTTGATTTATTACTTCGCTTCGTTTCTGGACAGACTTAAAAAAAAACTTGAAAAAAGTGAGGTAACATACAAAAAAAAGCGTATAAAAACTATGTGTACTAAGCCGGTCCTTATAGTTTGTAGAATAGAAAAACAAGTTATTATCCACCTTTCTGAGAAGAGGATGCTTTTAATAATTTAGATCTTTTAACATTTCTTTTTAAAGACCCTGAGGTAGTAATAGTAGCAGAAATAGATAAATAATTTGCTTTTAGTTCCAGTAATTGATCCATATATTGTATTTTAAAAGTGCGGGTCATTGTCTTGACAAATATGTTACATTCTAAGGTTTAAATTTTATGCTGTATAACATATGACATGGACGTATAAAATCTAATTTGTGAAAACAATAATATAGGTTGGGTTTGTGATTCTTGGGTATTTAGAAAATACTTAAGAATGGTATGCAAAACATTGAATGCATATATAAGTTGAACAAATTATAAGGGGTGTTCCTTCAAGGTGAAGGTTAAGTAACCAAACTACCAGTCTTATTGATACATAAACGCCGACGTTTCGCACATACTTGCGTGGTTTTATCGAGTTTAATTGTATATATAAAGCCATCACAAGTTTGAGCGAAACTTCGGAATTTATGTATCAATAAGACCGGTAGTTTTGTTACTCGACCTCCACCTAGAAGAAACACGTCTTATAACTTCTATAATATTATTTGGGGAACATTCAAAATAGCATATAAAGGCTACTAAAGTCAGAAATTAAGCAAATAATAAATATATAACACCAGATCCACTTTATAGTGAAACACGATAAAACTAAGATTAATAATGAAACAAAATCATAAAACCCAAAGATAAAGTAATGATCCTACAAATTTAGATATATATATATCTGTTGGGATCAAACACCGATTTCGGCCAATGGTCGAAAACTTTGGTTAAAACGCATTCTGATCACCAGAAAATTGTCAAAATTAAAAAATTGCTTCTTGGTAATCTTAATGTAGACCAGAACGGGTTCTGGCCTATTTGCTATTTCCAATATGCGAAGTTGTTAAATACTTCACGTGCTGGCTAAGCCAACTCAGCCTGAACCCATTCTGGCATTAGTGTGCCAAATCATGTTGATCACAAAACCAATATAAAAGACGATGTAACATTAAAAATGTTCCGTGTTATATTGCAACACTTTTTCTTTAACTCAAAATCCATAAGTGGTATAAAGGAAATAATGGTTAGATTTTATTTTCGTTAAAATGCTGGGACAGATAAACATACTGCGTAACTTCTTGTGTTCTGTTCCTACATGGGCGAAATGAATGAAGTCAAACAATTCGTCGGTCGTGTAGAAGTAACGTAACTCGGCAGTTTCCCTTGTCTTCTTCTATCTTGTCAGTTTCACCAATTTTTAAATTATCGTACCTTTTTAACCCTGCTCTTTGTTTTGAAGGTAATATTATTTTTTGCTGTCTTTACTTTTGTAAGTATTTGATCGTATCTTTCTCTTGTAAAAATATTGCTACGATTATTACTATCTAACATATCTATAAAAATGGAGAAATTTTGATAGAAAGCAAGACACAATAAATAAACTAAATGTATCTACGACTGACAGCAAACTAGGGTTTGTATGAGGTAAACTCCCAAAAAACAAACGATTAAGTTTGTTTGGTTTACAGAAAAATTGTTACCGGAAAAATAATTAAATATGACGATAAAATATTGACAGGTAGAGAAGAGGTTTTACTATGAAAGAACAGGGTACGCAAGGGAGGAAGTGAAAAGATATAGAAGAAATAGACGGAGGATGGAAGGGGACATAGTAATGAGGGACAAAGATACGTAAATGCAGAAAAGGAGAGAGAAGATGAAGAGTAGTAGGTATAACGAAAGATATAAGGACTTTATAACAAACGAGACTCCTAAATATATAATGGGGGAATGAGTTTAACGGAGAAGAGAATGATTGCAAAGTTTAGAACGGGAAACGAGGAAAACAAAAACAGGTACTAATGGAAGGATGTCAAAAAAATGTAGAATATGTGGGGATGGGAAAACCTAGATCGTATGACGGAAGAATGTGAGGAGCTAAGGTTGGAATTAAGACAAAGAAAGGAGGTACCGTGAGAACGTGGAGAAGGAGTGGATTGATGAGAGAAGTGCTAGAAAGAAGAAAAAAATTTAGAGAGGAGAAGAAATAACAAATAAATAGTGATGTTATTAAGATGCGGCAAAGCAGGGTCATTTTTTGGGTTTGTTTTTCGTGTAATTATATTTCGAGTTAAAGAGATACCAGTATATTATTTAAAATTGTTTTTTGTGTCTTGTGTTCTGAACCGAATTATTTTGTCAAAGTTATAAAACAAAATAAATATCTATATACCTAGTTAAAGAAAAGTTAAAACGATCTGCGTCATGGTCGATGTTAAAACATTTAGATACATGTTTACAGTAGGTCAAAGATGACGTAGTGTATTCTTTCGGTACCATTTTATATTTAGCTTTAAGAATTGTTATAAGTTGAAAAATGTACTCTCTAGTAAGAAAAATGACAATAATTTTTACTCATAGAACAATGCGATCAAAGTATGGAAGCCATGAAATGATTTGTGTTTTTTTACAAAATGTACTACTAACACAATCCCGTCATGAAATTCACTTATTTGTTTTAGAAATTGAACTTTTTTGTGCAAAATATTAAAACTGAACCAAACAGCTCAATAAAGTACAATAATTGCAAAAAAACAAAATTTTTCAGTCAACAATATTAAACCGAAGTTCTGCTACATTAAATTATTTCCAAAAAAAATTGCAAAATATTTGAAATTAAAAGAACCAGCAACATTTACCGGACACTGCTTTTGACGAACTGCTGCTACATTACTAGCTGATAATGGTGGTGATATTCTGCAGTTAAAACGGTCAGGCGATTGGAAGTCCGGTGCGGTGGCAGAGTTATATGTGGACAATTCGTTAAAAAGTCAAAAAAAAAGTTGCCGTTATGTTGTCAAGCACAACTCATGACAGCGGGCCAAGTAGCTCTAATGAATTTAGTGTACGAGGATATATTGAAAAATTCTTAGCCTACTATAGAACCAAACAAAATTTCAATGTCAAAATATTTTATTACTCAACATATTCTCCTCTTAATTGGATACATTTATTACAGCGAACCTGCAACGTCTCTAGACCTTTCAACAAAAATGTTTTTTCTTGCTCTGCAAACCAGACCTCCACAGCTTCTATTACCTCCTTGTTGGAAGAAAATGTACTTTTTTCAGTTGAAGAAAGAGGTGATAGTCGGACGGAGCCAAATCGGGTGAATAAGGGGGTGTTCTAGTAATTCAAACCCTAAATCACGAATTTTTGCATGGCAACATGAGATTTGTGTGCAGGGGCGTTGTCCTGCAAAAACAAAACACCTTTGGATAGCTTTCCGCGTCTTTTCTCTTTAATATTTTCCCGTAGAGTGGTCAGTAATGTCGAATAGTAATCTCCAGTTATTGTTCTACCCTTATCCAAAAATCAATCATGATTACTCCATGGCAATCCCAAAAACTGAAGCAAGAACTTTTCAGCAGATTTTTGGACACGAAACTTCTTAGGTCTTGGAGAACCAGAGTGTCGCCATTCCATCGATTGTTGCTTTGTTTCTGGATCGTAGAAATGTACCCAAGTCTCATCCATAGTAACAATTCGGTTTAAAAAGTCTACATCGTTTTCAAATCGAGCACAGATCGAACGCGATGCTTCTACCCTTGCACGCTTTTGGTCAACATTCAAACATTTGGGGATCCATTTTGCAGCAATTTTCTCATGTCCAAATTAACGTGAACCATATGATGAACGTATGAAATATTCAGTGCTTCAGATATCCGTTTTAGCCCAATTCGACGGTCTGATAAAATCATGTCATGAACTGCATCGATATTTTAGGGGACTGACTCAGAAACTGGCCTTCCCGATCGGTCATCATCTTCAATGGAAAATTTACCTCTTTTGAAGCTTGCAATCCAATTTTTGACGGTCGCATACGAAGGACATTGATCACCAAGGGTATTAAGCATATCTTCGTAAATCTGCTTACCTCTTAACCTTTTTAAATACAGGTACTTGATGATGGCTCGATACTCCAATTTTTCGATTTTCACAATTTCGGTAGACATCTTTTTCATTTAATTTATTGCGTGACTCTGGTTTACTTTTTTGACGTCAAACTTTACAATGACACTTTTAATAAGTTATTGTTCGTTGCTATGGTAACGCAATATTTTGTTTATGCAAGGAACTGGTCTAGGCTAACTAGATATCAATACATCCTCGTACATATTTATACTGATTATTTGAGACAACAAATACTCACTTACATCGCAATACAATAATTAAAGTATACATAAAACAACCATAAGAATAAATAAATAATAGTTTTCATAAATTTTACAAATAACAAATAACTCAATGCGTATACGATTGCTTCTTCGAATTTCTCGAAATAAATGCAAAAAATTCAGTTCTTTCCAAACTGTTTCTAGTCATATTTAGACGTTCGTCTACAAATTAGAAGACACTCAATCATTTTATACGAGAGCTAATTAACAAAGACTGAACTTTTGTTTTTTGGTGTTGCAAAATCTGGTGATTTCAACTGGTTTATTCACCTTCAGTATAATAATGATGCAAAGATGACTCATGACCAGTGATTGAAGAATCTTATACCCTCAATCAGAAAAGAGATGCATCGCCTAGCAGTGTGTCTTTGTTTGCCCAGACTTTTATTCAGTAGTCGAAAATACGTGGCACCCAATGGTCACAAACATGGGATATATGACGACAACCATGCATAATCGAAAAGACCTTTACGTTTTTATTGTTATACCTCAATAAAACATTAAATACTCCACAAACAAATCTGTTATTCACCTTCCTCACATCGCTCGCTCGACTCATATTCTGTAATCATAAAAGCTCTAGTTATGAATTTGTTTATTATTTTCGTTATAGATCTACAAAAGATAAAGCCAATGAAAGTTACTTTTGCTATGTCTAACCTTTAAGATATTTCTGTCTTTGCATTCTTTAACGACAAGTTTTTTTTATTTCTTTAATTGGTATCGAATGATGGTCTTTTTTTGATGTAGTTGATGTGAGTAATGTACTATTTTTTATCGTGAATATAATTCATTTGCTTTCTGTATGTTTTAATTATATCAAGATTTACTATTTTTAGTGTAAGTTGCCAGTGTAATAGCTTGTTAGCAGATAAAAAACAAAAAAAAAGCAGGAATTCAAAAATTAGCTGTAACAACTTGGGGAGTAGATGCAAAGCATTTAGTACAGCTGCATTGGAATTATATTATTCTTTAGCAGAATATTGTGATCCTGTCTGGAGGAATACTCATCATACAAAAAAAAGATGTACAATTGAATTGCACCATCATTCGTATAATTAGTGGAACCATTAAATCTATTCCCCTCGATTGGCTTCCTGTCCTTTATAATATCACTCCATCGAATAATTGAAGAAAGAACTCGTTAAAAGGAGCAGCCTCCACCTAAAAGGCTTAAATTTAAGTCAAAATTCTGTATAGTTGCAATACGGCTTTTTCTGAAGATAAAGAGTGGAAAAAATTATGGTCTAGAATTGATGTTTAGGTTTTAGTAGTTTTCCCAATTCTTAAAGCAAATGCTTTGCCAGGACAAAATGAAGATTAAGATGAATCCGTTTTGTTAATACCGTTGGACAAAACGACACGAGTCGTATGGACTAAATGAGATACATAACCATCAACATGAATAAAATAAGTAATAACAAAAATTAATTGCACAATTCGCAAACAAATGTTATGGTACGTTTTGGCAAATTAGCACGGGCCGCGTGAACCCAACGACTGCACCGCATGCATTTGAACGTGAATAGAGATTGTTGCAGTAAATACAGGCACAATCGTCTCTTTCCTCTTCTTGATCAAGGCAATCTTCATCTGAGTCATCATTAATATAAAGAGATTTAGTAACTGCTTGTCTTCTTTTCAGAGTTGGTTCTTAAGCATCAGTCTTTAGTTTGAGTTTTAATTCTGTCATATTTTGTGATGATGTAAGTAGGAATGTTGTTGTTCGTTTCTTAGGCTTTTGTTTACCCTGTCCACTTACAAATTTACCACTGAGAACTGGAGAAATGACGTTAACTGGAACTGCTAAAGAACTTGTCAATGGAAATGGTTGGGAAATACTTGAGTGGCCAGTCAGTGTTATGAATATCATTTGTGACTGCTATTGCGACTGAAGAATCCGATGAACAAGATGATTTACAAGAACTAGTGGATGACTTTAATGATGATTTAGGGGCCTTATTCTGTTTCTGTGCCATAATGTCGCCGGCGTTCGATTCTATTAGCAACGATGGAAGAAGGTTCTGATCCTGGGTTGGGTCTGGGTTATTAGCTGTGGAAGATATTGGCATATTTCTTGTTTCAGCTGGTTCAAAAAGGTAATCTGGAAATACGTCTGGATTAACTGGCCACAGTCCAGTGCTTTTAAAACCATTGCATGCATTTTGAACTGATGCAGTTTTTCCATAAGCTTGATTAAACAAATATTCAATCTGAAGAGCTGTCACCACTTTTCCTTGACGATTTCTTAGCCAGACAGAAATCTTTCGGTTAAAATATGTCTTGAGCGGTTCATAAAAGCACACATCGAGAAACTGCATACAATGGGTGCAGTGAGAGAGAACACAAACAATTTCGATTCCATTCTCCTTCGCAAAGTTTAAAGCTCCAAATGACTTGTGGTTCCCATGGCCATCAACAATAAAAAGGACTTTATCATCATGACTCGCTTTTACAAAGCTTTGAAAATGCTGGAACCATTTCGCAAATATTTCAGTGGTCATTTGCCAGTTTTCTTGAGCTATTTCAACCTTGCCAGTTGGTGTTTCATCCACGAGCTTGTTTTTTATATTTTTCCTCGGAAAATCATGAAAAGAGGTACGTACGACCCAGCTGCGTTTACGCTGCACACTGGATCCCGCTCGTAATGGCACCTACTTGCTTTCTGTCAGCGGTAGCTAGCATTTTTGAAGTCTTTTGACAGTAGACATGCCCAATTCGTCTACATTGTAGATCCGGTTTGCGTTGATTTTGTATTTGTCTATGTATTCTTGATAGTTGAAACTTTTTTACTTGGGGTCTATTAAAAGCTTGGGCTCTTACTGCGGAGGTAGGTTTACGTAAAGATATGTCTTTATGGCGTCTAATTACTCCTGGCCAGCTTTATCCTTATCTTTATTACAACTGTTGAATTAAAAGACATTCTTGTCGGCAAATTCAAAAGCGAGTTCTTGGACCATTGTACTCGTTAATTCAAACATGCGAGTTTCAAGTAGCTTGATTTGCTCAACCAATTGTCCCTCGATTTCAAGAGGAAATATAAGCTCAAATCGGACCAAACCTTTTGCTGCAGGTGAAATTGTTTTATTTTGTTCTAAAGAATGCCGCCTTAGTGTACCTTGTGATAAAATTTTTTTCTGCTTTACAGCTTTTTTCATCGCTTCTGGACTCCATGAATGCCGATTACTTGTCCTCTTATAATTCCGTGGCATATTGCATCCTGTAAATTAAAAAGATTTATGTAGATTTAGATATTTCTATTATTCACCATATCTACGGACAAAATTACACATATGTTGTTTTGTCTATAGTGGTTTTTTGTCATTTTGTGCATGACCTCAAAAATATTACGATTCGAAGAATAATCTTGTTGCAGTGACAATAATGTTGTAAATTCTAAAAGTCACCTAGAACACAAAATGCTTTAAACAAAGCCTTTCTAACAACTTTTGTATCAAAATCAGAATAAACAATGTGTAATTATAATTACGCAAGTTACTGCAATTATTCTTAATATTTTTAAATATATAGACAAAATGAAATAAAATGCAAATTTTCTCATCTGGAAATAAAGAATTTTAAAAACTTTTTAAATAAGTTTAAGTAGATTTTGATTTGCGATTTTTATCTGTTATAATACAAATTACTTTAAAACCGAATCCATAAACAATCCACTTATGAGCGATAATTTAACAATAATTTAATCATAAAAAATTGAACAGTTTTTGCCATTAGGTTTGGATTACCTGTAACATTGATTGAAAAATTTGGGAAGATACAAACGCATATTAATATGTACCAAAAATTTGCCCTTACGTGTAGATGGCTCTACCGTTGATTTAAACCGAGTTGTTTAGTTGCTTTGTTATTATCGTTGATATCGTGTCGTAGTTAAATTGGAGTTTGTGATTTCCAGGACAATCGCTAAGTGTGTCAGTTGCACAAATAAAAAAAGAACAGGAATAAATCGGCGGGGCAATTTTTTTGGTATTTTTTATTAGTATGAGTTGCGTATCTTCCCAAATTTTCAGTCAACGCTATTATGTCCAAACTATTAAGGTGGATTATCTCAGATTAATTTTAGTAAAAAAAAGTGTGTCCTTTGTATATTTTTGAAATAATATTAAATTAAATAATAGTATATTGTTACACGAGTTTTACAAGACGTATTTTGTCGCACGCATAAGTGCGACAAATTGTCTTGTAAAACAAGTATAACATACTATTTTTTCTATTTCGCTTCAATTAATATTTACTACTCCTATCTGGGCAAAAAAATTGCTGTGCATGGTAATTTAATTTTTACTATTGGCAATACTAACTAAAATTTTTTCAAAGAGTAAAGTTAAGCGGCTACTAAAATTTTTGTACTGAATTGGTTAAAATTAATTATAAATAACTATTTACATTAAAATTATGGATGCAAATGACTTTTTGTGTACCCCGCCAGAACTAAAAGAAGTAGCGATAAGTGCGATTGACCACTTACTACCGGAAAAATCTAAAACTAAATATATCAAAGAATATAAAGGTTTTTATAAATGGTGTAAAGAAAATAAAGTCGGTTCCATAACCGAAAACGCATTGTTGGCCTATTTCGAGATCATGGGCAGATCAAAAAAGGCATCGACAATGTGGTCGAGTTATTCGATGCTGAAGACATGTTTTTCCATTTACAAAAACATTGACATTTCAAAAAACTTAAAATTAATAGCATTTTTAAAAAGGCAGAATCAAAACTATCATCCCAAAAAATCATGCATTCTTGAGTCTGAAGAAATTAACCAATTCATTAATGAAGCTGATAACAATATTTTCTTGGCCATGAAGGTATATTTTAGTTTATAAAATTTTGTTTGTTAATACAGATTCATATAATTTTAGGTCATATTAATTATAGGCTATTGTGGGGCTTGCAGAAGGGATGAATTAACCCACATGTCAATCAATGATGTACAATTGAAAGTAGACATAATCGTAGTAACTGTACCTAAAACAAAAACAAATGTAACCAGAGTATTTCTAATCACAGAAGTACCTTGGATTAATATCATTAAAAAATACATGAAACTGTGACCTTCCCATGCTTCCAATAACAGATTTTTTTTAAATTATTGTTCCTGTAAATGCACGACATCTCTCCCATAGGGATCAACAAAATAGGAGAAATTCCTAAGAATGTCGCAACATTTTTAAAACTGCTTAGTCCAGAAAAATATACAGGACACTGCTTTTGCTGTTCATCGGCATCACATATAGCAAACCAAGGTGGAGACTTACTCACAATAAAGAAGCATGGAGGCTGGAAGTCTTCAGCTGTAGCTGAGGGATATGTGGATGTTAGAAGAAAATTGACATTGCCTACATGTTTTCAACACGAGACGAATCTGAAACTTCTACGTCCACTGCGTGTACATCCATACACACGGATCAATATGATTGTGTGGTGCTTTCTCCAGAATCAAATTCTAAAAACAGTAACAAAATTGAAGCGGAAAGAGTCGATGAAGCAGGTGTTAGCAAACAACAAAATATTATTGTGTCCGATCAATCACTTCCACCGATTTATATTTCGGCTAGTGAAACTTCAACGGTGACTGTCACAATATACAGTCACTGCCATATAAGTGAAAGATAAATAGGATGCGTGCAAAAGTATGGAATTTATTATAAAAAAGTCACAAATTTATGGATAAGTGCATTCATAGTTGTTCGGATAAATTAGGTTAGGATCTTGATTATTTTTTAACTTTTGTTCTTTGCTTGTTACTAAGGCGTGTTAAGTTTTCTGTTCTTGTTCTTTGTTAAGTTTGCCTGTTTTTGTTTGTTGTCAAGTTTATAACTACCACTAGCCTAAAAATATAATTTTCGTGAATATTGTTCATTCATTAAAATAAAACATACTCACTCTAAAATTATTCCGGCATAATTTTCCTTGAAGAAAGAATTAAAGTAAATAATTAATTCCTTAAAAATTTTCATGTGTTTCACAAATGACATAAACAAATAAAATTACAGTAATAGAGATCAGTGAACATTACATTTTCAACCATTACCAACCTCAAAAAAAAAGAAATCACCAAAAGTAATAACGCTAGTGTAAATTTTGTGTAACTACTTTTCTGCAAAACAGTGTCACAAAATCGTCATTGTATACGCGAAATAGAAAAGGTTTTTTACGTATAATATCAGACTTTAGTTTAGTAAATCATAGAAATTTTAACTTTTTTGTGTTAGTTCTGGGAAACATAATCAAAACCCAAATTTTATCTTCATTAATATGTTTCCGTACATCAAAAATAATTGACAACGTCAAATTAAATAGCCTGTAGTACAAACGATTACGAAAGATACATCTAAACTTTTTAAAGACATATGAGGCCAACATTCGGTTGTATTACAATCAAGTGTTCAAACAACCTCATACAACGAGGTATTAAAGTTGTACAGTTATAAACATAAAATATTATTATTGTGAAAAAATTGCTGAGTATGGATCGTTCGTGACAAAAAGAATAGAGAGGTTTTTATGATACTGTTGTAATAATCTGAAAGGTTTGATGCAGAATTTAATAACATTCCTAGTTCAATCGTTTTAATTCAGACATATAAAATATGAATGACCTGTTGATATTGTCCAACCTCCTGTTTGTGGTTTTAAAGAATTGGAAGCTTAGTCCTTGTCGGCGTTGGTGACATATGCGCCTCCAGGTGGTCTATGCCGCACCTGCCTTGACGCGTGCCATGGCCTTCTCCTATTCTATATTCTTGCACCTTGAAGCTTCTGTTTAATTCTTTATATCAAACACTTTGCACGTTTTTGGAAACCACAATGCAGAGAATCTGCTATTATTCCTTTACACATGTGTCGAATACGAAAAAATCACAGACTTCTACGTAGGCAAATGAAGTAGTTTATTTTATAAATGTTGACGCGAATGAGTCCCACGCAAAACCTTGTAAGAACAACAAGCCCGCCAATAAATTATATGAAGCTTCCTTTAATTAATAACTTTAAACCACATCCTCTAATAAGAATTTCCAACAACTTTTTACCGACAATACAAGAAATAATTATTTGTTGTCGGAGATGCATCCTGTTTCAATGGAATTCTGATTATATTTACCAAGAAATAAATAGGACAGATGATGGAAATGGGTTTGCAGTATCAAATAGATATATAAAGCACCTATATTTATTCTTTCTTATTTACTCAATGCTTAGTTACAGCACTTCGAGGGAGTATTTTTGTAACGGAAGTCATATATTTTATTCAATGAAAATAACATATTAAAATTCTATTAAATCGGTGTAAAAACGCTTCCTATACAATTAATAGTTGTTATACCAGGTGACATTTCCCAAATTTAAGTGGATAAAATAGGTTGAAGTATTGGGGTTGAAAATTTGTTTACTAATTTTATACTTCCGTGTGAAAATATAGTAAGTTGTTTTTATATTTTTAATTTTCACTCATTGCAATTGTCTAATTTTGTAGCGAGGACATGCTAATGTTCGAGACAATTGCGCTTAATAATTGGAAAATGTTTTGAGGGTGATTAATGGCATAGGTTACAAATATCAATTAATATTTAGGAAATAGATCAGTTTATCATCACTTAATTTATTGCTTTGCTAAATTCGAAAAAAACCAGAAAACTATCAGATTGCGTCCTTTCAATTTGCTGAAACGTTCTGCATCTCATCCCACGAAGTTTTATCAAGGCTTCTAGAAATTTTTCTATTTTGCGTAGGTTCGAGTGAAACGTCGACAAAAACAAAGATAGGGGTTTTTTAATTTCATTTCTGGACCTCAATGAACGCTTGCTATACATTTTTTACAGTTGAAAGTATTATTTCCTCCAATTAAGTTTATACTAAAGTTCTTAACCTTCTAGGTGAAGGTGGGGTTGAAAATAACGTTTCGCCCTCACTAGTTTGGGCGAAACGTCGGCCTTTTATGTAGCTTGACACCGTTATTTTCAACCCCACCTCCATCTAGAAGGTTAAGAACTTTAAAATTACATTTTAGTTTAATTTATTGTATGTTTTTAATTTTTAATTTCATATAGACGAGTCTACTTATGTACTAATATACAGGGTGGCGCAAACTTCTGACATCGGATAATAACTTAGTTAATAATAAAGATATAACTTTCAAAATTTGCCACAGTTACTGAGTGCACATTTAAAATTTCTTTTTTATTATATAAGGTGTTCCAAAGGGTTGTGGCTGCATAAACTTACATTTTTTTTTAAATGGAACACACTATATTTCCTTTAAGGTTCAAAACAAATTTTCAAATATGCTTCCCTTAAGTGTGGGGTACAAGTAGATTCCATTATATCCGATAATTAAATATCGCTTCATCGGTATTTTTTCTTTACTATTTTTCAATAGTAATTGTCAACTTTCTGATCCTGTTACTATTTTTCTGTTAAGATAACAAATTGTTAAAGCTTTTGCTACTTCTAATAAATAATGAGTTAAACTTAAGTTAAAATAATTTCTTTGTTTCATATAATTTTGTTTTGCTTACATTATTATAAATTCTTTGTTACGTTTATAGTAACCTTTTATATATAAAATTAATATGAATGAATTTTGTGTAGCTTACATTAATGCACGATGATTGTTGGCTAACTTTGATGTATTTAAAAGTTAAGTATTGTTTATTCACAATCACTATTGTAATGTGTGAATTACAAACTTTCAAAAGGTTTGAAAGTTTGCCGTTATTAACTGCAATGACTTTCCCACGGGTTGAAAGTAAACAGCTGTTCACATTCAACTTAAGAGAAGAGAGAGAGAAAGAAATAAAAAGTGTTGCCAATATTAATTTAGTCAGAAATTTCTGTCGATCGTTGGTTATGTTAATAAATTTCCGACAAAGGATTTACCTAAATTATTGTAGAACGCAAGTATTATAACTGATTTTTATCTTTAAAGAGTACTTACATTGTAGAGTCGCTGTTTTCAGTTTATATTATTTCATAACCTAAAAGTATATAATTGTTTTCAATTTTGTAGGTCGAAGCATGTGTAGGAGAGGAACGTTGATGTTTCATTTCATTAACAGTACAAGTCGGTGTTGCTCGAAATAATACAGAGTCATGCTATTAGGAACAAACCCATACGTTTTTTGCACCAACTTAAAGAAACCACAAGAAACGGTTTTGGCAACTGCATGTATGTGTATAACCAGAAAATGCAACGGGGAGAAATAATTCAAACAAACAATCCTATTTAATAAGTAAGAAAATGTATAACAATAAAAAAAAGTATCTTAAAGTATTTTCAATTAGATCCATTCGAGGGTTCATTTCTAACATTTATGGTTACGTTAGAATTACCAGATGCATTAATAACAAAGGATATTCCTTGTTCTGTTTGGCTGCTGCATACGAGGATGTATTGATATCTGGTTAGCCTAGACCTTGCATAAACAAAATATTGCGTTACCATAGCAACGAACAATAACTTATTAGAAGTGTCAGTATAAAATTTGACGTCAAAAAAATAAACCAGAGTCACGCAATAAATTAAATAAAAAAAGATGTCCACCAAAATTGTGAAAATCGAAAAATTGGAGTATCGAGCCATCATCAAGTACCTGTATTTAAAAGGGTTAAGAGGTAAGCAGATTTACGAAGATATGCTTAATACCTTTGGTGATCAATGTCCTTTGTATGCGACCGTCAAAAATTGGATTGCAAGCTTCAAAAGAGGTAAATTTTCCATTGAAGATGATGACCGATAGGGAAGGCCAGTTTCTGTGTTAGTCCCCGAAAATATCGATGCAGTTCATGACATGATTTTATCAGACCGTCGAATTGGGCTAAAACGGACATCTGAAGCACTGAATATTTCATACGAACTGGATCCCCAAATGTTTGAATGTTGACCAAAAGCGTGCAAGGGTAGAAGCATCTCGTTCGATCTGTGCTCAATTTGAAAACGATGTAAACTTCGTAAACCGAATTGTTACTATGGAT
Source organism: Abscondita cerata (assembly GCA_030710515.1). Classification (NCBI taxonomy): domain Eukaryota; kingdom Metazoa; phylum Arthropoda; class Insecta; order Coleoptera; family Lampyridae; genus Abscondita; species Abscondita cerata. The sequence goes on from JALBCR010004325.1 coordinate 124,406, forward strand.
GAGACTTGGGTACATTTCTACAATCCAGAAACAAACCAACAATCGATGGAATGGCGACACTATGGTTGTCCAAGACCTAAGAAATTTCGTGTTCAAAAATCTGCTGGAAAAGTTCTTGCTTTAGTGTTTTGGGATTGCCATAGAGTAATCATAATTGATTTTTTGGATAAGGGTAGAACAATAACTGGAGATTACTATTCGACATTACTGACCACTCTACGGGAAAATATTAAAGAGAAAAGACGCGGAAAGCTATTAAAAGGTGTTTTGTTTTTGCAGGACAACGCCCCTGCCCACAAATCTCATGTCCCCATGCAAAAAATTCGTAATTTATGCACTCAAAAAAAAATAATAGGTTGATTCATTGAATAAAAGTTCACAGAAAAAATAACAACCTTTTTCGGTATAGGTTAAACAAACAGTGGTTTGTTTCCTATAACAAAAATGATTGTCATGTTAACAACATTATGTACAAACTATGACTTTTTCAGTATCTTTACGTAGGGTTCGACTCACTACCCAATAATTCTAAATATTTAACCCATTGTTTAGTGGTTCAACTTATCAATGGAGTGTAAATATTACAATTTTTATAGATTAATCTGAGCCCTTCGTTCGGTTGCCTTCACATAGTAACTGTTTTCAACCCTTCTATTATATTGTGTTTTAAAATGCCGATACATCACGTTCGAAAGTTGCACAATATTCTGCATTACTTTTTAGTTATTTAGTTTTGTTATAAAACATGTGAGTATTTAGGGTTATTTTGCATAATAGATGTATTTACAATAAAGTAGGTTTCAAGATTTGAACTTATCTGACATTTTTATAAACCTTGATAATCCGCCAAGCCGGAGTGATGTAACTCATGGAAACAAAACCATTTCTTCCTATTTAGAATTGGAGGATGTAATATTAAAAAACCTTCTGGATAGTTGGAAATATGGTCATTTTTTGAACTTTTTAAAAGTAAGTACCTGTCTACAAATATTAAAATTAATTATGAAGTAACCACACGGCAACCCCCTGCGTACATGCCGGTAAAATATTTCTCTGTAGTTTTCTAGTTGGGCTGCTTTCTTAAATTGTAAATTTTATTTTAATTGTAGACGAAGAAATAAATACCGAGAGGTTAATGCATATGAAATATGAGCATATTAAAGAGATATTACAGGATACCAAATTAGGAGTGAGAATAGAATTTCAGAAAAAAATTACCGACTGGAAAATCTCTCAGGTAAATAAAGAAACTGTTTATGGTAAAAACGATTAAAGTTCTGATAATGTCATTTGTTTGTTTTTTAATTTTTTTTCAATTATTATATTTATTATATTTGTTATTTAAATAAGTACATATTAACACTTAATACTCAAATTACACAAAATCTTTTAGGGTTACAGTGAAATTTTAAAGTCTATTTCAATTTATCTAATTATAAACGATGAGATTTATTAAGGATTTAGAGGTAACAGTCAAAAATAACTTATAAAAACATTGTACAAAAATTTTTTATTTCTTCTAAATGCTTAAAATTGTTATACCGCATTGTAGACATTGTAATGCCAATGGAAGGAGGTGATGGTTTTTTTTGTTTGTCAACTTTTTTTAACTCACCACTTCACTCTTACCTATTGCCAAATAAGAAAAGTTTTATTCGTCCCAATTTTATTAGTTTAGGTATATGCAGGTAACGTAAAAAATGTATTTTTTATTTTTATAATCAATAAATATTTTCCAATAACGCTCTCTCTTATTTATTTTAACCAAAGTCAACCCAAAAAAATTATAATACACTATCCAATGTATAGTATAATTAATTAATTACTAATAAAATAAGTACTTAATTTGTAACAATAAAAATAAAACACCAAACCATATCATTCGGTTAAATATTTTCGCTTTTTGTTACGAAATAAAAAAAAATGTTGAGTAATACCATTAGTTAGTTTTGTTGAGCTACCAAACGTCTGTCATCCTACAACCAAAAACTGTAAAACAACATAAGTTCATTGGCTAAACACTTTAGTTGTTTAGCAACCTCTACTTGTTACTGCGTTACAAAACACGTCGGTTAGCATAACGCATTGGTTATTATGATCAATTACACAATTGGTTGTTTAACTTTTCGTAAATAACCATGGACTTGTGGTTTATTCAACTAAAAAAGTAGATAGGCGCAAAATCATAGGGTGTTTTTCGTTGATTTTACCTATACTTTTCGTTGAGTGTGGTTTGAATTACTAGAACACCCCCCTTATTCAACCGATTTGGCTCCGTCCGACTATCACCTCTTTCTCAACTGAAAAAAAGTTTAAAAGGTCGTACATTTTCTTCCAACAAGGAGGTAATAGAATCTGTGGAGGTCTAGTTTGCAGAGCAAGAAGAAACATTTTTTTTGAAAGGTCTAGAGACGTTGCAGGTTCTGCTGTAATTAATGTATCCAATTAAGAGGAGAATATGTTGAGTAATAAAATATTTGACATTGAAATTTTGTTTGGTTCTATAGTAGGCTAAGAATTTTTCAGTATATCCTCGTACACTAAATTCATTAGAGCTACTTGGCCCACTGTCATGAGTTGTGCTTGACAACATAACGGCAACTTTTTTTTTTGACTTTCTAACAAATTGTCCACATATAACTCTGACACCGCACTAGACTTCAAATCGCCTAACCGTTTTAACTGCAGAATATCACCACCATTATCAGCTAGTAATGTAGCAGCAGTTCGTCAAAAGCAGTGTCCGGTAAATGTTGCTGGTTCTTTTAATTTCAAATATTTTGCAATTTTTTTTGGAAATGATGCAATTGTGTTATGCCCAAAAGGCTGTTTTGTAATTTTGCCATATCGAACTTGCATAAATAACTTGTTATTTTCAATGCTTCCACGCATATTTATATATTGTTTTAATATGTTTATCCATTCTGGATTAGAGACCATAAATGCTCGTGAATGGTGTGTCTTCGAATCTGGAATTGAAACAGTGACTCTATCTTCCAGAAAATTTATGTCGCCAATGGTCATTTTTAGTTTAGTTTAGTTTTAGATTGCACACTTAAGTTAGGTTATTTTAAGTTTATTTATAGGTTCTTTGGATACACATCCATTCCGAAGAGGTTCCAAACTACTTACTTTTTGTGGAAGAAAGTCTAATGGTGCGTCTATCAAAAACCTATTGATTTCAATTCTAGAAAACGTACTTGATTTTTTTGATTTGTAACCCACATTGTGTTTTTTGAAATATGCTATTAGTTTAGGAAATTTCTATATTTTTATTGATATCCAATGTTGTTCGTAACGTTGAATATGTTGCCCATAATGTTGAAGGCTTTTTGGATTTAGCCAGGTCTCTAAAATAGGCAAGCTCAATATTTTCTGATGTCTTCTGCTGTACATTTTTGGTAGCGCACCAATCTTTATAATCTCTGTAGAGTTTTTGATAACGACTTTTGCTTTTCTCCGGTAACAAATTTTGAATCGCTTTGATTGTGCCACTTCCATATATTCTGGAGGAGTACCTAGCTCCATTTCACTTTCTGAACTTTGAGACATTTTTAGTTCTCAAATTTTATACACAATGATTAGTAAATTTCAAGGTAAACGGAATTTGTTTTTGTTTTTCTAAGTGAACTTGATCAAAGCATTAGTTTTGTAACAAATTGATACTGATTGTGATTGATACTAATCATACTATACATTAATTTTAAATTAAATTTCTCTATTGTTGTTGTGTTAATAAATTTCCAACAAAGTAATTACCTAAATTACTGTAGAATGCAAGTAATATAACTGTTTTTTTATCTTTAAAGAGTACTTATATTGTAGTTTCAGTTTATATTATTTCACTTCAAAAATGTAATTGTGAATAAAATAGTATACATACCTCGGTAGAAATTTCATTTCATCCTCGCGTCTATCCGACCTCCAGGCTTCTCCTGTCGGTCGGATATAATGAGCCTCGGATGAAATGAAACATTTTCCACCTCGCATGTAATATACTATTTTTTGCTTTGATGTTATTGCATTAAGTGAAACATGATTAAATTCCAATGTAGGATCAGATATATGCATGGTTATAAGTTTGAGAGGATCGATCGATTAACGTGGAGGTGGAGTTTTGGTTTCTATATAAAGGATAGCCTTCATTATGAAATTGTTAGAACATCAAACAACATTGAACAAATTTGGATTAAAGTTATATATCGCAGCTATTGTTTGTTGTTTGCTACTGTATATCAGCCACCGTCGGTTATTTTTAGATTCTCTAAACGAAAATTTTGCTAATTTGTTCATAACTACTGATTTCATATTTTGCCTTGGTGATTTTAATATCAATGTTCTTGATGTTAATAGTACTGCTAATGTTAAGCTTGAATCTATTCTTGATAGTCACTGCATGAAACAACTTGTAAACGCTCCAACAAGGGTTGTAAATACTAGCTCGACTATAATTGAGCTAATTATTACTAATTACCCTGGTAATTATATTATCAACAACGATCATCTAAACCAATTTTTTGATTACAATTTAATCACCTGTGTTTTAACTTTTTTCAAGTTTACTTCTTCTGTGACAAAAATTAAATGATACAAAAGCTATACTGATTTTAACTATGAACATTTCACGAATGATTTGTTTGATCTTAACCTTGAACACATTTATGGTATTAGTGATATTAACAATAGTTTCATTTTTAATTTCTTCGTTGAATGGTCTCTTCAATTTCCATGCTCCTATTATCTAGTTTTACTAGCCTCAATGAACCATGGTTAACATATACTATTAAGCAAATAATTCTGCTTAGAAATAATGCTCACAAAAAATGTAGGCTTTCCAAATTTACGAACGATTGAAATTATTACAAATTCATCTGCCATTAAAAGAGAAAAAAAGCATATATATCAAATATTTTTCCCTAAAATTGCAAAAGAATTTTGGTTCAGATTAAATAATTTGAGTGTAACTAGGTCTAAATCTACGTCATTGATGCCTTCTGAATTTTGCGATTCAAACAAACTAAATGATTTTTCTTAGATGCATTTAATATTAATGCCACTTGTGCTAATTTTCTTGACGTATCGTTTGAATATTATAACTCTCATACTAAGATTGACAAGTGCACGCCTTTTCAATTTTAGAACGTATCGGAAAACGATATTTTAAAATAATTTGCAATATTAAGGATGGTCGACCTGGCTTAGATGGTGTCAGTGTAAAAATGATTAAACTAGTTACTCCTTTTATATTACCGTACATTACCTATGTATACAATGAATGTTTGTCGGCAAACTGTTTTCCAAATGCGTAGAAAGATGTTTTAGTAATTTCTATTGCCAAAAAGAAACAAATCAATAGTTTTAATGACATTTGTCCAATATATGTCAAATTATTTTACATCGTTAAAAAATACCATGTATAATACCTTTACATTCTATATATTTTTTAAAGCACTTGAGATTTTTTTGAACTTCAAAGAAAATATAGTGTCTTCCATTTAAACAAAATTTAAGTTTATGCTGCCACAACTCTTTGGAACACCCTGCATAACCAAAAATATTTTAAAAATATACACTCTGCAACAGCACTATATGTGACAATTTTTTAAAATGATATCTTTTTTCTTAACTTACGCTCCGGTGTCAGAAGTTTGCGCTACCGGTATAAAGTTGGAAATACTAATTCAATTTGATAAATTCTTTTTATATTAGATAGCGCTTGCAAATTATGTTAAGGGTTAACTGGACACTTAAAAGAATAATATAATATTATATATATAGTACATTATTTTATACAGAGGAAAAGCGGCAGTTTACGTCAGCACTGCATAACTTCTATTAATTAGAAATATAAGTTCATTTGTTACTTTGTCATTGAAATACAGTCACCACGTATACAGGTTTATACTAATCTTCTGGGGCACTATACATCACAATTCAATAATGAAAATGTACTATATACAAGTAAATAAAAATTTAAATCTTTTGTAACAACTCTCATAAACGTGAATCCTGGTTCATTACAATATTTTTTCCGTTGTTATACTGCCGTATTCTTTGCACAAATCGTAGTCATTTATTGTTCATTTCCTCCTGTTATACGAGTTTGTCATATATTGGGGTTATCTATAATCTGCTATCTTCAAGAACTATCGCTTGTCCTTTATTTATAGTTATCACTTCTCCATCTTCTTTGTTCTCTGCTTCCATTGTTTATGGTTTTCGATATAATTGTTTAAATAATTCTCCATACCAGTTTTTGAGTGTTATATTCATTGTACAGTTTCTGCAGTAAAGGTCCTTGTATTGTTTCTTGATCAATGTAACGAATATAGCACAACCAATCTTTGTTCTAAATACAAAATTTTTTTTCTTTTATAACAGTAGATGGTAGTCAAAAATAGCTGAAAGCAGCAAGTGAATTAGAATGGTGGTCGCAGGTGAACGAAAACTTTGAGTGTTAGAATTTGGTAATGTTGGTGCAGCTGAAATTTCGTACGAAATGTCAAACACGTAATATAGAAAAGTACCAAGTTGAATAGAACGTGACATGCACAATATTGATTATTATCGCACCTCAGTTACGATATGTCATAACTTATAACACATAAATATGAAGTTTTTATTTTAGTTTGGTAAATCTGAAGAGTCCTTATTTTTTAATATAAACCAAAAATAATATGAAATATTTATTTATTAATAATAATTGTAACCAAGCAACACTAGTTGTTAGTATGTAAGTAAAAATAAACAGTCATCTGCATCAATGGGATATATCCGCAGTCTCCGAGCAAACCTTTCTTCCAGGAAATCACGCTATACAATTTAAAAAAGTAATTCCTGTCGATACAATCCCTAGTATGTTGAGGAAAACGTTACTTAAACTAAACCATTACCTAAAATAAAATATTACGTCAGCCAGGAATAGTAAACCATCCGCACATGAGCAGTCAAGTGTTACTACCATAACTATAAATAGTGTAGTAAAACAAGTTTGCGACCACGTTACTGAGAATGTTTACTGCAGCAGCAAACAAAACCTCTGGAAGAAGAGGAAGAAGACCACGGTTCAATAGTCGAAAAAATGATAACTTCCTCACTCGAATATTTTGTAAATGGATCTATTCGTTTTGAACTTTTAAGTATATTTCATTATCTACTACCTCTCTCAAATACCCCTCATTTTCAGGTCTTCCAATACTTCATGAAAATTGTTATGCTTTACTGAATATAAAGTGGATTAATTTATACAAAAATTGAGATTAATAAGACGTATGCCCGGTTGCACTAACCTATCGTAAAAACAGTCGATCGAATAATCGACAGTAATATAACAAGACCTTGACAAATAGCCGACTATTTTTATTGCATCTAAATTTTGAGTTTCTTTTAGGATCAATTCGTCGAGACTTAATTTTGGCATTAGTCGAGACAAATTGTAAAATTACGAGAAATTTAGTAGCAATAAAATAGTAGCTAATTTGTCAAGGTCGCGTTATATTTGATAAGATTATTTCGTGAGAACGATGACTAAATAGTCGACTATTTACCACCAAGGTGAATAATCGCTTTATTTCGTTTTGATTGGCTGCGTCAAATCAGTTTCCAAGTACGTGATTGGTGGAAAATTTAAATTTGACTGACGAAGGAAATAATCGATGATAAACCGATTAATCAATAATCCTCCAATTTTTTAAAGCTATGGTCGCACTAAAAAAATAACTATTGGTTTTTGAAGTGAAGTTAGAAATTCAATTCTAGAAAAATTGAATGAAATCCTAAACTTGATATAAATTGTTACATACAGTCTTTGCAAATTTTATTGATAAAAGATTTTTATTAATTGATGCAACATTTTTATATTATTCCTCTTCATATTCATCAAATTAAGAACTGGATCTTTTTGCTTATTAGTCTTTTCTAGTTGTAAAAATGATAATTTTCCATTGTAAATTAGGTAATAACTAGCGTAGACGTACCGGGTGACCATTTAAGAAGGGCACTCAACTATATCTCGAAAAGTAATTTTGTAAATATGTGCGGTAAAAGAATTTATTACTAAATTAGTCAAAAAAATTCTGGAAATTATTTTTAAGTTTGTGTAACGGCCGCCAGAGGGCGCAATCACATTCTTGAATTTTAAATTTTGTTTTTGAGAAATATTTTTATAGTACTGTCTTAATCCTGAGATGAATTTGTTTCTATTTGTTAAATATTCTTTGCTTTATCCTTTAATGATAAGTGGTGAAGGGTGTTTGAACACTTTCGGATTTAAATTTCAGTAAAATGGCTGAACGGATTTTGCCAACATTAAAGTCGTTGAAAAGAAATTTTCTTAAGCTATCAACGCTGCCATAAACCGGTGATTTCTTTAATCAAGCATAAACAGATTGATTTAGATTGTTTGTATCGCCGCTAGAGGATGTTTTGTAGCAACACTACAAACAAAATGGATTTTTCAAAAATATTAAATACAACGACATCATTTTTATTTCAACAAAGAATAACCAAATAATGTTTAACCCACTAACAAAACCGCATTTCGGTAATTTTTTTCCTAACTGAAAATATGAGCTACATATATTAAAACTAGAAATAATGTCGCATCTTTGTGAATAATTTCGTATAGCTGCAATTAGTAAATCTGAATTATTGTTGAATTTAATAAAAAATATATGTCAGAATACCAAAATTACATTTGAAATGTCAAGAATAATTATGAATTAAAAATTTCCATTCTGTTTAAAAGCCAACATATTACAAGCACAACTAGAGACTATAACCCAGATAAAACACAGTTTTTAAAAAATAAGCCCACCAAAATACACTATAAATAGAAAATTGCTGCGATATCAATTTGTTTGAGACTTAAACACCGCCAATGTAATTTATTTTATAATCCAAAGCACACTCGGATTGTAAAAATTTTGAATTTCGAGTCTACAGAAGGACAATCACATTGAATGAATATTAATTGTTATTGGAATTTTAAATGTAAAGTTGGTATTTTAAACAATCAAAATCTCTTTTGACAACTCCAAGTTTGACGAAATCCATTCAGGCATTTTAAAGTGATTGACATTAATTTGCAAAAATGTTCGACACCCCTCACCACTTTCTATTAAGAGATAGAGTAAGAACCATGTAAGAAAAAAGAAGCAAATTTATCTTATTTTTAAAACGGAGTCCATTTTGGTTATCTGTAATGTAAGAATATTTCTCAAAAAACGGATATAAAAATTCAAGTTTGCGATTACGCCCCCTGGCAGCAATTCTAGAAACTTAAATATAATTTTCAGAGTTTTCTCTTAACACTTTAGTAATATTTTTTTTACCCAAAGTCTTTCTAATAATTGTTTTTCGGAATAGGGCCGAGTGTCCTTCTTAATTGGCGACCCGGTACAAGGTACTCCAACCAAAACTTTACACCCCGATTTTAGGGCTTTAAAATGAAAATCAGGAAAACTCTTGGACCCGTCCGTCAATTTCCTATTTAAAGGGAACCAACTTGTCTGATGGGAGCATAATCCCCTGATTTTAAGTGGAGATGAGAGGTGTTGCGATATATCATTTTGAACATCTTATCTAGGACTATCTGACTCTCTAGAAAGAAGAGGTAATGTGAGAAAAATAACCAACATTAATGAATGTCGTCAAATTACACCCGAAATGTTGCGTAATGTAAGGGAACGTTTCCAACAAAACTTATACTATTGCATGGAAGTGAATGGTGAACGTTTCCAGCGTTTAATAAAATAAATAAATAAATAAAACAAATAACAAGAGTTAGTAGTCTTATTATTGGTTATTTTTTCCACATTACTTTTTTTTGAAAGGTAATTAGAGAGTCAGATAGTACTCGATGAAAACTTCAAAATTATGTGTCACAACACTCCATTTCCATATTTTAAATCATGACTGAAATGAAAATCGTTATGTAAAAAATGAAGGTAATGATCACCCGTCAGTGTAACATTAAAAATGTGCGGACCAATAATTGTTGAACCAATGACACCGCACCAAACATTAAATCCAAACTTTACTTGGGGTCTTCTCTGTTCAATGTGATTTTCTTGCATCCATAAATGCTGATTATGCCTATTAAACATGCCACAGTTGGTAAATTGCGTTTCATCCGTCCACAAAACTTTAAATTTAAACTGTGACTCGGCTTCACACATGTTAGTAAACCAGGCACAATACTCTATGCGTCTATTGAAATCACCTGGATGTAGTGTTTCCGCAACTAGCAATTTATATGGATGATACTTATGTTTCTTTAGTATTCGTACAACAAACAGTACGTTGTGACGTGCCTGCTTCAGCTTCAATTTTTCCATATCATATCTATCATATATCGTTTTTGTTCATTAGAGAAATTCAAATTGATAGTTTCAGGCCACCTTAACAAACACAAATAGAAACTATAAGTATTTCCTCTTGCTAATAATTGACGTTTACGTCCGATATTGTTTCCATAGCATACTGTCCCAGTAGTTTAAAAAATTAAGCCAAAATTGGCTGCGATTTGTTTATTTATAAAAATAATTGTGATATATGGTATATCATTGGAATCGTTGGAAATACATCTTTATTATGAAATCATAGCCGACTATGGTTGCCATTAGAAAAAAAGAAGTTGGGTCATAACATTTCATCTAAACTTTATTATTTACTTCAAAAATACCTAAAACTTTTTCCTCTATAATTTTTTTGTAAAGTCAATAAGAACGAAGCACATACACCAAACGAATTTACCAAAAAACTTATTTATCGAGATATCTAGTTAGTCGTGCATTTTTTCAGAAGAACGAATAGCACATTTTAGTAATTTCATACAAATACAATTCTTTCCCCATTTAACCCTTTCTGTTATATGTCCTACATTATAAAGTTTAAATTCAAAATTTACAAAATTGGAACCAAAGTTAATTAAAATTCCATGTCTTTCTCATAAATGTTGAACACTGACAATAAATTCATTTTATTTTGGCAATAATTACTAATTTATATTTTAAAAATTTTATAATTTCAAATTGATTTTGCTTTCAGCTAAATTGAATTTGTTAAATCCCAAATGGATTTTGTTTAATTATAAATTGAAATTGTTACGTCCACGGTTATAAAACCAAAAGACACATAACTTAAATAAAAAAATTGTTAAAAAACTAATTTCACGGAATGAAATAAAATGACTACGCAGACTTTAACAATTTTTAAAGTAAGCACAATAATAAAATACAATACCTTGCGGAGAACTGTGATTAGTTAAATTAAGATGGAATAGGAACTAATGAAAGATTATAACAGAATGAGACCTATTCCAACAAGGCCATCACACCTCTCCTCAAGGGGTTAAACATATAAACAAACATGTAAAACAAACTAACAATAAATAAAGCACGAATTTTTAAATATTAGTTCAATGGCGCACACGAAATGTTTAAAATAAATAAATTTAAAAAAGTCGTATATGACAATTAATTAATGTCAACGGAGTTTGACATAAGATAAATTAAAAAAATTCAAAACACCGTTGAGTAGTCCTTTGCAATTCTTGTTTTGAAGAAATTTAAGTTCCTGGTGGTCCCAAATTATATGGTTTTCCAGGTTTTCGAATTGCCATACACTCCAGCACTACTGTTAATTGTGTAATACAAATTCCATTCTGGTACCAATAATTTAGTTATTTAATTTAACTAAACTAAAGAAAACAATTGATATTTTCTTGTATCAATGTATATATTTATAACAATATTTGTTATAAAACAACAACTCTCATCTTCAAACATAAATAGGAATTGACTTTTTTTTTAAATTATCTATCAATCTAAAACAAAACTTGTTATGGCAACAAAAACATATTTAAACATAACTACTGCTATCTAATTATAAATATAATATAAATAATTCGGAACGAAACAGAAATTGTTGGATCCCATTTTGGAATCATATACCTCAAACTGAATTTGTTTAGTCTCACTTTAATTTTGTTTTGTACCAAAATAAGATCCCAATGTATCAATTAACAATGTTAAATCTAAAATTAAAATTGATTTGTCTCAAATTTAGCTTGGAAAGATATAGTGTGCAATAATGATAATATGAGACACTAACTGATAGATGTGTAGTTTCATAAAATAGGTAATTGACAAGCATAAAATAGTTATTTATGTATCAAGGCACTAAAGTTTGATTTTTTATGACAAATGTGTTTTAGTTGCAGAGGCGATAGCCGAGGCAGAGTCATGAAAAAGACTCTAGTGCCGAGGTACATATCATATTTTTTTCGAAATCCCAAAATTTTAACAAAATCTGAAAATTTTATAACGTTTTTTAAGTACCAAATGTAATCAGATGTTTTCTTTATTACGTCAAATGTTTCCACCGCGCATTAGCGATTCTAAAATTTACATACATTTTACACATCTCTACCGGCGAAAATGTGAACTCAACAATCGTCGTATAATGAATTGCTTTAGTGCCAATTTTATTTACTTTACTGCCGATTTTTTTGTACTTTAGTGACGATTTCGAAAAAAATATTTTCATCGTAAGTCAAAACTGAAGACACAATCATTATTATTATTTTGGTTCTTTAGAGAATTCACAGCTAACGTCATTAGCGCTTTTCCCCTTTTTTTTATTTCTTTCTTACTTTATTATAATTTGTCAAACACCCAAATGCTATTCATGTATTTTATTAAGCCATCGATGCCTTCTTTAGTGGTAAATACAGGGTGACCCATTAGTGCGAGGAATGCAATGAAAGTTGTGTAAATCAAACAGCTGCACATTTAAAAATTTTCGTTTATACAGGGTGTTCCATAAAAGTGCGACATACCAAAGTTATGTTCTTTGAAATGAAACTACCCATTTTTTATTACAAATTTGGATTTCTTGGGAAATTCTAATGTCACTTTATGCATTATACACAGTGCCTAAAATGTAGGGTTTTCGCATTATTTCACTTTTCCCGGAAAAATTAACTTTTTGAAAAAAATTAATAACTCAGTTATCCTGGAATTTATCCAACTGCGATTTCACACCTTTAATATGCATTACATGTAATAACTGCAGTTCCGCAATAGCAAACAAGGTTAAACTGAGCGTTCCTGACACGCACTTTAAAACACCTGTCGCTTAAGAAAGAAACGACGAACTTTAGCACGTTACTCGTTAGTTCCCAATCGTGAAGCTTACGAATAATCCTTTAGCACCACGCTGTGTCATAAGCTTTTTCGAGATCAAAGAAAACTGCCACAGCATGCTCTTCTTTACGGAAAGTTTCTAACACTCTCGCTCTAGGTAAACGTGCTGGTCCAACGTAGATCGTCGTTTCCTAAAACCCGCTTGTTGTTTCGCTAGAAGATTGTGAGATTTTAGATGTCATGTAATACGGTTGCTAACAATTCTCTCTAAAATTATGCCCAAACCATACGTTCCGCGGAATTTTTTCCTTCTTTCGAGATCGCGACGATCACGGTTTCTTTCCAAGCGGAGGGATATATGCCTTTGCTTGATGCTTTGTTAAGTATTACAAGGAGTGGTTCTTTTAAAATTAAAAACTCTTTTTTCACAAACTCGTAAGGGATTCCATCCGGGCCTGGTGCCGACTTTTTACATCTTTCCAACGCGTCTTCCAAATCAGACATGCAAAACGGGGCGTTAATAGATAACTTATCCCATCGACCGTTCAAGTCTAAGGGCACTTTCCTATTAAGTTTAGTCTCTAGGAAGGATGCCGGGTAGTTTTTGGAGCTGCTGGCTGCCTCGAACAGGTCAGCGAATGCTTCCGAAACGTCTACTGTCATATTCAACACACGTCCGTTTATATTTAATTTGATCGAGGTCGGGTTTTTCCTCGTCCCTGCCACCGTTTTAACTCTACATGTGGAAGAAAGATCTATAGTTGAAAAGCTATTAGACCTCGTGTTCATAAACGTTGGCGAACCGTCGTTGAGGAACACGAGTTAATTAATATCGACTATGGGTTCAACGCGACGGCCTGCAAAGTTTGTGCAAACACGTGCGTTCTCCATTCGGTGACTTCGCAAGCGTGCTTTTAATATCCGAACTTTATTGGTTTAGATCTGGGTGTGCCTCGAACCCACTGGTTCTAAAACTGGGCTTGGCATTCCCAGGTTGGCGCGTTGAGTTAGTCAGGAGTGTTATACTCTGTTGCAAATTGCCGGGGTCTCTATACGCAGCTCTGTGGCTCTCTCGACACCCAAACGTCGGTGACTACAGACAACTGCAAATAGAGCTGGGCTGTCCGTCCCTGGTGTATCTAGTAGATGACCGTCAAACTTCGGCTTGCATGCAAGTCGGGGGTTCCTTGATAACCTGGTTCTGGGAAAGCCTGGGGATCCTTGACGGCTCATTGACGGCTCATTGACGTTCAGCTCATTACAGTAGTTCCCCCATAGAGATCCATCACATAGATGTCATGCGTCGACCATGCGCGTGGGACTTGTTTTGAGTGAGCGCTCTGCCTCGCCGAGCGTGTCTGTGTATTGGGCCCGGTACTCCGTAGTTCCGAGAAACAGCCCTTTGAAGCTGAAGCATCGCTGCGTCTATGAGTTCCCAACTAGCAAAGGGGTAATTGTACTAGCGCTAGGAGAGGTGGTCCCTTGTCAGCTGGCAGGGTACAGGTCGGACCTATTTCCAGATAGGGCTAATGTACGGTCCGATCCGAGACTTGTCGGAACTACGGGTTGTCGACGACTAAGCCAAAGTCGGCATCTAGCTGCTGACTCCCGTCAACCAGGGTTGGATTCGTAGAGGCTGTGGTATGGCGTCTTACTGGAGGGCTGTACGTGGAAGCCTGGTCAAGCTGCTGTGTGGCGCTGGAGTTTGCCTGAGCGTCAACCAACATGTGGGGCCGCTTATGATCCAAGTGCATAGACGCACAAAAGCGTGTGAGCACTATAATCTCAAAGCTCTCTATTCGGTGTTAAGGACTGAGAGCGAAAAAACATTAACATTAAAAAACTTGCATAATTTTTATACCATATAATTTTTTTACAAAACTTTGATATAGTAGGCTTTGAAATAGTTGTCAGAATATGTCGTCAAATTTTTATTTTTGTTTGAGTCAAATTGTGTTAACAATGGCAAAAGTAGTGGAAGTACATAGATTAATCATTAAAAAATTTGTTGAGAATCCACAATGGTCAGTCGTACGCATTGCAAAGGAGGCAAAAGTTTGCAGGCAAGTGGCAGCAAAAGTCATCAAGCGGTACAAGGAAGACTTTACCATAACACGGAAACCAGGAAGTGGACGACTAGAGGGTTTTCATTCACCAAAAAAGGTGCAAAAGGCAATATCTGCGATGGTTAAGAATCCGCTGATATCGAACCGGAAATTAGCTTCAAAAGTCGATTTGTCGGAAAAGACAATTTGAAAAATAAAAAAAAAGAGCGGATTGAAGTCCTACAAAGTTCAAACAACTCCAGATCGTAATGCGGAGAAAAACATTAAAGCCAAGAAACGAGCCAGAAAGTTGAGAGCAGATTTTTTCTAAAAAGGTCAATGTTGCGTGATAAACGATGAGACTTACGTCCTCGCCAATTTTTTCCAACTACCTGGTCAGGAGTTTTATGTTTCCTGTGGACGAGGAAATGTTCCTAAGAAGTTTAGAACTAAAATAAAGTCCAAGTTTCCAAAAAAATATCTCGTTTGGCAGGCGATTTGTAGCTGCGGTGAAAGAAGCCAATCTTTTATAAGAAATAGAACAATTAACTCCGATATTTACACGAAGGAGTGTCTCCAAAAGATTGCGGCCTTTTCTGAGTAAACATAAGGTATCCACACTTTTTTGGCCGGACTTAGCTACGTGCCATTACAGTAAGCAGACAAAAAAATGGTACGAAGAGAATCATGTCGATTTTGTACCCAGGGAGGCTAACCCACCAAATTGCCCTGAGCTTCGCCCAATCGAGCGGTACTGGGCTTTGGTAAAAAGAAGCTTGAAGCAGACAAAAAAGGCTACAAAATCGATTGAAAGTTTTAGAAAAATGTGAACCGTAGCGACCAAGAAAGTGTCGAGCACCACCATTAAAGCCAAAATTTTTTATGACGATAAGTCTGATTGATTTTTTGTTTTTTCTTAATTTTTATATAATAAATAACCTATCCAAAACTAAATTTTTTTTTAAATTTATTTAGCGGTTTAAAAGTTATGCAAGTTTTTCAGTGTTAATGTTTTTTCGCCATCAGTCCTTAGGTAGGTAGATGCTGCAGATGGTGAGATTAACGGTAGCCAATAAACAAACTGCTATTGCTTGTAGATTTGTACCTATCTTGACTTCCGAAGCAGGAATATCGTTCCTGAGAAGGATCGCTGTCTCGGACAGCTTGAGTGTCTTTTCTTAAGATCTTATAGCGTTTAAGGGCGTAATCCCTGATCATTAGTTTCACAATACAGTATCGTGGTATAAGACCATTACATTTCCACTGGATAATTTCTTCGTTTTTGTTGTTGTTAAGAATAAATGAAATGAAATGAAAAAAAGGCAAACGTGCATAAATTACGACAAACAAGCAAATATATAAAAAATACAAATAGTATACAATAAATAACACTTTGAAAAAAATAAATAAATAAATGCTGTAGACTACAGACATAAATATCACAGATTTTATCACAATTTAGGTAGTCCGCTTTTGAGGTTTACCTTTTGGCCACCCCTTTGTCTTTTTTGTTTTTTTCACTGAAGCTTCAAAGTTATCGAAATCGTCTTCCGTCGAATAGCTCAGCTCTGTTGTATCATTACGTTTTCTTTTCTTAGATCCTACATCAGACAGTGCAGGACTTTGACTAGAAAGCGAATTTATTCGTAATCTCATCACCCGTAGTAGTAAACATTGACTTGTTTTTGTAATTATATCATTACAAAAACGTTCTTTAGCATTGTAACTAAGGTAGATACTAGCTCTTTAACTAATTGGATGTGTCAACTTTTCCGCTTCCTTAGCGTAAGAGATACCTTACTGAGCGGTTGGTAAAATAACCTTCCTTCGCGCTTCGGGGTATGAAATATTCTCCTTGGCTTTAATTTCTTGGATGGTCAATTCTTGTTTAAAAGTAGGACAATTTCTTGAAATAGTCAAGTGATTCCCTTTACAGTTGACACATTCAAAAGGTTCTTCGCATTGTTTGCCATTATGTAACTCTTTTCCACACACGCATACTTGTGTGCTGTCGCAACATTGTGATGTATGTCCAAACTTCTGGCATCGGAAACACCTCATTGGGGCTAGGGCATAAAGATGTAACGCCAGTACCAAGTAACCTGCTTTGATTTTGGGATGCAACTTAGGACTATTAAAGGTCGGGACGTGGTTGGGTGTGTCCTGCAGCTCACCATCTACCTCTATAACCTCTTGGCTCTTTAATTCTAAACATATATTTAGGGGAAACCGGGGTTGGTTGTTACAGGGGTAAGTTGTTACAACGCGTTTAAAACTCCCGCCATACATCCGAGCGCAATGCGGGCTCCATCATGGGCATATATTGCATTACAGCGCACATCGTCCAAGTTTTGCTCCGATCGGTTGGTTATTGTGTCACAAGGTAAGACTTCATTGATTTTAATACCTCTTAGTAATTTGTTGCATGCCGGAAGTTTCTTTCATTACTGCCTCATCAATTACAGTTTGCTTGCGTAAATTTTCTGGGAAGAAAACCTAGCAATTATGTACATTTTGCATGTCAGACCGGTTCATTACATTTTAAGGTTACGGAAAAATTAGTCTTTTTGTTTGAAAACTGCCGTGGGGCAAGTTGTTACGATTTTGATGGGGCTGGTTGTTACAAGTAACAGTGGCCTTATATTGAGTATTCTCGCTCAGTTCATTGAAATAAATTGCTACTTACTTTGTTTTAGGATTTTTTGATAGTTGAAAATGAGGACCTACAAAAAGAAGACGGAAGGGGGAAGCACACCTTCGGGTGTCTATGCCAGAGCTGCCGAAGAAGTTATAAAAAACAAGAGATCCCTTCGAAAGGTTGCAGCTGATTTTCAAATCAACTTCATGACTTTGCAAAGATACTGTAGAAAAGTTAAAGCCGCAGGTAATAATAATAGTTGTTTATTTAACTACACTAGTTCTAGTTGTTTATGTAAGCAACTACACTGCGCATATCATGGTGTTGTGATTGTTTAAAATAATTAGATGTTTTTATTATATATGCACAGATCAAAGCAGGCAAATTCATGCCCAAAAACTATCAATCAAGCTAATAATTTTATGACAGACAACACCATAACAGGCTCTCTTATGAAATGAATCAAGTTTTATTTTCCGAATTACAATGCATTTTAAAAAGCATTTATCAATCAAACTCGTCATATGCGCTTGAGAACCCTACCTACTTCTACACTTGTTTAATATAGTTTATTGTGCTTCTAGGACCCGATGATCCACCTCCGTCAAGCGGGTATAAAAAGAATCGTCAAATTCTACCAGATCAGCTTGAAACGGACTTGGCAAAATATTTGATAGATGCTTCTAAAACATTCTACGGCCTTTCCACAACAGAAGTACGAAAACTCGCCTTTGAATTTGCTTCAAAAATAACATTCCACTAAGAGGTTACTGGGCAGAGAAGATGATAGCATCCAAGGATTGGTTGAGCGGATTTCTTAAACGTCATCCTGAGTTATCATTGCGGACACCCGAACCCACAAGTCTCAGCCGGGCTACGAGTTTCAACCGAACAAACGTAAAAAGTTCTTCGACCTTTTGGAAGAAGTAATGGATCGTTACAAATTTGAATGCCAAGATATCTACAACGTGGATGAAACCGGTATCACTACGGTTCAACGACCAGATCGAATCATAGCCAAAAAGGGTGAAAAACAAGTTGGATCAGTGTCCTCTGGTGAAAGAGGTACACTGGTCACAATGGCGTTGGCGGCAAGCGCCAGTGGCAATACATTGCCTCCCATGTTCATTTTCCCACGAGTCAATTATCGAAGTTATTTCGTTTCTAATGGTCCACCTGGATGTATTGGAGCTGCCAACAAGTCTGGCTGGATGATAAAAGAACATTTTGTCACATTTCTCGAGCATTTTGCAAAGCTTACAAGATGTACAAAAGAGAAGCCGGTGTTATTGATTTTTGATAATCATGACTCGCACCTGTCCATACAAGGAATTGATTTTTGCAGAGAAAATGGAATAGTTGTTCTCTCCTTACCACCCCATTGCTCGAACAAGCTTCAACCATTGGACAGATCTGTCTATGGTCCACTGAAAAAATATGTGAACAGCTTTTGCGACTCATGGATGCGAAATCATCCAGGAAAATGTATGTGTATTTATGATATCCCTGGAGTGGTTCGTGAAGCTTTGCCGTTAGCAGCAACTCCTAAAAATATTTTTGCCGGATTTCGAGTTTCCGGTATATGGCCTTTCAACAGAGATGTATTTTCCGATGATGAATTTCTCCCTAGCGCCGTCACAGATCGTCCTCATCCTGACGAAGTTCAAGGCCAAGTAAATCATGACGAAGAAATCAACAATGACGGAGAAAATTTGGAAGATGAGCCAGACATGTTACTGGATGACGGTTTGGTTACCAATTTGGATCGCCACGATCAGCAAACACCAACTCCACTGTCACCTCTTTCAGTATTGCGGCAGGATTCTACTCATGCATCAGACGTCTGCATAACTCCACAGGCTTCCACATCGAAGATGTCCAGCATTCCACATCAATCACCATTGCGACAGGCTTCCACATCACAGGTGTCCACTCCAAATGTTTGTTCCGCCATAAAAGAACAATATTACAGTCCCTCTGATGTAAGACCTCTCCCGAAAGCCGATAAACGTAAAGATACCCAAAAAGGGCGTAAAAAGCGAAAGGCAGCCATTTTAACAGATACACCTAATAAAAAAGAACTGGAAGCCGAAGAAGAGAAACGTCAAGCTAAAAAGTTGAAGGGGGCAGTGAATAAGACTGGGACAAAGCGGAATCTATCTCACACGGCTAAAAATAAAAAAGGTACAATAAAGAACAAGAAACAAATGAAGAACTACAGAGATGAAGATGATGAAACTTCGTCCGATGACGAAACTTTTTGCTTGATCTGCACTGAACCATTCTCCAACTCCAAATCTCGCGAAAAGTGGATTAAATGTACGGGTTGCCATGGTTGGGCCCACGAGGAATGCACTGATGGAAACTATCCCTTCTGGTGCCACAATTGTGAGTCGGATGATGACTTGTGAATATTTATGATGTTTGTAACAACTCACCCCAAGCCTGTAACAACTTACCCCACTCTGGGGGTAAGTTGTTACAGAAGACATTTCAGAATAATAATCGTTTTTGACATATTCTTGTTTATTCTATTTAAAAGGTGACACCGCCAGTAGATAGCCGAAGGTTCGGCAGAAATTGTATCTAAATTATAGCTCCTCACTACCAAATGGAAAAATACAAAAAAATTAAAAGTGAAAACCGTAACAACCAACCCCGGTCTCCCCTACTCAGTAGAACACACCAAAATAATAATTTAATGTGTTATGAGGGGTTACCTCAATCTTAGAGCTTCCTAATCTTTCCGCATTTAACAATTTATTAGCTTGTGCCGCACTTACAGTTTCGACTAGAAAGACATCTTTAAACTTCCTTACATTTTTTGACTTTCCTATCAATCCAAACAACTGTCTCTGAATCAGAAACGGACTTTCTTTACGACTAAGAACCGGGGTGTTAACGACTTTTCTTGGTTTGTATTAGGATTTGTAGAAAGGCCCTTACCTTCACACAGATTTAAGGAAACGGGTGTCCCTTTGGATTTGTCTACCTTCTAATTCATCCAATGCATTTCTTGTGCTGCTAATAATCATTTTTTTGCATTTTTAAGCTACTGTCAGCTATACAAACCGTCTACCTTGACAGAGCCCTGCCGTACCGCAACTTAATGACGGTAGTATCAAGGTAAAGGGATTTGATACGACAGTGGTCCCCTGGCCCACTAAAGAGCTCGGGACCCCGTTCGCTAACCCCGTACCTGCTAACGAACATGCCTCTGGGGTTTATTATTATTATTAGTTACTGATTATTACAAATCATTTTTACAAAATTATGACTAAAAATAATTAAGGAGTTTTTCGCCATATTTTATGGAACAATTGTGTCTTATCCTATTGGATGTTCTAACATTGTATCATTGGTCATCAATTTGAACATTCACTTTAATTATTTATTTTGTGCTTTTATATTGTCTTTGCCAAATCCAAACAAAATGTTTATGCAACATAGTTGAATATGATAAACAAATATCATCCTTTAGAAAATTATGTAAAATTTTATTGCAATTGACATGTGAATACTAAGATTCAGTGAAAGGCACGTAAATATTCACAAAGTACTACTGCCTGCCACAGTTTAGGGTTTAGTTCATTTGATTTTTTTGCGATTATTTTAATGTGCATACTGGGTATGTATGATACTCAGCTGCTTTGCTACAAAATAATAAATAATTATTAAACTTTAGAATTCTTTTGTTGCCGAATGGTAACTACTAATGGAGCACTTTTTGTTACAAAATTTAGCACATTTTAATGTAAACATCATTATTCGACAGGATAGACATCATTGCATTGCTTCTAAAATTCTAAAGTGAAGTTATGATTTTGCATTTTTTAAATGCATTTCTAAACTCGTTTTTGTGCATTCAGAAATAGCTAAAGTAAGTATTGTACTATTTTCGTGAGGTATAAAGTAAATATTTATTATCTTTAACTCGGTTGTGTGCTATGCAGGTTCATCTTAAAGGATTAAAAGAGAACAAATATTTGCTACTTGCGTTGTGGCAAGTTATGTGTTTCAGCAAAGCGCAAAGGTGTGTTTTTACAATAGTAAATGTTTAAATATGATTGCGACTAACGCGAGTTTAATATGCATACTGAGTAAAGACGTCAAAGAAAACAATAAAAGTCAGATTGATGGCTTTTAATAATTGGTTCGAGTCTTAAACATATACTACCAATTCTTGTCAGACGCCAGACAACCCGTAGACATACAGACATAGTAACCTATAGTACAGCTGATGAAGCTTAGTGAATAAAATCTATTTCGATTATATCCGCCAGTATGTGGGTACCTGTATTAAGTCAAGGTCGAGCTTACGTACTCTGCGGATATTGTTTTTTCAACTTCCATATCTAAGAATAAACCTTGTTCTTGTCATGCTTAAGATAGTTTTGTTATTTTTTAATGACTTTGAAGTCGTGTCTCTTCAGGTGTTGTCAAACATGCGGGCACCCTTACTATGCGTTGACGATACTTACTGATAGTGTTAACTATTTTATTACGTTCCACGTGTTTGTTTTATACAAATTTTTAGGCATTTAGATTACTTCCATTGACATTAACTTCAGTAACAATTAATACTTGAATGAATTAAATTTGCGGAATTTAAGTTTAATTTTATGTTTGGATATTTATAACGATAAAGCAACTGTGGACTGTGGGAAAGGATTTAATGATCCCGCACGTTAATATATCAATCTGAAGAATTCTTTGACGTTTGTCACACATTTCAAAAATATATCCCACGCATCAGGGGATCTTTGTGTCAAACTTTGCCACCTAAGTAGCATCGACCTGGTGCCACCCGGATTTTGTTTATTTTGATCGATTAAGTTTATAAAGTTTTGATTTAAATTTTATCTTGCAATTTTCGATGCACGTGTTACTTTCTGTTTGCGTTCTTATTCTAAAACTTTAATTTCGTTCAACAAAGGGCAACCCGCGCTTTGTATCACCGTATTTAAAGAATACCGTATTTTTTCCATTATATGTATTCGAAACTGAATAGAAAGACATGTCACATTAATATTTCGGACAGTTTTCGATATTCTACCCGTTTCTAGATGTTTCTGTCAAATTAATTTCTAACAACTTACTTCCTCCATATTTAATGTATATAATTGTAGGAAATCTAAAAATAGGTATACAATTTTGTCTATCTATACTAACTTAATTATCTAAAAAATGTGGCTGTTTTAGTTTATTTTTTAAATCTTGTTTTTGTCTGTAAAAATAATCTAAACAATTTTATTAAAAAAAAAAGTCTAAAGGCAATCCTAGTACCATCGTCAATTGCGTTTTGGCAACGCTAGTGGAAAACATGGATATGTGATACACAACAATAAAAAATAGTAACTTTCTTCCACAGATGATTTTAGTATGATTTATTTCGAAGTGATCGATACAATAATATCATTAGTGCAAAAAGTAAATTATTTTTTGCACTAATATAACCAGTAATTTTTGAAATTTTTGTTCGCTTAGCTAGTAGAGTTGTCAGTGCGTTGTTAATATCAAATAATAAAAATTAGTTTAAAAAAACGGCGTTATGTATGCACTATTTATAAAATAATTTGAATTTGCTCATTACTCAAAATAAAAACTGTATGATTACTTAGGTATTATTTTCAAATCTTGGCTTTCCAAAGGTACTAAAGGATTGTAGTTTTAACTTGAGTTTTCTTAAACCTTAAAGTAAATGTTTTACCAAGACGAATCAGTGCACCGTTGTACTCGGTTTAACTGCTCAATTGGGCCACTTTGTTACGCTTACATAAGTACACAATGATTTGAATTCAGTAAAGATTAAAGGAACTACAATATTTATAGATGAGGATATGTCAAAGAAAAAAAGGGAATGTACAAAAACAAAAACAAAAAATTGAAAGTGAAATTAAATTAAATTCAAATACTTTTTTATTGGTTATCATGTTGCTGTTTATGTTCCTATAGTTTATGATGAATAATTTAGATTTTGAATTTTTAAAAGTGGTTATCACATTAATTGTTATCTTAATATCATAATTATTTCGTTAATAATGATTTTAAATTGGTTTGACATAATACTACATACCACATTGGTGACCCCGACGTGATTCTAAAATTTACTATTTTTATTGGATAACATGCCTGATACTAACACTATTGCCTCAAGCCGCGTTAATTTTCAATTGCGGTCATTTTGGCCGGAACAACCAGCAGCATGGTTTGCTCAAGTTGAAGGTCAATTTATCTCAAATAATATTAAAGATGACGATAAAAAATATTACTGCATAATAAGTAATCTTGACTCCAGTTATGCTTTGGAAATGGTGGACCTAATTGTATCGCCATTTGCAACTTTATCTATCTCGCAAGAAAAGAAGACTAAACAATTAATAAAATTCGAGAAATTGTGTGACAGGAAAACCAAGTTAGTTTTTACGACATTTTCGAAGCCTTGCAGGTAACACTGTTTCTGCCCATTTGTTAAGAACGATATGGAGTAGCCGTTTGCCGCAATACACCCAAACCATCCTTGCTACGGTTAGCGAACAATCCCTTGACACTGCCGCTAAATTAGCAGATCAAATATGTGAAACTTGGCCTAAAGGAAGCTTCACATCACCATCTTGCAACGTAGTAGCGACATCATCGAATTATAAAGATATTAACAACATCACAAACAATTTTGACGTTAATGTCATTTCTGTATCCTATGGATGCAATAATTCCAATAGTTAACATAGAAGCAATTAAAAATGCAAGAGCTTTCTTACACAATTAGATTGCTTGCTTTGAATTGCCATTGAGAATTACTACAGATCGTGGAAGACTCTCATTTAAAATTTGTTGGAGCTGAGCACTACTTAACGACTGCTTATCATCCACAAACTAATGGTATTTTGGATTACATTACATTAAAGCAGCAATTACGTGTTACAATACAAGCAACAGGGTAACTGCTATTCCAACAGTTTTATTAGAAATGCGATCTGTATTTAAAGAAGACTTACAAGCAAAGAGTTCAGAATTGGTTTATGGACAAACTTTAAGATTACCAGGTCAATTTTTTTAACAGCAAAAGCACACAACTTTAACAAACGAATTACTTCAATATTTAAGAAAATACCATACTTTGATAATTTGTTGAAAATGTATTTTCCTCTCGGTTACTATTTTTTGTGATTTTTTTCTTTATAGAAGAGGTTGGGGGTAATTAAACCATTGTTATAATATCGGACAACGACTTGCCTGATGAAGCCAGGCCGTAATTATAAAATTAGTTTATAAATATAATTTAACGCACACATTTACACAATATTAACAACGTTTGATAATTTGGTAGCTACCCCAACATCAGTCGATTCCTCTAGAAAAATATTTTTTCCAATGGATCTACAAAAGTGTAGGCATGTGTTTATCCATAGGGACATGAACAAAAAGCATTGCATCCTACTTCCGATGGTTTTATATGATAAATTACAATGCTATCTTAATTTTAATTAAATAACCCCTTCGTTAATATTGATTTCAAATTGGTTTGACATAATAAAAAAACCACATTTATATTCAGATTTGTTTTTATTTTTTCGTTTTGGTTTTATGGGAAAGAACTTTTTAATTATAACCTCTTGTGTGGAATACCAACGAATCATTTGTTAATGTATATTAAAACGAATAAATTGATTAACTGTGATTGATTTGTATATGATGAATACAATCAGAAGGGTATCATAATTTCGGAACCGACAAGAATATTATAACTTCTTTTCAAGCAAACAACCAAAATATTAAATTCTTGAAAAATGCAAAATTATAAATATGTTTACAGTATAATTGTTAATATCGTAGGCTCATATATAAAAACCGAGATGTAGAGAACAAAATGTCGGATTGAGTTGAAAAACATACCAAATGATAGGCAAATCGATTTAGAGGGTTAAAAATATGGTTTCGCCACTTAAAATACACTCTAATCAGCTAATTTATTAATTTAAAAAACATTGGTAATTAAAAACCATTCAAATTAACAAATTTTGCCCAAAAATTTTTTGGGGTGTATTCTAGTAAATAAAATAAAATAAATAAACACCAAAAATAATTTCTTAACAATCCAACTATATAACATAGCTGTAACAAAATTTCTTATTACAAAACTAAATAATTTTAAAGATTGGTTTTGCAAAACTAACTTGAAAATAATTAGTTAATATCCAATAATTGTTAATAATTTTTTAGATTACCAATTACAATGTTTTAACCTTGGTTTTATACTTGATAATGATGTCACGTGAATAAATGAAAAATTATAAAGGATTATGGTGTACCAATTTTAACTCAAGTTAAAACTATAATGCTTTAGTAACTTTGGAGAGATATGACTTAAAAATAAGAAATAATCATACAGAAGCTGGTAGGTGATTGTATCATTTTATACCACTATACATGATAGAGTTTTTAGTACGTTCTAGATTCGGAGTATCTAAGCTAAGGTTGTAAGAAGAGGAGTTTCAGGTATTATGTGAATTAACCTGCCTTTGCGGAAAATGGGGCAGATGGTTATGAATGAAACTAACGGTTTCTAAAATGAATAATGCCGGATGAATTAAAATTCTGAATTTTTTAAAGTATTCTTGAGAATTTTTAAAATTTAAATATTATGTTAAATCTCTCCATACATTAGGCACCCCAAACGGTAATGCATATCGCAAAAGAGATTCGAAAAGAGCAAAATATGTGGTCCTAGCGGTGGTTACATTTAGTTTACTGGAGATTGTTTTTAATGCATAACATGTAGAAGACAACTTATATACTAATGTATCAATGTGAGGCGATCATTTCAGAGAATTGTCTAAAGTAAGACCTAAAAGTTTATCGATTTAGCAACTTGAATTATATTATTGTCGTTTAACACTATCGGACCTAACTTTTCTGTAAATACATGGCCTGTTTTTACTGCATTTAAACTTAAACTGTTTGAGTCGCACCACATTTTCTGTGCTAGAAGATCTTCTTTTATTGAATTTTGCAGTGGTTTCGATTGTGAGACTCTCCACGTGATGATGGTGTCACCTGCGAATAATGTTATTTTGCCGTTGATATTCAAAGTTGTTAAATTGTTAATAAATAATAAAAATAGGACTAGTCCAAGAACCGATCCTTGTGGAACTCCATGCATTTGCATTGAACTTTTTATTTTTGATTTTGACGTATTGTTTTCTATTGCTTAGGTAAAATGTAAACCACTTGAGTGGAATCCCTCTTATCCCATAGTGTTCAATTTTTGTGATTAAAATATTATGTTTTACACAATCAAATGCCTTATCAAAGTCATAAAACACAACCGCCATAGAGTATCCTTTGTTTACACCCTTAAGAATTTTTCCCAATACAAAAATATTGCATTTGTAGTAACACAGTTTGTCAAAAAGCCAATTTGATAGTCACTGAAAGTATGAAATTGCACGAGAAACGACAGTAATCTGTTTTTAACTAACTTTTCTATTATTTTTGAAGTTACCGATAACAGTGCTACAGGTCTATAATTACATACATTATCTTTACATCCGCCCTTGTACAACGGAATGATGTTTTACGCAATCCGGGAATATCCCTTTAATTTAAAGTATCAGTAACCTATTTTTTATAAGAACTCTATAATAAACTTAAAAACATTAACTAATTGTACGCGGTTTAATTTCAATTTAATCGAAGTTAGGTATTAAACATTTTCCTTCAAAATATGTAAAAATATACAGGGTATTCTATTTAAAAAAAAAGTTAGTTTGTTGAGTATCTTGTTAACCTAATGTGCAATTGTTTTTCCGATTTGATCAGTGCAATTGTGAGAAATATTTACTAATTTAAACAACTTCGTATCTCTAATAATACGAAAGTTAGCAATAGTGCGGACTTCACTTTGAACACATTGTATAATTAAACGCAATGTGTAAAATAGGCGAAGAAATTCCGGAAAAAGTGTATGAAACAGCGTTGAAAGTTGATGGGTAATTGCTCCCTACAAAGTCCCGGCCTATGTACGAGAGAGAGCTTAACTAATTTGATGATTGGAAAAATAAAAATTGTGTCACAATTCTCAATGAAACTGTTTTGATGAGGTATTTCCATCAATTAATATTTATTTTTTATTTTATTTATTTTATTTTATTGACCCGCTCTAACAGAAAATCCATTTAATGAGAGGGTCAGGTACATAAAAAACAATAAAATTAAATATATACAAGCAAAATAATTATAGAATGCAATTTATAATAATGCAATAAAGGAATAAAAAAATAATAGTAATAGTAGTATAATAATACATCAAATTAAGATAATTAATGATTATATTAAATTAATGAAACAATAATTAGTTATGAATTAAGTATGGCCATTTGGGGTTGATGGAAAATATCGACGTCGATATATTTTGTAAGCTGTTATATAATCTGTACATTTCATGAATTGGCGAATGACGCATGATATTAGAATTATATTTCATAATATAGAAAGTTGAGTGATTTCGCAGACTCTTCTGTGGAACCTTAAAACGCAGTAACGATAAAGCATGACTATCGTCAACAAGACCATTTATTATTTTGAATAAATGTGTGATTAATAACATTAACCGTCGAGACTATAGTGACTTAAAGAGAAACTCTTTCTCTTTCTTTCTCTTGTGGAAAACCTCTAGTAGGATACGTTGAAAAGTTTTAACAAATAAATATGATAAATAATATAAGGTTTCCAAATTATGGCAGCATACTCTAGTTTCGATCTAACTAGGGAATTAAAAAGACTGATTAATGCATCATTCCTATCAAATTCGCGTGTATTACAAATAATGAATCCTAACGTTTTCAGACACGAAGCGGTTGTGCTGGTGATATGGTCATTGAAAGTAAGCTTGGAATCAAAAGAAACTTCAAGGTCCCGCGTAGATGTTACTCTTTGAAGAACAACGCCATTTAAGGAATAATCATAGTATGTTGGAAGTTTCTGCAAAACTTTGCATTTACTGATATTTAGATGAAGTTGATTTTGATTACACCAGTTTAAAACATTGTTTAAGTTATTTTGCAATTTCATACGGTCATCGACAGAAGAGATTCTAGTGTAAATCTTTACATCATCAGCGAATAAAAGGTGTTCCCCATCAATAAAAGACACAATGTCGTTTATAAATATATTAAATAATAAAGGTCCTAGATTGGAACCTTGTGGCACACCGGATATAGGTTTAAAGATACAAGATTTATGCCCCCAATATTCAACGCACATTGACCTACCAGAAAGCTGCAATTTCAATAACTCGACTAGTCTACAATGTAAACCGTAAGATAGTAATTTTCGACAGAGAATACCATGATCAATGGTATCAAACGCCTTGAGAAAGTATACAAGACGTCAACTTGTATGTTTTTGTTTAGTGAAACTGATAGATAGTATGAAAGTTCAGTGAAATTTGTGACGACTGATCGGAGTTTAAAGAATCCATGTTACTTAAGCGAAATTAAATTGGATAGTGTTAGAGAAATTTGGTTTTGTATACAAATTTTAAAGGTTTTTGCAAATGCGCTAAGAACAGTTTTGAATTTTGGACAAACACGAGCAAGTTTCCAAACGTTGGAAAAACTTGAAGATTTTAATGATAAAATAAAAATAAAAGATAAGGGATTTACAAATGTTACTATACAATATTTGATGATAAAATTAGGTATAAGATCAGGGCCCGAAGAAAAAGAGCTTTTTAAACGTTTTGCAAAAATTTCAATAGAGGCAGTTGATGTTGATGCACGGAAGGTTGGGATAATTAGCCTCAAGATCATTACATATAGTAGATGATCGGTAAACTTTAAAGAAAAATTTTGCAAACGTTTGGACAAAATTTCTCGACTCGCTAATTTGTTCACCGTTTGAATTTATGACTGGAGGAATGCTTTGAGAACCTCTTTTAAGGTTTATGAATTTGTAAACAATTGTTGGATTTCTCAAAATAGTGAATTCTGCTTCGGTTAGAAACTCTTGGTTTCTTTGATTGCTGATTTACAAATATGAAGATTTTGAAATTTTGTAGAGTAATACAAGTTTGGTGGAAATTTACGACACAGTTTGAAGAACTTCGACTTTCTTTTCAAATTGTATGTAATTTTACAGTCGTTTTTGTTAATCGTATTAGTTTTACATCTTTTTGTCAGAATTATTTAACCAAAATTGCTGGCGTTATTAGTGTATAACAATAGGCATAGGAAACTTCAACCGGCTGGAAGCATTCCAGAAACAAACTTCTAAAGAATACATTCCGAGAAAATTCAAAATTTTAACGTGCGAAGACGTATTAAGATTTTGGAAGGATGCCTCAAGCAACATACATCTTTTGGAAGAGGTATGTAAAGACGCAAATTTTACATTTAATTCAATTAAAACATACAAGTTGTTCTGGTGATGGGACTGTTCGGCGGACTAAAAAGGGCGAGTTAGTAAAGACTGTTTTAATATTATCAAGGAAAACAAAATGGCTGGCTTGCAAGTATATAGGAAATATGCAGCACTACGTCTAAAAGGATTAAAAGAAGCGGCACTTTTTCTTATGTTATCGAAACTGAAGGTGTACTCCTCAACTAGTTGTCAAAAACACCTTCGCAAGCATATGGTCAAAATGAAAAGTATCTGTGTCATGCGTGTAACGGTTGTAGTTTACAAATTATAATAAAAGAAAGCGACGGCTCTAGCGAAAGAACCTAGGAAGAAGAACAATACTATTTGGCTCGAAGTAGCGCACTAAATTCGTAGAGGATCCAGTATTGGTAGTAGTTAGCACAGCAGTGTCCGGCTTAGTTGGTGAGTTGGGGAGGTCCTTGAGGAACTGAAAAGAAATATACTGCTGCTTAACGAGGCGCCACCTGCTGAGCAATAGAGAAAAGTAAAACCGACTAACAGAAATTGAATAGGTTTTACTAAAAGGTCTAATACGCTAAAACGAACACAAATCAGAGAGACAAATAGACAATTCAATATAGCAAACAAATTTTAAAAGTACTAAAATAATGTGACAGAAATAGAGACTGTCGTATATGAGTATTTGCGTTAGCAACAACAATAATTAAAGCTCGCAAGTAATGTGTCAAATTTAGATAAGCTTTGTAGTTACACCCCAAATTTAAAGTTAACGTTCCAATTGAGGATTGGTTACTAAGAAAACTCGACGTACACACGTCACTTTAACACGGTGACTTAAAAACTAAACTTAAACTCGGAATAGCAAGGTAAGTAGCTCCCGTCAACCCAAAAGGCCTTTTGATTTAGCTTCACCCACTTCACTAAAACGCCCAAGCTCTTATGGAGCTAGTTACAAACAAAACCGAACTCGGTGGATGGAGTCTACCCCGAATAAAAATTTGTTTATATATTAGAATTCAAACCATTTAATGTCACATGTACGTCAGCTTCATACGCATTGATATTGAGTAGGATACTTAAACCTTAAAACTTAGCTGTGTTCTAGTAGTATGCAGTTCCGAGAATAAACGTTCTTGCTAGCGACAATATTTGACAGCTTCAGAAGGTAGGTGATTTCAGGATTTTCTGAAGGGGATGTTTATAGTGAAGAACGGATGACAAATAGATTCTCTCAAAGTAACAATTATGCAGCATGAACGGGCTTATTTGAATGCGAAACCGTGGTACTCGATCAGTTATGTAATTAAGGGTCCTTAAATAGCCATTCCAGCATTCCCAAAAGTTATACAGGTGTAAGACACGGTGAGAGTATGAGGTCAACGCACGTGCTAAAGCATACGTCGTCATTAGAAATAATACAACCATGAAAGAAAAGAAAACAACGTGTCCTTACGGTGAATGTGGTCGGATTTAAATTAAAACACCAATTCGACTTATTATTGAAACACACATCAATAATTTGTGTAAAATTTTAACTTCAAAATGCACTCGAAACACCCATGTTCAAGAACGACGAAGAAAATGTTCGCTCATCGTCTCGATAACTTTTGTGAATTAAATAGATCCACCAATGGGAAATGCGCGACGTTATTAAAAGGCTTACGACATACGTTCTAGTTCGAGAAATTTGAACCGTAACATGCGGATGCAAAAGAGTACACAGGACATTGCTTGAGCCGTACATCTGCAACTCTTCTGGTGGATGCCGGTGTCGACTTTTTGATCCTGATAAGACATGGAAAATGGAATAGTGACTAAGTTGCATCGAAGACGGTATTGCGTCTAAGAATAAAATTTCCAGAATGATTGCTGGCGGTAACATATCAGAAGGTGAAGGCGAAACCTCCTTTTCTCGTATTATAAATATGGCTTTATTCACAAAACCGGCAAACTCAATTTAATGGACCATTTTCCAATTGTATTTTCAATTTTTACGATGACAAATAATTATTGATTTATGTGATGATTTAAATAAAGCTTATTGTTATAATTAAAAAAGATTTCTAAATTGTTGTCTTTTTATTTTTGTTAGCATTAGTGCGAATTAGCGGACGTAATCATTATGCCCGCTTATTATGGCCCTACGGCGTAATGAACAAGTTTATATAAGCCGTATCATAGACGAGAAGAATTTTTTATTATGTATTTGTTTATAACTTTGTACATAGTATTCTTTGAGAGAAGATCATAATATATAAAATAAACATTTAGTTGATTTAATTTAATGATTACTTAATTACAGTTGAAATCCATTATGTAGAATATAAATCACATTCCAATATATCCACTATCCACCCCGGGTAGTGAATTCTAAGTTAAAATGGTTTATTGATGGTATTTTGTACTCTTTTCATACAGTTTATTTCCCGTAATGATACAATAAACGTTATCAAAAGTACATCTTTTTTTTGCCGGGGTAGAACATTATTTTACATATAGATAAGATAAAGAAGTATTAAACTGAAATTATATGATTTACATCTGACAATTTGTGCTTGTTCAACAATAACGTAAGGGCAATTTAATTACATACATGCATTTATAAGGCACAATAAGGCCGCGAGCTACAACACTTGCACAAAACAACAGTTCAAAAAATTAAACTGGACGTTTTTAATAAGCTACGTTTTAGTCTATTTTACTGTTAAACGAAACGAAAACAATATGTAATGCATATTAAAACTCAAAACCCATTCCACGTAATTAATATGGAATCATCAACAACAAACTTCAAATATATTAAAGTTATGTTACAGTTTAGTGTAATCATTACAGTTAATCTTTATCTTGTTATTCTTGGACACTAATTCCTATAAGTAAGCGCTCAATATAAAAATGTTTTTTTGTTGACTAAGTTTTCTAGGTGTACCTCAATCAAGTATTAGATAAGATGCTTGAAAGATCCCATTTGATAATCACCTTAATCTTTTCTAATTGGTCTTCTACAATTACAAAAACGTTATTTAATCAGGCTACTGTTCACAAACATAAAACTATAATCCTTGGTGCTTTTTCCGCTTAATAACTTCACCAAATACAGCTATTATGTAATTACTAGTTTTTGCGACAACTAAAAGGGTACCTATAAAAACGAGAGCGGGTTGCAAAAAATTCGGCATCCAAGATTATTATGAATGGATTCTACACACAAAAGTAAAAACCTCTTTTCCGGTCTCGGTTAATCTGACAGTTTCAAGTACCAGTAAACATCGACTTGAATCCAAATACTAAAACTAGAATGGGAGGATTTAAAGGATTATATTTTAGAATAAAGACTAATCTTTTATAAAAACGTACGTTCCGAACAATATTTAGTATAATATATATAGAAATGGAACTATTTTCATTATATTATTAGTCTTTCGTACACCTACAAATATTTTTCTCTTTATTTTTTTTCGAGAAAGTGCGTGATTGTTGTTTGTTAGAATTCAAGGTTTGGATCGGCAGGTAAAAATAAATCCCGTGTCTGTTGTAACAAAATAAGCGCCAAGAGCCCGCAGGAAAACATCTATTTTGACAAATTTTGAAAAATTACTATTACATCATGATTATAGCTTTAAGGTATCATTAGTAAGTAAAAATAAAAGATAAATCTTTTCTAATGTTGAAAAATAGTTAATTAATGGTTTTAAAAATGCGTCTAGTTACATTTGTTTATTTAATTTACATTAAATCTGTATTTTGTATTATTTTTTATGTGCTACATTTGCTTTCTTATCAAAATTTTTAAATGTTTTGTTGTTGATTAGATTATTACTCTATTATTTCCTGTATATATAAATTTAAATGCTTTAAAATATTTTTAAGTTTTAATTTATTAAAGTATTTGTACTTTTTAATTGTTAACTATCGTAATATTTTTTTTAAAACAGCTAAAAAAAGATTAAGTATTACATTAAAAGGTACAAGATAGGTTTGAAATGTGTGTGAAATTAATGAAGGTTTGCGTTACATGTTACAATCTAGATTTTTTCTTAATTTAAAAAAAAACATATAAAATTGCTTTGAACGTATTTTGAAGAAAATTTTACATTATAACTTCTATAAAGAATTGATTGTGGTTTGTTCGGATTTTAAAACTAAAAAACGACTGGACCAAATTGAATTCTTTCTTCTGCGGGTTTGTTTGTAATTGCTACGCGAAGTTTAGGGTAAATGAAAAGTCAAAAAATTCTTAACACGTGACGTTTTATCATTTTCTCTTGATTTTTAGAGTGTAATACGAGGGTGGTCTGAAAAGTTCCCGACCTAACATAGCTACAAGAATTTTTATCATAAAATTTATTTAGTCTTCTTGTGACTCTATACACTTCTCCCAGCGATGCTCCCATCTCTTTAATCAGTCCAAATAGTACTCGGCGTTCTTCTCTGCAAAATAATTTGTCACGAAGGTGATTGCCTCCTCATTTGACAAAAATTTTTTTCCACGACATGACTACATACTTAGAAAACGGACGTTTCTTATCTACAAATAATGAGGAAAATTCGTTTTTCCTCACTAGCGAGGAAAATAATGTCGTGTTACAAAAATGCCTTTTTAAAAATATATAAGAATGTGTTATTAGTATTTAATCAGGTTTGTTTAATTTAATATCTTAAATTTCGACTTTTAAAATTGCTACCCTACATTTATTGCTAAGAATTACGCGGCTGCGCTGCACACCAATAATACAGAATACTGTAGCGAGACTATTGGGACCCACCTATTATCAACTTTTGCTTTTACGTACGAAAATGTGACAAAATTCTGTAACAATAAGTTACGTTTACAATATTACTTCTTTCATTAGGTTGTTTTTGGGGGAAAGTCGTGGAAAAAATGTTGTGTCTAACACATGAGGAAAGCCTTTTGTTTTTCTCACTTGTTGGACAAATAACTATGTCCTCTGAGGGCAGTTTTTAGTTGAAGGAACAGAAAGAAGTTGCTTGGGGCAAGATCTGGTTAATAAGGTGGATGGTCAAGCAGTTCAAACCGTAATTCATCGTTTAGGATAACTCCATGACTATCCCAGAAAACAGTCGCAATCACTTTCTCAGCCGAAAAAACAGATTTTGCTTTTTTTGGAGTCAGTTCCCTCTTTGCAGTTCACTGTTTTGACTGTATTTTTGTTTCAGGTGTATGGTGGTGTATCCAAGTTTTATCTACAGTAATTAATTGGCGCCAAAACACGGATTTATTGCGCCTAAACTGCACCAACAGAGCATTGAAAATGTTCATTCGAACACGTTTTTGGTCTAACGTTTGCAAATGCGGCACTCAACGTGCGGACAGCTTTCTCATGCCTAGATATTGATTTAATATGTGACAAACACGTTCTTTGGACATTTTCATTGCCTCTGCTATCTCTCTCATTTTGATTCGGCGGTCGTCTAACACCATTGAGTGAACTTTAGCGATGTTATCGTCAGTAGTCACAGTTTTTGAAGTCCCAAACGTTTATCAAATCCCAAGCTCTTACGGCCACGTTTAAATTCAGCTGCTCAAAATTCCACTGTGGTAAATGACGGTACGGTGAAGAGTCCCCGTACACAGAATGTAACTCATGTTTAATTTGCATAGGCGTATTCCCTTTTAAAAACAAATATTTTATGAGAGCTCGATACTCGATTTTCTCCATTTTCACAAAAAATACTCACATCAACTCACTCAAACGACTGTCAAATAAAAACTGCGCGTCCAAAATGGCTGAAACTTTAATGTGTTGCTGTCAAAAGATGCACAACTACGTTCCCTGACTTTTATTGACAAGTGCTGCCATCTTCACGTTGAGGTCGGAAACTTTTCAGACCGCCCTCGTAGTCAGTCAAGTGTCACCGGCGTTACAAAGTTCCCAATTGAGACTAATTTTTTAATATTAACCCTTTACAGCACGGATATCGAAATACGCAGTTTTTCAAATGTTTTTTGGTGAATATCTGGTTATTTATGCTCCAAAAGGCTATTTAATTTTGTATTTTATAATATCTACACCTATTTTTGAAGGTGGTTACGTCAGAAGACCACTATGGCAAATGTGTTCGAATAAAATCTCGATAATAAAATAATAGTTTATTTTTTATTTAAAAACAGATCATTTGAAAACGTAACAAAGAAAAAATAAAAAATTCTATAAAGTAAAATTATTGTATAAATTGCTCTCAAGTACCTACAAATAAAAGCCTTTGTTTCTTCTTTGGTCGGTAATTGTTATTTCTCGTAGAAATATTTGAAGAAATTTCGGTTTCTTTGAGGCAGAACCCAACATTGCATTTAGTGCAGGACCACTGTGACCTGCGTGCCTGTTTTTTTGTCGTACTCCTCTTTGGCAAATGTTCCGCATTAGTTGGCGTATTGAAGTTTGGGCGACACATGTATTTTGAAAGTATTTACTTGTTTTAGAAAAGGTTCACGGCTACGTCTCCTTCGTTGTGATACTGCAACTAGTCCCAGGGGAACAGCCATCCTAAATTCTTTTAGGGTCAAAAATTAACCTTGTGTAAGTTATTGTAATCGTATACCAATTGTGGACACGGAAGCGCTACTTTGTTACCCGTTTTGTCTTTTATGAATACATTTGTTGTTGTCTCAGGATTATGGTAATTTGAAAGACAGTAGATTCCTTTGTTATCCTTCTATTTTACAGCTGTCATACCGCTTAAAGTTGACTTCTATTCCGACTGCCCACGCTTCAATTCTTTGTCAGTCCGAAAATCTTTTGAAAAATATTTTCGGTTTTGTCGTGTGGTAGCTGCTGCTCTAATTTTACTAATTTGAAAATCTGTTTTAGTTCCTTAATAACGCCTGTCCAAAGGCTCTTTTCAATTATATTTTGATGCTTTCCTTTTTAACTTTGAAATTGACAAACATATCCATAACAGTCGATAATGACCCAAACTTTATACCCTTTTTTGATTAGTTTGTTGGACACATAATGCTTTAAACTACTTCTGGTTCTGATTCATCCAGCGACTGGTATTGAAAAGGCGAGTAACAGTTCTTAAAACTTTTTGACAACTAGACAAGGAGCGGTTGAATTTTATAAAGTTTGTCAAATGCGTGACTTTCTTGAGTTGGCATTGAGGCGTTGCCGTTTTTGTGCAGGTTAGTTAAAAACCATCCAAACCTATTGACAGACATCAATAAAGATATGTACGGATCTCGCATTTCTAAAAGAAGACTAGTAATCTCGGTAGTAGGCTATTTTTGTAATCCCTGTTATCAAATTAATGCCCAAAAAACATTTCATCTCGTCGCTGTTAATGTGTTGGCGTGATTCTGTTGGGAGGCATATACATTTGTTTGCAGCACCAACCAGCATATAAGATTTTCAGTAAACAGAAAAAAAAACATCCAAAGAAGTTTTCTCTTACAATGTTGGGGTACGTGTTTTGCCAAGATATGCCCTGCCAATAAATTTTAATTGCAAGTGGCGTGTCGTCGTCATCGTCATCAGGAAAGAGATCTTTAGCAATTTTAGAACGATTTGGAGACAGTCCTCCTCTACGGGAAGCAAAATGTGGTCAGCAGGCATTTTATTTATTAGGCCCTGGATGTCATCCATTGGTACAAGAAACTGGGTCTACAATGTAATTGCCAGTGATATCGTCTTTGTCTTTGTCTTTCACGTCCCAGTCACACGATTCTGGATCTGATGGAATCTCATGAAAGTTGCCGTTTACCATTTTGTCTAGTGCTTGCAGGTGGGCTTGCTTTTTTTCCTACCAAGCCATATTTTTGATGTTAATAAATACATTGCTGCATAGTAGTTTTGAGGTGTAACCACGCTAAAGTATCAATGGTACACAGTGGTTTTGCACTAACGCCACCAACAATTATGCCAATAACTACAGTCTAAATTGGAATTGCAATATTTTTTCTGTTTATTGGAAGCTAGAAATTCTAGGGACAAAAAAAATTAACTTGCTTACTTTAACTAGTCGACCTATAGACGCAACGGGCCAAAATGTTTGGGAACTACCCGGTTTGACGTAGGATTTTAACTGTCAAGAGATTTAAGAAAACTAAATGAATTCCATATTTTTGTTATGGCTTCCAATTGATAGAGGGCACTTTTCGCAATCATTATAAAGAAAGCTCACTGTAATTGAGGCCAATTTACAGAAACTCTTTATTTTAAAATCTTACAAGAATCCACTATGCTGCAAAGGGTTAAGTAATGGTCAATAATGTAAACTTAGAAATCTTCGTATTCACATTTTTCTACGTTACATTCAGTAAATTGTCGTAAACCACATTTATCATATCTAATATTGTAATTAGAAAAAAAACTGTATTCACAAGTGAAAAAATCCAATATGGCGTCCATAAAAAAACAAAGTTAATTGTTATAACTCTTGCATCTAAAATGTCATAAAATATATGATGACAGATTTAGATTTGTTGCAAAAAGCAGTTAAAAATATCCGCTTTACCGGTTTTCGCTCAAAAAAATAAAAACAAAAATCAGGTTTTTCAATTTTATTACAATAATTCAAACACAAAAATGACAACAGAAAACACGAAAAACTGCACCAAAACTTTACTTGGACACGTGTTTCAACAGTAGCTGTTATCATCAGCGATACCGATACAGTACCGATACAGTATCGGTATCGCTGATGATAACAGCTTAGCTGTTGAAACACGTGTCCGAGTAAAGTTTTTGGTGTTTTCTGTTGGTTAAATAGGCGCTGCAGTTAGTGTTCCTTTCCTTTGAACAAAAAATGACAGACAAACAAAGCGTTTGGAAAAGACCACGTCTAAATTGTCCGGAAAATTATAGTATAAACATGCACATTCGCAATGAAAGCAAACATTTTTCAAATTATAAGTACCGTTAGATCTTAGATATATCAAAGGTAATGCAAACTACTCCTTAATTTCTAACAAAATCGTCTGAAAAGATTGTGTACCCTGTGCTTTCACAGTTTTTTTGGTCATTGGTCATGCGTTTTACTAGTATTGTAATCCAGATCTTGGTTTATCCATTTCACGGCGTTTGCTTGAGGTTGAGATGCTTGGGTGACATGTTCTTTTATTAACAAATTCCGTTTTTGCTACGAATTCTCCTTGGTGTACCGTACCTTAAAAACATCGCGCTTATAAATGTCTGTGTACATGTTTTGGCGTTTCATGTTTTGACAGCAAACAGCTTCTGTTTTCCTTTTTTGGCGGTCGTGGCTTACGGAAGTGAGCCAAATAAGACAAATGGCAGAGTTAGCGTTTGTGTTTGACTCGCTGGTTTTTGGTCTTGAATCTTTGGCATTCAAAACAATTTTATCGTGGTATTTTTTTAATATAGTTTCCTTATTGTGCGTTGTGACGACCACTTGATGTGCTTCCTTATTGTTTAATTCTGGCGCGTACTGATATAGAATTGCGTTTGATAGTAGTAACAGTTGGAACAGTATGAAACAAACTAGTTACATTTATTGTTATACCTTAGTTGGTATTTTTTAATTGCTAATCTCCGTACAAATCTTCTTGGAATTAGTATCAAAGTGTAACGGTTGTTGTTTACAAATAACAAAAAAAAGAAGCGACGGCTCTAGCGGAACAACCTAAAAAAACAACTAAAGGAAATTCGGCTTGATGAAGCGCATTAAGTTCATGGAGGATAAAGTATTTATAGTAGTTAGAGAATTAGCGTCCGGCTTTGAGCGGGGGGTTCTTAGCGAATTCTAAGAAATTAGAGTGCTGTCTAACAAGGCGCTACCTGCTGGGTAAAAAAAAAAGAAATAAAACCGACCAACAGGAGATCAACAGGTTTTACTTAAAGTATAATACGCTAAATTGAACACAAATCAGAGAGAAAGACAGGCAATTCAATACAACAAACAAATCTTAAAATACTAGGAGAATGTGACAGAAATAGAGAGACTGTCGCATATAGTTACGTGCGTTAGCAGCAACCTCGCTTAACAATAAATAAGGCTCTTAATAAATGTGACGGATTTCAGGTAAGTTTTAGTTAAACCCGAGTTAAAGTTATCATTCTAATTGAGGATTGGCTACTAAGAAGACTCACATATATCACTTACACACGGCGATTTAAACTAACTTAAATTAGATTAAAGGGTGAGTACCTCCCGCAAACCCAAAAGGTCTTTTGTTTTGGCGTCAACCGCTCTAAATAAAGCGCCCGAGCCCGTATTGCGCTGGTAAAAAAAACGTTTGGTTGTGGAGCGTACACCAAATAAAAATTTACTTAAATATTAGACATTCCAGCCGTTTTATGTCGTATGTACTAAAACTTAGCTGTAATCGGTAGGATGCAGTTCCGAGTGTAAAGGTATCGACAGTTCGGGAAGATAATCCCAGGAGTCCTCTTAGGGGAGGTGTGCAAAGACGAACGGAAGGTGATAGTCTTCCTCGATGAAATTATGAAGCATAACCAGCCCCTGTAGATGTGGTATCCACCGGTTGTCTGCAGCTTAACTAATGCGAAACCGTGGTGTAGTCTTTAATTGATAGGGAAGGTTCTTAATGCGCCACTCCAGCACCCTCAAGAGTTATGCAGATATAACACACAACAAGAACATAAGGTCAACGCAACGTGTTAAAAGCATACGCAGCAATTAGAATTAATACAACCAAGAAAAAAAGAAAAGCAAAGCGTACTCAGGGTGAATTTAACCGGATTTAAACTTAAACACCAATTTGAATTGGAAATCTTGAATCACGCATTAATAATTATTGTGGAAATTCAAGAGGTACGCTAAATCACCCGCACGTACGGAAAGAAAAGAAGATGTCCGCTGTTTGTCTAAAAAATGTAATCGGATTTTATTTTCCACCAATAGAAAATTAGCAAAATGCCCGCCAAATACGACTTTCGTCGTAACATATTACTCGCTACACACGTTTGAAAACGGATTCGAAAGATAAAACCGTGACAAAAGTAACTTCCTTTTCGTAGTTTTTTTAGTGGTAATTTAGTCGACGTTTAGTTCGTTTGTACGCACTTAACAATATCGCATGGTAAACAGCTTAGCTTTTAAAAAAACCTGTAAGAGTTACATTGTCAATATTACCGCTAAATTATCGCGTTTACGTACGTGGGTTCAAGTCCCAGTCCGATTCCTTTTTTAGTTGTGTTATTATTTTAAATGGACAGCGTTTAATTTTATTTTTATTTAACATCATTGAAGTGCAAGTGAATTTATAAGAATATTCACATGATCAAACAATTAGTTTAATAATAACAAAATTTTTAATAATAACTAATATTCTAATAAATCAATTCCTAGTTGTAGTAAAAAAATTAAAACTTTTATTTTTATTGTATTGACCAATTCAGGTTTAAATATTAACTTTAAACCACCAGTCACAAACAACAACCGTTAATTGTTACAGCAAAAATTGGTCACTCTGTAAAAATTGCCAACTTCGTTAAAAACTTCTAAAAATAATAGTTTTAGAAACAATCGCATTAACTCTTACAGGGATTTGTATCACAGTCTTAGTTAACAGATTAAAGTTTGTAGATGTTTACAGTGTGATCAATTTTTGATGTACAAAATAACGGTTGCCGTTGTTAAACATCAGTAAATTGTGATAGGTGAACGTGATTTGACTAACTCTTAGAGCACGAGATACTAGTCATATAAGCACAATTCTGTTTATTCTTTAAAAAAAAATACATGTTTTTAAGGTAAATTTTAAAGCTCAATTATCCTAAACATTAAAAATAGTTGCAAGATAATGTTCATTACGGATATCTCACTTGTAAGTTAGATTCCAGTAAACCGCAAATTGTTAAATAGCAAATTTTAAAATATCTCAAAAACTATCAGAGTTAGGTGTTGGTAACCCTAATACCGACTGAAAGATAATTAATTCCTGCTTTTAACAGTTAATGCAGGATGTTTAATTTAAATTAAGCAAGTTAGTTAAGTTTTAAGTCGTTAGTGTTATGCGGTATTATTAAACCCTGCATATCATAACATAATAGTAAATATTGCATGTTGAAAGCTCTTAGTAAGGTGGTACAAGATAAAGTTACTTGTTCTTATTTACTCTGACGGTTTCTTTTTTTTTCTATATTATTGATTGATTTGGCTGATTAACTGTCACTACTCAGCTATTATGCGCCTGGTATTTAGGCAACCATACGTTGGTCAAAATTTCAATTGATACACGGATTTGAAATCGACTTGTTTAAAATTTCTGCTTCTTAATTTTTCATTTGTTGGCTTCGACAAATTGTGTACGTAGTTCCTCGTTATTGCCAAAGGTAAAATACTTTTTTAAACTTCGATCCGTGAATTGTTTCGTTTCTTGTAGGTTGACGAGTTTCTATATTAGCTAAATGCTGTAATACGTGATCTGGATTGATTTTTCTTATCAATGCAAGCGCCATTTTAGTATCCATTTTAGAATGTATACCTGAGAGACAAATTCATGTATAACTAAAAGCGAAACTAGCATATGAATTGCGTTCTAATCTTTACTCGCACGGCTGGTGATATCTTTTCTACGTATAATTTAATGAAGCAGGATTTGTCGCTATACTCATCTACGAAAGAACTATTGACGATTATCAAAGATGGCAAGCTTTAACCTCAACTTTTTTTCATCTTGTTCGATCAGTATTAATTGGCAAATTTTCTGCAGCATGCGCTGCTGCCAAACAACATCGTTTTGAAACTTCCATGATTATAGTTACGTGTGTATTAGGAACCGATCGTTATAATACATAATTAAGTGATAATTAGCGCCTTTTTGTGACAACCTCTGTGCTCGAGGGGCCTTACGATAAATCATTCTCACATATGTTTGCCCCAATATTTTGGTATTAGTTTAATCAGTTACTTCGGTTTTTGTAACTATAATTAGGGAAGTCAATCTTTGAGTTGAAGTCATGTTTGAATAATTAGGTATTGTTATCGAAAACGTGGATTACTTATTCGGCTGGCAGTAGTGTCTTTCTTTTATTTTATGCAATTTGTACCCATTAGTTAAGTAAGGTATTTGGTAATAATCTTGTTATCACCTGCCTGTAGTTCTGTAATTACATATTCTCTGTATATTTATGTATATTCTTACTATCGGGTGGTGCTTCGAAACGACTACAAATTTTTTCTTTGACGATAACAAACTGTAACATTATTTTGAAGTTATTGTATTTTTTCGGAGGGTTTGCAAATCAGGTGAAATATATTTATCTCAGAAACAAAATTAAGTAGATACAAAGACATTTTTTTAACGCACAATTCAAAAAAAAAAAATTAGGGTGACCCATTTAAAATAATCCAAGTTTGTTATGGTAAGTATTTCTTAAGCACCCTGTACAATCTAAAATATTTTTAAAGTATAGTCTCGAATAATATGTTCATGATGCCATAAGATTTCTTACATTATTTGCCGTTTTAATGGTACAGAATAATCTGTTGCTAGTGTCCTACTCTGTAAAATTGATTAATATGTTGTACAATCTTGTAGTAAAATATATATATTTTCTAATAAAAAACACCATTACTTAAGCATCAACCCATCAAATAATTTAATATTCGTATTTGTGACGAATAAACATAAAATTTGGAAGTTGTTTACACCAAAATCATTAGATGTTATCAAATTTTAACTTGATTTTGTTCGTTAAAATGAAACCCCGCTTCGTAACAAAGTTGATTTTAAGAGAACTCGTTTGAACACTGACAATCGATTAATACAAGTGACATTTTCCTTCCTTGAAAACAAGCCACAACCCGTCCTAACTTCCACAACAGTCTTGGACGATTTTGATCATAAATTAACACGATATCTTCCACTTTGAAATCAGATCGTTGATTGAAATATTTCAATCAACGATCAGATGATTTCGGGTTCTTTAAATAATGTGCTGATCGTAATTGTTGAATATAATCCTGTGACCTCCTGCGCCAAAATTTGGTTAATAAGTTTTCTCTAAATCGCCACTGTTTCAAAATTTCATTTTTTTATTTCTTGCTTTGTAATATCCATAAAAAAACTTAAAT
The DNA here is from genome assembly GCA_030710515.1 of Abscondita cerata. NCBI lineage: Eukaryota > Metazoa > Arthropoda > Insecta > Coleoptera > Lampyridae > Abscondita > Abscondita cerata. The sequence continues at coordinate 168,643 of JALBCR010004325.1, forward strand.
CTTTGTTTCCAATTAAAAATTTTGCTGGTGAAACAATCATCAAATTACATGGATCGCTATCAATATACGTTAAGGGTCTTGAATTCACTGTCATCTCTATTTCTGGCAATATTGTTTGTAATTCCTCAAATTTAATAAATTTTCTTTCTAATACAATTTTTAAACAAGTCTTTACTGTTTTAACCAACCTCTCCTAGAATCCGCCCCACCAGGCACCTCTTTCTATAATAAATTTCCATTCAATACTATTTTTAACGGCGTTTCTGAATTTCTTCTTTTTTGAAGAATAATTTGTAGTTGTTTAAGTTCGAGTGCAGTACGACAAAATGCTTTTGCATTATCAGAATAAATTATTCTTGGAATTCCCCGACGTGCTCTTCTCAAAACGTTAACACAAGTTCAAGATGTACCGCTCTTACGCACATGTTAACAACATGACATATACTTTTACCTTTTCTTCATTTTTTTTTAATGTATAAGGGACCAGCAAAATCTACACCACTTACTTCAAATAGATGAGATTCAGTAACTCTGTCTTTAGGTAGCGGAGCAAATAGTTCATTATCAGATTTTCCCTTCAAAAGCTTGCATTTTATACAATTGCTGAGAACCGACTTTATCTGTTGCCGTCCTTTGACAATCCAAAACGTTCTTCTTACTTCTGCTAATGTAGCATTAACACCGATGTAAAGAATTTTTTCATGTGCTCTACAAATTATTCTTGTTGTAAGATGTGATTTTTTCGGTATGATGATTGGATGTTTTTCTTCTTGTAATCTTCCACCTAATCTCAGTACAATGTTTTTATCTAAAAATGGTCTTAGTAATAAAATCCTTGATTGATTAGATAACGTTTTTATTTTGAATAAGTCTGAAATTTCTGAAACAAATACTTCACGTTGTTGTAGTTTTATCCAATACATTTCTGCAGTTTTGATTTCATTTACTGTTAATGTTCCAACAACTTTCACTTTACGTTTATCAACGTTATTCAGGAATCTAATTACAAAAGCTGTTGTTTTTAATATTTTATCCAAACTATTGTATCGTTCTAGATTAAATATTGGATTTACTTTTAACAATTCGTTGTCTTGGACCTCAACTAAACACGTTAAAGTTTCAATTTTCTCTTCCTCAATTGATTCATCGATAAGCCAATATAAAGGCTCTAAACTCAACTATAACGGTAATTCTATCCGTACTTTTGCCTCAGTTGGATACAATACAACGTAATCTTAGAATAGACCAACAAATAAAATTTTTAACCCTTAAATTCATATTTTCTGTTAAATAAATAATTGTAGCTTTGGTAACGTAAGTGAGTGATTTCTTTTTTCATTCAATGGTGCTACCCTATTCTTTGATAAAATAAATTTACAATTTTCTGTCGTTAAGTTTTTTAGGTAAGGAAGGACTTGTTGCCATGTTTTCCATTCTTTACCAATATCTTCTGCTAAGATATCATCGCAACCTAGATTTTTTCTCCAAATCTTCTGAAGAATTATTTGGGTGGTCATACTAGATTCACTAACTCTCACTCCTACTTGTAAACCACTGAACGTGTTTGCTTGTTCTAAAGCAGTGGTTGATAGTAGTTGGTAGAAACAAAATTATAATCATACTCAATCACATTTCAATACAAAGAGGAATGGGATTTTTCATAGCAATATAGTACTTAAACAAATCCGCTTAAATAAGTCCGACGCGGCTATTATCTTGTAGCCATTGGGTTGTAAATGTTATTTTTTTAAATTCTGATCATTTCGATTTGCTATGTTATACATTTCTTGTAACCGAAAGCACTTTTACAAAGTACTTTAAGGATTAAGCATTACCCAGAATTCGTAATTTTTACCTGTACTTTGCACTATTGAATAGACAACAATACCATTTCTTTTGTCAATTCCTTTTTCTTAATTGCCCGACCCGAAAATACTTCATTATTTTTGAAATAACATTAAAATTTTTGAATTAGAGTTAGTTAGTTCCCCTACAACCGTGATATATGCGTAAAACCTGCTAAAACGATAGCTCATGGGCCAACATCAGTTGAGCAAAAGAGATAAAACAACAATGAAAGATACACAATTAGAATTAGAAGTTTTATTAACATTTTAACATGCATTCTATCATGACAATGAAGATGGAAAAAATGGAATATCCTCTGTAATGAAACACAATATCTCGTAGAAAATAGATTTGTGATCTAAATTTGATATACTTGGCAACGGTGATTGACCGTCTGTGTGACCAAGGCACGTTGGATCGGTGTTTGTTGGTGTTAGGTGGCAACAGACGGTGGTTCCTGTGTAACTTCGGCCTAAGTCGTCAACATAAAATGATTTTATTAAAATAGTTGCTATTTCACGTTCAGGAACTTGCTTTAAATGTTACCTTAGTGTAGCTGCTAGTAAGAAAAGGCTAGATGTCACCCAAAAAGTAACTCGAGTCATTCGAAACATTGTCAAATCCGGTAATTCTGATGTTTAATTGGTTCTTTAAACCAAAGAAACTTGTGATAATTTCTTTCTTCATCGTGTAGACTGATTTGTAGAAAATCCTTTTCAATGTCCGCAATCATTGCTACGAAAATGAATTAAGATATTAAGTATATCCGGAAGAAGATTTTTACCACTTGATAATTTTTCATTTAAAGAAGGAAAACTATGTGCATGAGCCGATGTATCGAAAACAACTCTAAGTTTTGTTGTATCTTTATCATACCGATAAACTGGCCGATGTGGCATAAAGTAGGAATATTCCATAACCTTAAAATGTTATTATTTGAAACTTCTTCCGCACAACCTGAACTCATATATTCGCAAAACTACATTGTCGTATTCCATTAATTTTCCGGGTTTCGTCACCAATATATCAAAATTTAACTTGATTTCGTTCGTTAAAATGAAACCCCGCTTCGTAAAAAAGTTGATTTTATTAGAACTCGTTTGTACACTGACAATTCAATTAATACAAGTGACATTTTTTATCACCATGGTACATAATTATTTTTAATTTTCAACAGATGTTTAGATAAAAATTGCGCCTGACAATCGAAGCGTCGCCTTAATAATGACCATGGTGTTTTCCTGAAACTACCACTAAGAACTTTATAAAACAAAGACGTAAAGTTACTCGGGAAACTAATATCAAGTTGGTATTTTTTTGAACCATCATAGTTATTTCTTTTAACTTCACAATTACGCTCCCTGCTGATTTAAACAATAATGTTTTCCACAAAGCGTTACTATTATTAGTTTTTGAAATGCATAAAATTAAACTCTTTGAAAAAAGTCAACAAAGTAATTTTACAAACCTAAAGATTTCTCTAATTTTTACCACAGTTTTATAATCAATGGTGTTACTTTTACACTTGAAAATATTAAAAAAAATGATCAAAAATTAAAGAAAGTTATTGTTAACTAAATATTATCTGTTTTTACAATCAATTTTGCCGAAAAAAGCTTCATAATTATTGATTCTGTAGATCTGATGCTACAGTATACTACGAGGCGGTCTACAGAACGGCTTCAGGATAGATGTTTTTTGTATTATTATTAATTTGCCTAAAGGTATAAAAAAATAAACTGCTATAATTGGCGATTTTTAAATCGTCGCTTAACACCCTCTCCTGATATAATATGTTCTTTGATAAAACGGATTCATAGAAGCATGCGAAACCAAACATCGTACACATTAATAGTGAATACTTAAATTAAAAGTATACTAATACTGAATCAAAAGAAATTTGTAATTACAACAGAGTAACTACACTTAATTTTGTACACATAAAAATAAAGAAAAAAATCTATAAAACATTTCCAACCTGTGTAACACGTCTTTTATTTTAAAAAGAAGTGTAATTTAATAAATTGGTACCTCACAAGAAAACAGAAAATACATGTTATAAAGATATTATTCATTCAAGTACTTGACGTGAAACATACACTTAGATTCATCATCGTACACGACGTCCAAGTGATTTTGTACTTTAAAAGCCAACCAAGTAACCATCCATCAAAATGAATTATATATTTGGAGATTTAATTATAATAACGTTTTCTTAGTCTAATACTACCAGTTTTGGTTTTTACATTTTTAATCGTTCAACATCCAACAGTTTGATTTTATCTGAAATGAAATGGATTCGGTTTGCTAATTTCAAAGCGGCAAAACTTTTAATGCTATTACGATAATTTAGGTGAGTGATTTTGCTACCTTATTAACTGAATTAACATTTGCTAGTATAGCTTCTAGCTGTAATAACGTTAATAAATATGTGGCAAGAAACATTTAATTTACGCTGTAAAGGATGAAGTCTTATTAAAATGTATTCAAACCTCTAATGTAAAGACGAGTCGGTGGTCCTTTATAGAATGCTAACTTCGTGTGACTAAAAGGATTTGAGGAAATGCGATTATAACTTCTCTACTTCAGTAAATAAGATTAATTTATCCGTAAATGTAAGTGCTATTCTTCACACTTTTAATTTGACAATAGACACTTTAAAACCAACAAATTAGTTTCTTTTCGGTGAAACGTGTGTGGTCAGGTTTTAAAAATATATTGTTGACGTCTATATTATACTATGCTTTGTAAGCGTATGTATTTTCTTTTCTTTAAGTCTGCTATTGTGTTGTACTGCTTAAAAACGGTTTATTTATATTAACACTAGTGGTTAAATTTGGCTGGAAAAACTTATGAATTATTTTTTACTCAACTACAGTACTGTACTTCAGATTTTTGAATAATTTTTAATATTTAATTTAATTTTAGTTAATTTTTCTGCATAGAAATGATCTTAAAACCAAATTTAACTTACTTTAGTTGGTAAGTCTTTAATAAATTTTAAGTGCCATATTATGTAGTGTTATATTTTTGGTTCAATTCAATTCAATTCAATCAATTTTCCTGGAAGATATAACAAACTTGTATGTGCTGCCAAGCAAATTTAGGCATATTATTTGCATAACTTGTATCTTTGCTGTTCTAGAGCATTTGCTTATTTTTTATGCTCTACTCTAGAGAATAATTACTGCAATTTAATTAAACGAAAATTAAGAAGGGCACACGACTCTATTTTGAAAAATAATTGTTTGAAAAACTTTGAGAAACAAAAATTATTACTAAAGTTAACAAAAAAAAATTTGAAAATTATTTCTAAGTTTCTAAAATGACTGTCAGGGGCGCAATCCCATTTTTAAATGTTTACACCATTTTAGGAAATGTTCTTATATTACAAATGACTAAAATAGACACCGTTTTACAGCTGTGATAAATTTGTACAGTTTTTGTTAAATGACTTGTGCTTTATTTCTTTATGGAGAGTGGTGGGGGTGACCCTTTTGCAAATAAATGTCAATAACCTCAAAATGGCTAAACTGATTTTGTCATAAAATAGCTATCTGTTTAATCAGTGACGAAACGCATGTGACATTGCGGGACCTGGCTTCGTTCGTCCCGCAATTATCACATTCGTTACAAAAAATCATGTTTCGTTAGGTGTTACATACAAGATTTTTTCTAATTTTGACAAAAACATAGTAAACGTGCTTAATTCAATATCATATTAACATATTCCCATTGTATATATTGTATATATAAATTTAAAAAGCTAAATGGATGTTATTCATATAACCTCAAACAGTAAACATGGTTGAAAAATGCCAACTGAAGTTCTACTTTTTGTAACTAGTTACGAAAAGTAGTTACCAAAAGTAGATGGTTTCAACACTTACTTTGATTACTAAAATGTCACTTACATGTCAAAATTAGAAAAAGAGATTTTCTTAAGTTATCAAAGCTGCTTTAAATGGATTGATTTACATTGTTTATGTATTTTTTCTCAAAAATTAAATACAGAGAGTTTTAAACTATCTGGTTTTAACATGCTATAGAATCTGTACAAAGTAACTTAAAATATTCTGGTTTGTGTTTATTAGATACATAAATTGTCCAAGTGTTGCGCAAATTCATTAACTTCAGTTGGCAGGCCTGCTTGACCTTGAGTTTCCAGCATTCAGATTTTGGCATTGTTGACATTGGTTTTCAGTGCAGTGTAATGGCTACTCCGCAACAGAAAGCTCATTTAGTACAACGTAATTTTAGACGCCAGTATTGCGGTAAAGCACCTACACCAACTACTATCCGTAATTGGCTAAAATCTTTCAAGGAAACCGGTAACGTTTTGAAAGGATGATTGGTAGACCGAGAACTTCTGAAGCTACTGTTGAACAGATCCGTGCTTTGTGTGTTCAGAGCCCAAAAAAATCCTTGGCTGCAGTTGAGACTGTATGTTGGCGAACACCTGGCGGGAAGTGGAATATCGTCTCGACGTGTGTGTGTAGGGCCACGAATGGATCCCACGTTAAAATTTACTGAAAGGTAAAAAAACTTGAAGATATTCTCTTTTAGTTTATGTACTTGTTGATGTAGTCTTTCATTAATTTCACCATTAAATTTATACATAAAACTAGCTAGTTCTTTTTCATACACTCTGTACAATGTTATGACTTTTATTCCAACAAAATGTATCCAAATAAAATAAGGGTCTAACACACTAGTCAATCCCGCATTTCGATATCTCGTTTTTACCTAAAATATGAGAAAAAGAAATTAAAACTCGAAATAATATCGCATCTTTGTGAATATTTTTAGTATATCTGCCATTATTAAATTTTAATTTTTTACCTGGGTTGTAGTTACTCGTTGTTCTTGGAACCTGTTGGCTTCTAAATAGAATGCAAAGTTTTAATTCTAAATTAATTAATTATTATTGACATTTAAATGTAATGTTGGTATTCTGACATACATTTTTTTACAAAATTAACAATAATTAGAATTTACTAATGGCCGGAATACTAAAATTATTCACAAAGATGCGACACTGTTTTAAGTTTTAACTTATGTTAACCCTATTTTAGGTTAGAAAAGAGATATCAAAATGCGGTTTTCATTAGTGGGTTAAACCATTATTTGGCTATGTTTTGTTAAAATAAAAGTGATGTCGTTGTATTTGCTATTTTTGAGAAAATCCATTCATTTGTTAGGTTCAAGGACTCTAAGTTTGACAAAATCGGTTCAATCATTTTCAAGTCACTGACATTAATTTCTAAAACTGTTCATCCACCGCTTTTTCTTAAAAAATAATTTCTAGTATTTTCTCTTGGCCAATTTAGTTATAAATTTTTTTACCCAAAGTCTGTACGATAATTGCTTTTCCTTGCCATTGTTACAATTGTTACTTTAAATGAAAAGTAAATTTAGTTTTTCTGAAACTACTTGATTCTGTCCGTGTTGTTTAACATCTGCGTTGTTAAATTTTCAACCATAGAAAGTTCCGCAGTTTTCTCTCATTCTCTGGTCATTCGAAAAAGTGGATTTTGATGGTGCTAGTGCTTTTTCATATCGACGTTTTTCTTAAATTTTTTAAGCTGTCTTCTACATCTTCTTCTACAACCAATACCAGACTGTTGAAATCTCTCCGAAAGTATTTCTACTTATGGATTGCGTTTAATACTTTTCATTTTTGTATGAAACAACAAAACGATTGTTTTGTATGTGGGGGCGCAAAACAAAAATTTTGGTCATCTTCTATTATAGTAAACCGTCTTGATGTTTTGGTTTCAATTAGTTTTATTAGTACAGCAGAGTCCAAATTCTCATCAACTTCTTATGTTCTTAAAAAAACCCAACTCTTAGGATCTACAACCCCACCAATCGTTAAATAAATGTCATCTGGTGCTTCTGTGATAAATTAGTCGATGTCGTTTTTGAGAGTACCTTTGATTTCTTGGGTTTGTAATGGCCACTTTGTTGCTTCAAAAACGCTTGAAGTTTTAAGTGTTTATACTTTTTACATATTTCAAAAAAATAAGCAAGACCTTTGGTGTATTGTGTCGTCTTCTTTACTTTTACATCCTTCCATAAAGACATTGCACTCATTCTCATGTTTCTCTATTGATTTTGTTGGTAGTAAGATCGAATTTCCAGCTTTCGCTGCTATTAGAATTTCTCCAGAAAAACTATTTTCAGGAAAATTCGCTTAAACACAGAAACAATTTATTTCACAATGTCTTCCACACAAGGTAAATTGTTTTTTTTCGGAATTTGATCAAAAATATTTTTGTTGACCACTTGTCTGGTACATTTCCATTTTTGCAAGATAAGAAGAAACAGCGAGTGCCCATCTTCATAGGATGTAAAGCAGCGTACTTTTTATAAATCTCACAAAAAGTTTGGCGATCTAAGGTTGTCTACTACACTGAACATTCTATCTTTTTGATTTTATATCTCGTAAAGAGATCAGTAATGAATATTGCTGGTACTGGATATCATCAAGCTAAACAAGCTCTTATTAAACAAGCTATTCCAAATATGAAAACTGCCTGTTTCAAGGGATCTTGGTTAAACACTTATTAAAATATTATTCATTTACCTTATTTATTAAATATACTTCATCTGGAGTTTTGTAAATAAAGGCTTTTATTTCTTCTCTTGTCAAAAATTTAGATTTGAATCCATCTGATTTTCCCTTTAAAAATGCTAATAAGCTTGAGTAACTGCTTATATCTGTGTTGTGGTTAGCTTTGATAGTGCCCAAAGCATGGAATAATAAGACTACAACGAAGAGGGTATTCTTCTTTCGATAGATACCAAAATAAGCCAGAAGACTCTTTTGATAATAGCAGTTTGAGATAGAATCCTTTCTTATATCGCACCATATAAGGTATTCATTATATGTTTTTTCATACACCCCTTTAGATTCAGGAACTAAACTACTGTTTCTTGCTTTTGCTGCAGCTTCATTGACTCGTTAATTTTCTTTATTCGAAAGACCGCACAATTAGCGCATACATGGCAAACACAAAATGAAATTGCAATTTTTGTCAATATAGCTACCGTTGTTTACTTTCTGGCTTAGTCTTCATCCGTGCTTAAAGTTATGTATGTACTACGGGCGTAACTTGCTTTTACTGCTCGAGACGTGATGTTGAGCTCGAGGTGTCGACTTCTTTACACCGCTAATACATAAATAACTATTAGTAGACACGGTTCATTTTACGATCGTTTTACTTAACAACATATCCACAGATTTACAGAGATTTCAAATTGTGGTGTAAACAGAAAAATGTTAATTGGTTTAGGCTGTTGCGACCTGTTTGTGAACTGTGGTCTAGATTCGGGTTAAATGGTAGTTGTTAATTGGAATTTCTTTCTAACGTTTTGCTAACGCGAGTGATTAGCTTTCTCAGAATTCTTACCATCTCTTATGCTGGATGTAGACTGACGAAGTTGGCTGCGCAGGTTGTAATTATACTGGTTCGGAGGAGGCGGAGTGTCTATGGCGCCAATCAAATTTGGTTTTTCGTAATGTGCCTTTGTCGAATATTTATTTCAAAAGAAATTTGCAGTGGTTTCAAAGCACCATAATAGCTACTGTCGGCGAGGGGTCGTAAGCGATTTTTAACAATGTAATAGTGGAAAAGATGCTTCAAAACGAAACGGCGCTACCCTACAGTTGTAGTTATCAGTTCTAAGCAGTAGGGACTAGGACACAAAAAAACAAACTGATAACGCAAAAAACATATAATTTAACGATATAGAGCTTGTTTTACCAATTGTAAAAAACCAAAAATACTTACAACATAAATTTATAACAAGTAACAATATGACAACTAACAAATAAATTACTTGAACATTACTGATAAATTGACTATATAGTTATCTGACGGCAATATTGAAGCCAACGCCTAATAAAGAATTCACGTTTTGATAGTATAAGTACTCTAATGATTCTAATACAAATTTAATTCTGAACAAGTTACGTTGACTTTCCTAACTACAGCTACTAAACCGTGCAAGTGATTGAAATTAATACCGAAATATTGACGCAAATATATATGAAACCGTTATGTCAAGATCACAAAAATTATCATAAAAAGCGCTAATTATCAACTAGTGACGAATTAAAATAATCGATTTCTAAGACACATCATTGAAATTTAAAAACTTACGCATAAAACATAAATGAATTAAAGGAAGAACAAAAGTTGTACGGTCACGACAGACAGGTGTCGAGTATAGAAAACCGCATGTTGTGATAAGGTGCAAAGGTTCCTTCGTAGAGAAATCACGACAACTCTTGCCTTATAGAACGAAGGGTAACACTAGCAGTACAAGTAAAGAATGTAATGCAACTCATAGACTAGTTTTGCCTTAGGTATAAATTCTAGAAAAAAATACTAAAATGGCGATTGCTTAGATAAGAAAAAATCAGTTGACTTACGGAATTCGGCAGTGTGCATAATACATATGTTTTTATTACAACTTGTAGATAATAAAGGAACTTTTCACCCTATAATTAATTAAATAATTCAATAATTTTACTTAATAAAAGCAAATATTTCCCATTCAGTAATCACAAAGAAGCACTTGGTACCACCGCCAAAATCGATTATCAAAATTAAAAAGCGGAAAGATAGAAATCTATTAACAAAAGAAGTCGATTTCAACGTCGTTTATCGATTGAATTTTCTAGCCGAACGTTTGGTTGCTTAACCATCAGGTATAAAATAGCACGTAAACGAGATTTATTAAGCCAAATATTAATAATCAATAGAATATAAGATACTGTTATCACTGACATACTTTTAGTATTGAACAGTTAAAGATAGGTATAGAATATTATACACAAAAAAAATAGAATTTTCCAAGAAATTTAAATATGAGAAAATATAAGGGTTTTCTATTTAAAAAAAAAGTAACTTTGTTTCTGCACTGTTTTAGTTCAAAATTTGCGCAGTTAAAAATAGCAATCGACGTGTTCGAGAGTTTTTCCAGAAATTTATCACCTGAATTTTAGTCAAATGTTTCCTTTCATCTAAACCTATTGGAAATGGGACGTTTCCGTGCCGCCGGTTCGGTACCACCAATTTGGTCCCTTGATATTTGGGCTATAGGGCCATTTTGGCGCAGCGACAAAATTTGTTTTGGACCTTGGATGTCTTTGCGTTGGCTTTATTACGTCTATCAGATGTTAATTGTGTATTAACTTTTAATTTCTACAAACAAATAAACATGGCGGTGCCCAAACGTCGTAGAATCTAGTACAGGCAATCCATCGTAACCTTGGAAAAAGTTGAACGTTGCGCAGGTAAGGTGTAGGAGTAGGGACCTGGTTATACACTCAAAGGAAAAATGATTTCGTAACTGTTGGCTATTGCAGCATCAAACACTGGCTGTATAAGAGATCAATCTAGGTACACAGTAGATCGTTTAAAATATTGCTTCATATTAATCGCTAATTGTTATTAACACAATTATACCTAAAAGATGTTAATTTCGTAAGGTGCATTGCAATAATGACAATTAAATATAAAATTTATCTAATAAAATAAATTAAAAGTAAAATTATAACATATAGTTATAGTTTCCAGTTACCGTCCTTTATAATGTAAAAAATTAAATTTTATCTTTTATATTTCTAATTTTAATTTAATAATTACATTTCCGGCTGAAAATTTATATCATTGAAATGTATAACTTTCTTTTAACAATGACTAATTTAGAATACAAAAGCTTAGTTATACAATCGATAATTAAGTCTGTTGTTAAGTAAGTGAACTTCTGATTGGTAAAGTTTAAATTTTAAATCATCAATTACTCTAAAAGATTGGAACAAGGTGTGCGCTCACGTCAAGAAACTAAAAGATGAATATTACAGAAGCGAAGTTTTTATGGATTTTGTTACAGATTCATTAATTATTAATGTTGGAATTGAGACTGATAGTGATGATTTCAGGTTTAGTTGCAGCTCAGATGACGATTCTAATACTGCGTCGTCATTACCCTAAATTGCCGCAAATTTAATTGTGTTCATTAAATATTTCTATTTTTTATTAGTTCAAAATTAATATAAACTTTGATGTAATATATTATAGATTAGTTATTCAAATCCAAAATAAAAAATAGCTTTGTATTTATTTTATTATTTGTTTGTTTGTATTTACCTATTATTATTATTGTTAAAGCATAATGTATCGAGGTTTTGTTATATTGTGTACAACTAACCAGAAAAGTAATAAATTATAGCTAATTACAATTTATCCTGCATCCATTTGTATTATTTGCTAGTAATATCTGCCTAATTCTGCCCGGGGTGTACTATTGCCTGGTCACGCTTTGAAATTCTATAAACTGCTACATTTCATCAGCGTGAGATTTCCACGCTTGCATTGGACGGCCTGTACGTTAGTATAAAGCACTACGTCTAATTCTTGGTTTAAATCTATACACAATTGCACACGACATTTTTTGACATACTGTTTGCTTCTACAACTACAGATTTCGTTTAAGTACAAAATACTTGTTCTTATTAGAATTTTAATAGAACGTTTTATTTATAATCGTGTGAAAGGAATAGTAGATCTTAATAATAATAATAATCAATATACTGCCGCCAAGGTATCCGTATCCCTGGAAAACATGCCAACTATTATCAATCTTAATGTCCATCAGCCAATCACATAACGTTATACCATTGAATATAAACTTCGGAAAGGTACGCATCCTATATGGACAAAATACAACACAAAAGTACGAAGAAACGTAGATGGCTCTACCGTCTAATTGCGAGAAAATTTCTCAGTTTCCCCCTCCTTTATTTTTATGTCAGTTTTAACGTACGTGTTTTGATGCGCGTTTCTTTAATATGAATATGAAAGCGGTTTGAGATTCGAAGTTACTGTATTGTTACAAGATACTGCATTGATTATAAAATTAGTTACCGTAATTTTTGTGACAATTAGTAAATATGAATACGTAGACGCCGTAGACATACATTGTTTTAAAATTTTCTACAAAAAATATAAAGCGTACAAGGGACTAGCAAAAAAAATTCTGGAAAAATTGGTATGTGGTTGTGAATATTGACACTTTAGGAAATATGTGAAAAACTTTCTTTACCCTCCGAAATTATTAAAAACAATAAACTTAAATTATTAAGTGTAAAATCAGTGCCTGTAAAATTCAAAATTAAAGGTAAGCAAATTACTATTTTTTTATTTACTTACTTAAATAATTTGTTAGGGTTTTTTTTTTAATTCCAAATTGATGAGATAAACATTATGCTTATGCATTCATGTAGCGTACGTATATAGCGATCAAAAGGGTTTCTAAAAAAATTAAAAACAACTTTTTTGTTATTTGTTATTGTAACATTCAAAGTTGTCATTAGAAATTTTTGTGTAATTAATGTTGAAAAGAATATTCAAAATTAAATACAATTGACTCAGCATATTTTTATCAGTAAATTTATGTTATTTTTTTTTCTTCTTAGAATCAACTTGCGCATCTAAGCAAATTACAACGGAGGACGTCCTTCACGTTTAAAAAAATTTACCAGATTCATCTTTTCCAACTGGGTCCAAACCAAATAAATTGTTTATGTAAATAATAAATTACATGGAAATATATATGTACATAAAAATGGTGTTTTTATCATAACTTGTATTGAAGCAAATAAGTTTTATTTCTTATAAATTAAATTGTTGTTTTAAAAATAAATTTATGGCAAGATAAATTAGTTGAGTGCACGTGCAAGTTACTTATATTGCAATAAGAACGAACGGCTTTAGAAACTGTTGAGTTTGATTTTTCAATCATTCACGAACGTAGACACCTATGTTGCATTTATGAGATACACTAACAGAATCAATGGTTACAGCATTCATTGTTCCTGGCAGCAGTTTACAAGTTAACAGTTTGGTGTTCGAGAGTGAAGGGGCACCCGTTGCTTGTGGGAGACGTAGTTACGAAAAAATATTAAGGCTTGCATATCTTTTCGAAGTTTATAATCAATGGTTATACAGTCATCGTACATTAACCTCTCTTGTATTGTTTACTTTTTAGTTTCCTTTGGTCGGTTAGTTTTAGGAAGAAAGCAAAAGTTGCCGGAAACTTACAATTATAATCTCCTAAAAACCAACCACCAAATAAAATGAAATTAGATGAAGCGGATTTGTGAATTTGAGAAAAAGTGTACACGAAACATACTATCAACTATCAAGTCCTTACTCTAAACACGTTGGTAGCAGTAATGGAAGACAAAAGTAATTATACAAGGGGATAAGAAACTTTGGGAAAATATTTGTTAAAACTTGATTTTAAATTAAAAGTGTCAAGATAAACGAAATTTATTAATGGAAAAAGTTTTTATTAATTAATGCATAATTAATTTTTAAATATCCAAGTAAATCGAGAGATTACCATGATAATATCAATCACATTAACTGTATGCAATGGTTGGAAAAACAATTAATACCTAATTTACCAAAAAATGTGATTATTGTAATAAATAATGCTTCCCATCATAGTGTTCAGATAAATAAACCACCTACAGTAAGCAACCGCAAAGATTAAAATAGAAATTGGTTAAAAGCAAATAACATTTCAACTACAGAAGATATGAGAAAAGCTGAATTGTTGATGTTAGTGAAACAGTTTTCTCACTACAAAGTCTATTATGTGGATGAACTATTAAATCAGCATGGACATACAGTTGTGCGTCTGCCTCTTTATAATTGCGAGTTGAACCCTATTGAATAGATTAGGAGTACAATGAAAAAAAAGGTGGCAATAAACAATGCGCAACATTTTAAACTTAGTTAAATATGTATGTTTTGAAATTACTCAACAGGAATGGCAGATATGTAAAGCATGTTGAAGAAGAGATATGGAAACTCTGGTGGGATTAACTCGACTAACTCTTAGAACCTGGGATACTAGTCATAAGCACATTTATGTTATTTTGTGCTAAAAAATTTTTTTTTACGTTAATATTTAAACCTGAATTAGCCTATACATTAAAAATAGTTGAAAGGTAATATTCATTTTACCGATATCTTACAGATAACTGGATTCCAGTAAATCGTAAATAGTTAAAGTAGAAAATTTTCAAATATCTCGAAAACTATCAGAGTAATGTGTTCCAACAGGCTACAGAAATGTAAAGTGTTTCATTTAAGTTAAGCAAATTATTTAAGTTTTAAGTCGTTAGTGCTTTGCGATAGTATTAATAGCGCCCTGTACATCATAATGTAATAGTGAATAATGCAAAAAGTATGTTGAAAGCTTTTAGTAAGGTAGTGTAAGACAAAGTTGCTTGTTCTTATTTATCTTGAAGTTATTGCATTTTTTGGAGGGTCTGCAAATTAGGTAAAATCGATTTATTTCAGAAACGGAAGTAAGTAGGTGTAGGGACATGTTAAAGAACATTCATTATTTTTATTGTACAATTTAAAAATAAAAAAAATACAGGGTAATCTATTCAAAATAACATTGATATGGTAAATGTTTCTGAAGCACCCTGTAAATTGAAAAAAATTTTAAAGTGCGGTCTCAAATAATCTCGACTTATGCCTTAGATTTTTTACATTATCTGTAGTTTCAATGCTAAAGTCTGTATACTATTGGCGCGGAGTAATAAATCATAATTGCTTGAAATAATTCTTTATTTTCTTGTGAAAGCGGTACTTCTACGATTAAGTAAAAACCAATAAATTCTAACCAAAATACGATCATTGTGCCGCTCTTGCAGCATATCGACCCATCTAGGGTCTGAGAACAATAGTTTAATCCCAATAGTATGCCGCTGGTTCGGCACCACCAATTTGGTCCTTTGATATTTGGGCTATAGGGCCATTTTGGCGCTAAGTTATTTGGGCGCTGCGACAAAAATTGTTTTGGACCTTGGATGTCTTTGCGTTGGCTTTATTACGTTTATCAGATGTTAATTGTACATTAACTTTTAATTTCTACAAACAAATAAACATGGCGGTGCCCAAACGTCGTAGACTCTAGTACAGGCAATCCATCGTAACCTTGGAAAAAGTTGAACGTTGCGCAGGTAAGGTGTAGGAGTAGGGACCCGGTTATACACTCAAAGGAAAAATGATTTCGTAACTGTTGGCTATTGTAGCATCAAACACTGGCTGTATAAGAGATCAATCTAGGTACACAGTAGATCGTTTAAAATATTGCTTCATATAAATTTATTCAATTTAATATTACAATGGCGTTGTATCGCTAATTGTTATTAACATAATTATACCTAAAAGATGTTAATTTCGTAAGGTGCATTGCAATAATGACAATTAAATATAAAATTTATCTAATAAAATAAATTAAAAGTAAAATTATAACATATATTTATAGTTTCCAGTTACCGTCCTTTATAATGTAAAATATAAAATTTTATCTTTTATATTTCTAATTTTAATTTAATAATTACATTTCCGGCTGAAAATTTATATCATTGAAATGTACAACTTTCTTTTAACAATGACTAATTTAGAATACAAAAGCTTAGTTATACAATCGATAATTAAGTCTGTTGTTAAGTAAGTGAACTTCTAATTGGTAAAAGTTTAAATTTTAAATCATCAATTACTCTAAAAGATTGGAACAAGGTGTGCGCTTACGTCAAGAAACTAAAAGATGAATATTACGGAAACGAAGTTTTTATGGATTTTGTTACAGATTCATTAATTATTAATGTTGGAATTGAGACTGATAGTGATGATTTCAGGTTTAGTTGCAGCTCAGATGACGATTCTAATACGATCATTGTGCCGCTCTATAGCATATCGACCCATCTAGGGTCTGAGAACAATAGTTTAATCCCAATAGTATACCCAATAATTTGTTAGTAGTCCCACCCTGTATCTTACTGTCGTCATTCTCATTCATGAAGGCTTGAATTTTGAAGCGAACTTCAAAACAATATCACCAACTTGGCATTAAACGTCAGAATCGATTTATTTTTGTTTTACGTTTTATTTGCTCAGTCTTTCTTACTGCATTTTATTCGACGTTATGTCTTCAGCCATGTTTTCGTAATATTACTCCACATCTTATGAAATAAGATGGGGAGTTAACGACGGTTTCCAAACCAAAAATTTTAACACTCCTTTTTTTTCACTTTTTTCGACGAATTAGAGTTAGTACGTTATAATGATGCACAAAAAATTTATGTCTGACGGCCGGCTGGTTGTCCGTCCGTATGTAAACAAGATATCAAGAAAACCACCCGTTTGATTTTTATGAAACCTTGATTATAGACCTTATTTACAATTCCGCAGATCTGATTAGATTTTTGGGCATATTTTCGATTTTTTTAAATATTTAGAAAAATATTCATTTTACACATTTTTGTTTGAAATTTAAGTTGTTGATAATTTAATTATACATTTGTTTTGTTTAAACTATATTTTGATCCAAAAAATAATTACTGAGATACATATAACAATCATGTAACAATAATTGTTTATTTATTTATTTATTTGCCCAACAGGTATAAAACCCAATTATAGGACAAACTACATGTATGGTAATACAGACTGTATATGAACACTAAGAAAAAAAATAAATAAAATAAATTGAAGTAATATATAAGCGAGTTGACAAGAAACATAACAACAAAATAAAAGTTATTTATTATTAAGTAATGACATTAACGCACAGTTGTTAATATCATTATGAGAAAAACTTAAATTAAAATTTCTGCAGATGATATGAATTGGCGATCTATATAATATATTTGTACGTGCCAATGGTAAATGAAATGTTTTTTTGTTACGTGTAGTGAAAAATGGAACATGGAATTTAATTAGTGATAAAAGGTAAGGACAATCAATTAGATTATGAAGTAGTTGGTAGAGAAAAATAATACTAGATGTACGTCTGCGTTGATGTAAACACTGAAAGTCAAATCTTAACAAATGTGTTTCTTGAGAGCATCCTCTTTCAGGATAAGTTCCATCAATTTTAAAAGTTAAATATTTCAAAAATTTTCTTTGGACTTTTTCAACAGAGGCGATATGGTTGCCTTGTGAGGGATACCATATTAATGAACAATAATCGAGTTTGGAACGCACTAGTGTAATGTACAAAGTTTTTATCGGGATGTAATTTTTAAATTGTTTACAATTGCGTATAATAAAGCCAAAAGTTTTTAAAGCAGGTTGTGATAGGTATTTAATATGATCTGTGAATGTCAATCTATCATCAAAAATACACCAAGATCTTTTAAGACTCTACACCGCGTTAAAACATTAAAGTCGATACAGTACGGATACAAAATTGGTTCTGCTTTACGGGTATAAGACATCACATTACATTTAGTGGTATTGAGTGACAAATAATTCACTTGACACCAAGAGTTGACATTGACCAGTTGCTGTTGAAGAAATTGGCAATCACTGTAAGATCTTATAGAATAATATATTTTTAAATCGTCAGCAAATAATAACTTTTCTGATTGTATGTTTTCTGTAAGATCATTAACGAAAATTATAAATAATAATGATCCGAGATTGAATCCTTGAGGTATTCCCGACGTAGGTATTAAATAAGAAGACACGTAATTATTATAAATAACGAATTGTTTGCAATTCTGTAAATACGATTCAAAGAAAGATAATAAGGAACTATTAAAACCAAAGTTGCATAATTTTGCTAATAGAAGTTTATGAGAAATTTGGTCAAAGGCTTTGGATATGTCAGTATATATGACATCTACTTGACCACCTCTATCTAGATTATTACATATAAACTGAGTGATTGACATAAGATTCGTAACCGTTGAGCGCCTTTTCATAAAGCCATGTTGTTTGGAGAAATGTAAAATTGTATAATAGGGTAAATATGAGAAAGTAATAAAATTTCAAATATTTTTGCAAAATTATTTAATATACTAATTGGCCTGTAATTACGTATGTCAGATGGATCTCCACTCTTAAACATATGACAAACGTATTTTTCACACATTAGGAAAGGTCGATGTGGTTAAACAACTTTAAAAATTACAGTTAATGGATTGGTAAATATACTGGCACAATCTTTTATTAAAAACTTGGTATTTGATCCGGTCCTGCTGTGTGCTTATTTTTTAATTTTTTATTGCTCTTAATACATCACCCTCACACACTCTAGGAATTGAAACGGTTGGAATGTTGTTGTAGTAGTAATTATTAGTAACACCTTGAGCATTATCATGTAAAAACACGATGCTAAAATATTCTTTAAAGGCTTCAATTATAGTGAATGGTGTGCTAAAAGTGTGTGTACCGTTCTGTAGTGTATTTGGAATACGGGTGCAGCCGCGTTTTGTATTTACAAAACTCCAAAAATTTTTTGAATCACAAGAAATAGAACTTTCGGTTCTACTTATATACATTTTGTAAGCATTATTAATAGAAATTTTTGTAGTTTTCTAAGGTGTTTAAATGCAAGTAAGTTACGTTCCGATTTGTATTTTTATAGTTATTAAAATATTTTAATTTCAATTGAAGGTTGCGTATTATTTCAAGTGAGAACCATTTTGGATAAGAAGAAAATTTATAATCTTTAATAGGAACATAAAAATCCATGATTTTATATAATTTGGTATATAGTATGTCACAAGCTAGATTTACATCAGTAATGTTATTTAAAGAAGTCCAGTCACAATCAGCGAGAGCTTGATAAAAGTACGGATAATTTACTTTTCTAAAGTTATAACGTTTAATATTTTGTTTGTTATAACAATATCTCCACCATTATCAATTTTACAAAAAAGTTAAGGGAAAAAAAGTTGTTTGAAATTCTATTGTCTATAACTTTTGTTTGAACTATTTTTTTCTAAAACGCAATTTTATTGTCGAGTTCTGCAGTAAACGCTTTTTTTGTACTCCATTCCCACTCATTTTGTTTCTGCTTTATTAACTTTTCACCATGTGTATCTAAACAATGTACTTTACTTTCTCATTTGTTTATTTTTTTTTATAATCTATCCATATTCATAATATCTTTTGAAGTAAAATGAAACTAAAATTTTTCTATTCTAGTAAAAACCTTAAACATGTTATTGAAACATTGTATACTACCGATATCACCTTCTATACGAGGCTCAGTACGTATAGCTCGAGCACTCTTCAAAATTGTATCATCGATTTTTCGATTAGATCTACATAAACAAAATCTATCTACCCGTAACTAACACTATTTATATGTGGTTAAGAAGCTCTTTTGCAAATGCAATTGTAAATAGAAATTTGTGATTTCGGCAAAGATGTATCAGAAGGCGCATAAGAAATATTTCCGGATGATTTAGTACTAAATCTATTGTAGTGGGCACTTTCTTTGATAACGCCGCTTCGATTTTATCGATTTCGTTTAAAAGCGAAAGACGCAACTAGTTTTAAAATGGAACAAAAATTAATTTGAGTTGGATGATTATAAAATAATTTTGTCGTTAAGAAGAGTTCCGTATAAGGAATATACGAAAATAATGTAATCGAGTGCCTTCTAGCAAGTTAGGGTTTCACGTAAGCAGGTGATGCGTTAAAAAGGAAATGTAATACTTTAATTGTGGAATGCAAGTAGGTCACATCTGTTTTTTGCTACTGCAATAATCTCTAATAGATACTTTGATAAGGTTTTAATTAACATATAAGCTGAACTAGACATAAAAAACGCGTGTGGTCTATTTGTATTGGTAGTCGAACAAAAAGCTTTCGACATTTTTTTTTTTCATTTAATTACACTAGCACTGTGTTTATTCAGTGACTACAAGTTGATTCACGCGGCATCAGTTAATTTAATTAACATTCGAGTCCATTACAACCACGACTGAAATATAGATTTTTTTTATTACTAACGAAGCGCACGGCACGGTGTATGTTAATAAAGCATTTCTGCTGAAAGCGTTTAGATTTACTTTGTTGTAATCGTTCATTAACACCCCTAATAACAGCGTTACAGCAGGACTCAGCACTTCAACACCTTTGACATGTAACGCAACAGCCTCTGAGGAAAATATTAAACCACCGACCATAATATTTAATCACACGGTTCTGGTGCCAGTTAAAATATAGCGCGGTATGTTACATGTCGGCGCACGGGATCTTGTAAATCAATGATCTGACAAAGTCAGAGGTTTCTAAACGGTATACTGTTTCAGGCACATGTCTAGGTAAAACTAAAAATTCTTACACAATTATACAATTTGGTACTGCTGATTTAAAACCAATTTGGATCGATCACTTCTAGTAATACTTCATTAACCGCCATTAAGGAACCGCACAATGTTATGGGCATTTATTGTAATTTCCGTGTGAATCACCTGGACCATCATGAGTTATAGTTTGTTAAAATATTATAATCCATATATAATTAATGTTGGTAACTGTCGACACATTCTCACATTACAAAAAATTATAATCAATCTCGCTAAAGCGTGAACGTAACGAAAAATACATAGCTGCTTCGTTACTAATAAAACAACAAAAATGTGACACATTGTGCAAGCAGCTTATTAACACACGTACGCCTACAACGCCTAAAGCGTGTTCGAATATTAAAATCAACATTAGCATTATTTGTTGTTATTTTATATTTCATTTCGTTTAGCCTATGGTTATGTTTTTTGCACGATCTTGCAGTGAGTTATACTGCAGTTATCTTTTCAGCCATTTACTCGTGTTTATAACATTATTACTTTTGATTAATTTCAGCGTAGAATAGTCGAGAAAATCAGACAAGAATGTGATTTAAGTAAAGCGATTGTATCGCATACAACTAAACATGAAAAAATGTATCATTCGAAAAAGTTTATCGGATATTGCAAGTTTGGCATCTGCCGAATTTAAAGTTTTTCGATAGGTACCTGACTAACTGGCAACATCTGCATTTTGAACTAGAGATATATAGTATTTCTTTCAGTTATATACAGTCAATCCTTTATTTACACCCACGCAAACAGCTTGCTCTGCATCTGTTCACTGTTTACCCCTTCACGTGCTATTTACTTCACCTTTTTGATAAGATGCGTGGGTGTAACATTGAAATCTTTTGTCAATTTACAATTTATGGCACTTTTTGATGTACACAATATTGCTTTATAAAATAGGCCGTTTTCAGTAAGATGGACAAATACCTGTAACGATTTGAGGGGGTTTATCTATTTGCGTACGGTATCTTTAATAAAAGATGGAGGGTTATGCGATTTCAAAATCAAAAAGTAAACACTTAATTATATTGACGTAAAAATTTCTGTTTTGTTTAATATTTTACATAGTATTTTATTTACTGATAAATCTAAACGCACACATTCTAGTAACTTTTCGGTTAAATTGATTAAAGAATTTCGAAAACGTAACGTCATTATTTAGTCCAATAACTGATAGGTGTACCAAGATAAGCACAGCTTTAGCAATAATTTTATTAAATTAGTACATTTACTTTTAGCTGTTGCGCCCATTATAGTATTTATGAACTATAATAACTGTTCAGAATTATGTGGTTTATATTTATTGAAAAATAATAAAAACAATAATAAATAATGTTAAGACTATACAGTAATAAACGTATGTTGTTTGATAACTTCATTAAGAGTAAACTGAAAATTTATGAATACATACAAGGACTGCTATAAATAATTGTTTTGATAATGGAACTTGTTACATTAATTGACTTAACCAATGTAAGTGAAAGTTGGTTTTCAATGAAACATTACTTTAAACATTACTCTTTTAATATATTTTGCTTTGAATCTTTATTTTAATTCCACTACTTAATTAGTGCCTTTAGTGCTTACTTTAGTTCCCTTATGTGCTGAATACAAAAGAATTACATTAGAAATTATTTATACTTACTGGGAATGATAAATGAAACCTGAGCTACTAAATCTATATGTATATGTACTTATAGCAAACAGTTAAAATTTACCTATATTTTAAATAACAAGTGAGAAATACGTATATTAATATTTTGACCAAAAGCTTCAGATTTGATTTATTTATTTGTTCGTATGGTACATTTTTATATTGTAATGTAAGTGTTACTTATGTGCCCTAAAAGATCAGTATAAATTTGTATAGGGTGGTGACGAAATTGTGTGCAATTCTGCATTGGTCGTCTTGGTAAAGCATTTGCTTCAAGGTTTAGGAAAACCACTAAACATGCCAATCCTTACCCACCTTAGCTTTCATATGTAATAATATTAATTAAGTGCGTAAACATTATAGAACGTAAATAAATAAGATAAGAAAAATAGAAGAGAAGATGGAAGAGGCAGTGAAGAAGAGAAAGTTTAGAAAAAGACAGGCAACAGGAAAGAGAGAAAGGAAATGTTGGAGTAGAGAGTGCGTAGAAGCGAAAAGTGAAGTAAAGAAGGGGATAAGAAGATGGAAGAAACATTTGAAGGAGATAGAAGAGGTAAAGAAGTTAAAAGCAAGGCATAGAAATGAGTGCACGAAAGCAAAGAAAGTATATAAGAAATAGATAAAGGAGAAGATAAAGAGGTTGAGGAAGGAAGTGGAAACATGAGAGTTTATAAACAAGGAGAGAAGGAGGAATAGAGGAGGAGGCTTAAGGATAGATATGACGGAGTGGAGGGAATATTTTAAAAGGGTATTAGATTATAAAGAAGAAAGACCAAAATGATGATGAGAGGGGTAGAGGAAGTAGCTAAAGATAGGAGGGAAATTATAGAAAAGGAAATAGAAAAAGCGAAAGAAAAAGTAAGAAAAGCTAAGGCTGTGGGTACGGACAGGATACAGGGGGAACAGTGGAAATATACAAGAAAAAAGTGAGGGAGAAGTTGATAAAAATAATGAATAAGATATGGAGGGGAGAGAAGTTACCGATAGAATGAAGGGAGGCCATAATATGCCCAGTATATAAGGGAGGAAAGAAAATGAAATAAGAAACTATAGGGGAATTAGCATAACAAACACGGGATATAAGGTGTATGTCACGATTCTACAAGAAAGATTAAATAATGAACTAGTGAAAAAAGGGTTAATAGAGGAGTGGCAGAAGGAGTTTAGAAAGGGGAGAAGGACAATAGACAATGTATATATTTTTAAAAATATAGTGAATAAGGAATTGGAAAAGAAAAGTGAAAAAAGTTTATGTTTTATTTTGGACATTAAAGCAGCTTTTGACAATATGGACTGAGAAAGCTTATGGAAAATTATGAAGAAGAAAAAGGTACGAGAGGATGTGGTGATCGCTATAGAAGAAGTCTATGAGGAGACAAAGTATAGGGTGAAATTGGGCAGGGAATTGAGTGAGAGGTTTTGGACAAGCAAGGGATTAAAACAAGAGTGTCCACTTAGCCCAAGCCTGTTTTCGTTATATTTAGAAGACTTGAGGAGACATTAAAAGGTAGGCAGCAGGGGGGTAGTGATTGGAAAGGTAAAAGTATGGGTTTTGGCGTACGCGGACGATGTCGTGGTAGTGGCGAAAAGAAGAGAGGAAATGGTGGGGATGATGGGGACAGTGAAGAAATTTATAGAAGGAAAGAAAATGAAGGCAAATGTAAAGAAACCAAAATGGTAGTTTTTAAAAGAGAAGAGGGTGGAGAAAAAGAGGAATGGAAGTAGGGAGAAAAGTAGTAGAAAAAGTAGATGAGGTGGGATATTTAAGCTATAGAATGAGGTACGACAATAAGGAGAAGGCACATGTAAAGGAGTTAGAAAGGAAAGGAAGGAGAATAATATAGCAAGTGTGGGGATTGGGGGAGAGGGTATTTGGAAATGACGTACTAAAGAGGGGGTGGTTATTTAAGACCATAATAAGGAGGAGCGGAAATGTTGGAATGGAAGGAATGGAAAAGAGAGAGAGAAAATAAAATAAGAGAGGAAATTGCGGAAAGGGACAGAGATATTCAGAAGCAACAAAGAAAGGGAAAAATTAGAGGGGAAATATAATAGAAAATATGAAGAGTTGGTGGATGAAGAGATACTGAGGTATTTGAAAGGGGGATGAGCTTGAAGAAGAAAAGAATAGTAGCGAGGTTTAGATGTGGGAATGAAACATTGTTAATTGACGACCCCCACAATATGTTCAACTGTCTTTGGTTAGTTTCCACAGTCACAATCTGGATTAGAAATCGTCCAGATTTGATGATGGTTTTACAGCGATGTTTCATGAAGACAAGAGTGTATTTGATTAAATTCAGCATACAACATCAAATTTAAATGGGGGGATTAATGGACATTCAAGAATTCTGGCTTCTGCCCTTCCTCATCTGGATGTGGGTTGCGTAACTCTTGAAATCATCTTGAGGTCATTGCCTTATTCTAATATCAATCCGGGAAGATATATGTCGATTGGCTTAGAGTCAAATCCCATAAATCTTCAAATAGATCTTAAATCAGCTGAAGTGCCGACAAGCAAATAATTGCTTGCTATTTACGTAACTAGTGACGAAACATGATTTTTCAATGTGAGAACCCAGGGCCAGTGAAGCGAGACGATAGTTTCGTTACAAGTCTTTTTACAAAAAAATGAAATGAATATAAATGTATTTCGAATTGCAATTTGAGGTAAGTATCGGCGGTTCTACCATTTTGAAAAATCTGATGTGATAAATAAAATCTAGATTTTAACTTTTTTTACTATACTACTCAAATAATAAAGCTTAAAGTTTAAATTCAGTTAAAGGTTAAAATAAAAATAGAACATTAGGTATTGCCTAAATAATGAACTATTAACTCCCAAGGTTGAATCTTATTGACAACTTTAACATCCATATCAATAATCTCTTAGGCCATTTATCAAATATTTATAAATATTTAAAAAACCTTCCTCAATCTTCATTATCATACATTAACTTTTGCTTTATAAAAGTTTTGTGTAATTTCTAAAAAATAAATTGTTTGAAATCAAAGCTTTCTTTCAATCTATACTTTTACACAACTCATGACTAAAATAATTCTTATTTTTTCTAACTTTTTTAAAGCTAATAATTATGCTTTACGAAAGAGATTCCGAGAGGTATAAATTTTTTTCGCGAAGGAAAAGTACTATTTGAAATAGTAAATACTACTTTTATACAAAATAAACATTATAAATAATAATAAAAATACTATTAACTTTAAATATGTCGATACATAACTCAGTCGGTAATACAGAGTTTCATCAATTTTGATGCAAACATTTAAAAGTGAACATTATCTTTACTATTAGAGTTGAAAATAGAACCTGAAACTATGATTCTTCAACGTTACTTCTTAAACAATTTATGTTCTTCGGTTTTATCTTAATTTTTTGGTCAAGCATATTAAATATGGATTTATTTGGTTATATTTATTTTGGTAAAAAATATATATTCATAATAGTTATTTGCCTATCAAGGTTGTAAAGTAGGTTTTTTCGGTCCTTCTGATTGTTGATAACCGAGGTGTCAGCCAATCTCAGCAATTCAGAAATGACCTGAAAAAACCTTTCCAGCGGTGCTGCACAAAACATTTTTAAGCGCTCACTGTCTTTTTTAAAATAAATTATTGAGTAATGATCACAAAATTTTCTAATTAAAACAAATTTATGTTCATGTACACATTTATCACTAAGAGTACAAAATAGTTATTTATGTTACAAGTGTTGAAAAAGATAAATTACATCAAGAACATTAGTGAGGCGCTAGACGTAGTCGATCAATACAATTGATCTTTTCACAAGATTAAAATTTTTTTTGTGCTGCCTTTTGCAAAATAATAGTTATTTATGTAACAAGGACAAAAAATGCACTTTTATGTACGAGACTGAATTTGCTGGCCGAGTCGTTAGCCGAGGCAAGCAAACAGGCGAGGTTATTAAAAAAGCACTTTTTCCGAAGTACATATTAATTTTTTCCGTTGACCTTAAATTAATTAATTTTCTATTTATTACCGTTTACTGAAAACAAAATGTTTAGTAATTTTAAACAAAAATTTTACGTTTGTTCTGATTTTACTGTACCTAATGTTCACTTCACCGTTCAGTATTGTAACATTTGTGTCAAGATTTATTAAAGGAAATAAAAGCTTTCCGCGTTCGAATATTGTACCGATAAAGCATTTGTTTACAACAATCACATAATTTTATAAGAGCACTTGATTATGATAGGTAATGGGTAAAACATGTACTTTTTATAATTTATTAAAATAATAAAAATTACATTTAGGTAGTGTTATTTTGAAGTATATTTAAAAATGTAGTTAAAGTTGGAAGCCTACCCTCAAAATTAATGCATTTCTTTAATTGTTTATGATCAAAGATGTAATGAAGTTTCTCCTATTAAACACATTAAAGTCGATTCTTACTAATTGGACATATAATAGTTATAAGACTGAGATTGTACCGTGGTCAGACTTATAATCATTTTATATTCAATAAAAATATTGCCTGACCATAAGAAAGTATGCAAACGTAGTTTTTGATTCACTCGAAAATGTTTCAAAAAATGTAATAATCTTCTTTCAGCTTATTGAAAACTGTGAAATTCACCTTGTTTTTGTGTACGAATAAATCTTTAACCCAGTAATGTTGATGGCTTATATGATTCTATTTTTGTTTTTCCTGCGACAGAATCAATATTCAAATGATTTTTCACAAGTAATTACTGTTCTTGTGTTTTCCATTAGCATTATTACTTATTTACATCAATCAAATACAGTAATAGAAAGGTACCCATAATTAACTCACTTATACTGTAAGTTTTTGTATTTTATGATCGTGAAAATTTTGTATCGGAACTCCGCTTCTGTATCAAAATGTTACCTAATAATATTGTCTAAAGCAATCTCAAGTCGTATGAATTCTGTCTTACCTTATAAATGAATAACTTTAAAGAAGTTAAAGTGTTACATATTGAAAACAATGTATCGAGTATTGTGAGATTACAACCAGGCTCTTCTATATGCTTCGCACATTGTAGAAACTATAAACAATTTATTAATATCATTTCAAAGCACTTAAAATCATTTACTTGTAATTTGAACAACAAATTGTTTTTGTTCAAAGTTGTGTGGGATTGAGAAATTGAGGTTATAAATGGAAGTAAACAAACAATATTCTGCAGTATCTAAAATGTTTCAGTATGTACCTAAAGTACTGTAATATACTATGTAGTCACTAAATTCATCCTTTCTTAAAAATGGGTTTTCATACTGGTTACTTCGACTTCATTTAATTTGACATAAAATAATAATTGACATTGACAGATGTTTGCGGACGAAAAGTGTTTGCGGACGAAAAGTATTACATTTAAAAAGTGTTACTTTATGATTATTCAGGAAGTACGTAAAACTCAATTTTATAATGAGGTCGACGGAAACATATTTTTACTTAATTATTAAAATAAATAACATTATATGAAGTAAAATTATGTTGGTATCATATTTATTACTAAGATGTCAAATATCAATGTCAATTGCAGCACTAGAGCTTTATCATACCCCATTGTAACACAGTAGACGTCAACCTAAGATGACAATTGCAACTATGGCAGCACAAGGAAAAATTGTGTGTACCACGGCTGTAAAGTCTTTACGCCTCGGCCATGAACAATCAGAACGGGCGAAAATAACTACTTTATAGCCTTGATACACAAAAAACTCATTGGTTTTGAACTGCAAATATTCTTGAAATTTCTTTATGAACCGTAAAAATTTGCTAAGACAAATGACATACTACAAAATCGTTAATCAATTTTATAAAACCACAAAAATCGAACCTTAAAGTTATAAATGAAACTGATTTTATATTTACTACAAGGATTATTAAATGTGCACAAATGAATAAGTAACGTTACTTCAGTAATAACTGTTAAATGTAACACTTATTTGTTTACTGCACACGATTACTTACTGTAACTTGATTAATGTGTATATGATTATTTTTAATTTATAAAAAATATGTTTTAACATACATATAAGAAAAATACCAAATATGCTCATTTAAATCATCAACAGTTTTACAACTTCATAATACATAAACAAAAAGGAATTACATAATTTAAATAGCAATCTGATTAGCCTTTCTACTATAGTTTTCAAAGACCGATTAACGTTAGAGCATACAGAGTTCGCATAGTTTAACTCATAATAATCCTCTATGTTTTCGAGTACTTAAGAAACTATTTAGAAATAAACTTTCATGGACCTCGTAATTATTGAAAAAAAATGTGGTTTTAATTATATCTATAATACATACAAAGCGAGCATTCCCAATGCGCTAAATTAACATGCATAATTAATAAAACTTGATGCTGATATGTTCTAGTAGACAGTTACGGCCAGATCCACAAACAGGGGCAAAAATTCTAGTGGGTAACTATTTAACCACCGTTTTTACCCACTCGTTAGCCCGGTGGTTAATTACCCACTACATCCGTATCCACAAACATGTTAACCACTAGTGGCTACTTGGGGGGCTAAGTAATGAGTGATGTCACGACTTGTCAACCAATCAAATTTGAAATTCGATTGGCGGGGATAACGTCAATATTTTTAAACCAATGAAATTCCTTTTTACTGTTCCAAAGCTATCTTTCAATTTCAAATTTTCGTCTAGTTGTTTTAACTTTTCTCTGAGAGTAAAAATGGAGAGTAAAAGACATAGAAAGGCGAGATTTACGGAAGAGGAGTTGTTTGCACTTATCAAAACGTATAATAAATTCAAGGAAGTTTTAAACGCGAAACTTAGCCCGGCCATAACTAATATATATTCTCAGTCAACTCTCGGGGCTGACTCTCAGTCAATCATCATCGCAGAATGGAGGCTGCCAGCCAGTGCTGCACGAGAAAGCTTCAGAATCTTCCACTCATGAAAACAGAGTCTATCCATTCAGTGTGGTAGACATTACTGATGTTTACATTGAAAATGTGGAAGTGGCCAGCATGGGCACACATACCATTTCAACTGGGTAAATGTTTCTCATATTTCTTGGCATCTAGCATTTTCCAACAGCGACAAACGGAAGCCCTCGAGAAAATTGCCAATTTGTTTGAGAGATTTATTAATAGCAATACTAGTATTTAATTTCCTTATAACTACATTGAAGATTAATAAATATTGAATTTTTACTCCATGTGCTTTGTGGTCATTCCATTGAAGAAGAAAATGAACAACAAATGATAACTGGAAAGGACTTAAAGATATTTCGTGGTAGATGAGACCCAAACATTTATCTGATCGAAACATTCTTCGAGGTCTTTCCACTTCTTTAATTTGTTACACATTTTCTTTTTCCGCAATTAACATGGGCACGGCGTGTCTAAACGTTTAAAACAAACTTAGCTTAAAACAAATAAGAGCAAAATTCGCGGCGCAGTCAGCTGATGTACCAGATGTTGCCACAGTTGCACAGTGCAAGCAGCTTGTTAAGTTAAATTTTTACAATAAAAATAGTCAAACTCACGAGTGAATTTGGTGGCTAAAATTTTAACGCCTGTTTCTGGGCAGTGGGTAATTATGTGGTTATTGCGCTGGCAACAACCACTACAATTTATTGCCCTCGTTTGTGGATACGGAGTTGGTGGTAAACTCGATTTAACCACGGTGGTTAACTTAGCCCCTCTTTGTGGATCTGGGCATTAGTATGTGAAAATTCATTATTGCAAATTTTAAGTTAACGGGTATGTTGAGTTTAGTTGGTTGACTCATTTGAAATAAATTTTTGAATAGGATGAGGCTGTAAAAAATTGTCAAGAACTGGTAATTTTGTCAACTCTTTAAGCGTTTAGAGAAAATTGAGGGTCTTTTCACATCATAAGAATAGTTTTGGCATGCTGTTTTTGTTTTAAACTATTTCCTCACATGATGGTAAGCAATATCACATAGTCGCTATTAGAGGAAGAACTATCCACATCATTTAGTTGGCCAGATGTGAAAGAGTTGAACAGCTCATACTTTGCAGTAGTTTTATTGCGATTATTTCTATATCGAGTATGCAACGTAACAACAATAGGGAATTCCTTGTTGTAATAAGACGAGTTGAATTCAGATAATGAATCAACATCTTCATCGAACATTCCATTTAAGTAACTTTTCTATGCATATATTAACATATCTTATGTACACATTCTTTGGACCAAATTAAAATCAAAGAACAACAAATGAAAGAGTATCGCTGGCATTAAAGCAAATTGTGGACAATGTGGAAAATTCTTAAGACCAGCACATTAGTGTGTTTTGTAGGGAATTAATATTATCAACATCAGCAGTTAAAAGTCATACTAAGTGCAAATAAATAAAATACTGTGTACATATTGTGTAATATTATCTCTGCTGCCAAGACGAAGGAACAGCTGTTCTGCAGGTTTTAGGTCTTGTAGGGTTTGTAACGCCGTTATGTTTACTGTTGATGAACGATCCGCAGCGGTTGTATGTTGCCTAATAGGCATTCCTTGCTCAAACAAAGATTATCAGAGAAGACCACCATGGCTTTGTGATCCATAAACACCGGTTTCGACATAAGTGAAACAAACACATACAGTAAACAGTACCATACTACAGTGTTTCTTGTAGTAAAGTGTGAGGAGCTGCTATTATATGGTGCTGCAGAGCACGTGCTTGCTTCCACCAACACAATTCGAGAAGTTCCATTTTGAAAATTTCTACTGATTCACTACTACTTTTTAATGCTGCAAATTATCGATTTCCCTATTCTGCTTAAATTATAGTGTCGATGGATAATCAACATCAGCAAAATGCATCAAATTTTTGTATAATTTTAATGTTCCAATAAAAAAAATGGGACAACTTGGTTCTACAAGTTAAATAAGCACATTAGTTTTAATGTTTAGGGTGTAGGTAGTACTTGACTTTCGTACATTGGTTACAATTAAACAAATGTTGTGAAGAATTACAGTTTAGGTAAACGTTCAACAATGCACCGAAATAATTGATTTCATGTATTCAATCCTGCCCGGAGATACTTAACTTCATCTTTTATGTCATTTTATATGTGGTTTGTAATCAATATATGTAAGGATTAAATTTAACATGTATCCAGATTGTTATCAGTTATTTGTAGTGGTATTTATAGTAATATTTTAAATTAGTTGGTTATTTCTCCTCTAAAATATGATTGAATTTGATAATATTAATTTTTCCTTCTTTTAGGAGAGACGGGTAATAGAAATGAAAAACTAACTTATTTCAAATTTCCAATATTTAGCGACGTTTCGAAAACTAGTTTTTTTTTCCCAATTGTAAAACGTGTTTTCTTCATCAGGCTTTTATTGAACATAAAATAAGCGTGTCCAAATATTAAGAACAAACGGTTTATCGTCGAAACAAATTAAAATTGGCATAACTATAATATATTATTAAAATAACGAATTCAACAAATTAACTAACACGGCAATACATGTAACAAACAACTAACATGTTAACATAGTAATATTTTAACTTTTCTTATTTTTAGATTTTCAACAATTTCTCTACATCCAGTGTCAATCTCATTATCGCATGTTGCGTAATAAATATCTACTTAATTAACCAGATTAATTGCGATACAAGGAAGGGTTTCGTTTGTTACAATTTTTTTAGATTCCTTAAATACGCAATACTTATGTAGCTGTTTTCATTTGCAATCATTTTAATGAAAAGAAACAATTACTAAGTTTAAGAATTGAGGCTTTCACGGCCGGAGTAACTGGTAAAACAAAAACGTCTTCCGGGATTGGAACTTGTCGTAAGAGGCTTCATCAGGAGGAGAAACTTGAAACCAACAAATAAAGGTAGAAATTAGTCTACTAAAAGTCTGGTAATTAACTTGTCAACCAAGCCAAATTCTACACTGAAAGATATCTAAGTAATTGGGGAAATATCTCCGTATAATATAGAAAAGAAGCGTCACGTGTCGTTAACCTCGACGTTGATTGGTTTGAACTAGGAAAGAGTCAACGATGAGATTCCACAAAGGTGAAAGTTCGAAACCGCGGTCGCGATTGCAGTGGTTAGGATACTTAATGATTTTCTCCCTGATTTTTCTATTAAAGAAGAAAGAAGATTTCTTAATCAAATCAGCCACAGCAGACTTGGAACCGTGCATTAACCTAACACAACGGTCATGTGAAATTATAACATCCTGCTGAACTTTCATTGTTTTTATTTTTGAATGTACACAACATTTCAATTGCTATAGTATCTGCAATTGTCATCATATTTGGTAAAGCGTTCAAGCGTATAAAGTGCGAGCTGGCGGATAGGTGATTAATTAATGAAAATTTAGTGTAGTCTGAGTTGATTTAGACTTCGATTAGTGCTCCCATATATTGCTTATCTCGACACTTGGCTGGTTGAAGATCTTCTTGTTGTTATTGATGACTTCTGCTTCTTTAAATTTTCTTTTGTGTCATTGTTCCTCTCCTTGTATTATCTTCGCTTTTAACCGTTTCATTCGATGTTGGTTATACCAGAAATGTTACGCTGCAATAGTTTCTGAAGAAGAAAGAAGAAATCTTTTTTAAACCTTAAGGGCGAGGATGGGAGTGATGTTAATGACATTTTGGATTATTTGTTTGCTACAACCGTTTGGAATGAGAGTAATTAGTCTATTACCTATTCCATTCTATACTAAATTCATAGGGTTATACGTTCAAATAAAAAAATGATTTTTTTGATAAGCAGCCGTCTTAATTTAGTTACTTATTACGTATGCGTATTTGGTTTTATCAATAACTCATTATTTTAAAGAAACTTAGAAATTGTCTCTTTTCATTAAACTGATTGCAAGGGAAAACAGGTACATACGTATTGCGTATTTAAGAAATCCAAAAAATGGAAAAATGGAAACCTCTCGTATCGCAATTAATCTGCTTAATTAAATAGGTATTTATTACGCAACATGCTTAAAATAATGAGACTGACACTCAATGTAAAGAAATCTAAAAAATCTAAAAATAAAAAACAAAAAATGCTAAAATGTTAAATTGTTTGAATATTAAAAATAAAATGTGACGGACGTGAAGTAGTAACTCCCGGGCAATTGAATACAAGAAAACATTTATATCATGGATAGTAATCTTTAAAGTATATGTGCGCGTGTTAGAATTGAAGACACCATTTTTTCAAGTCACGTCTCTTTTTGGAAAGATACACTTCTCCCAACGTTCCTAGCATTTTTTTAACCCCTCCAAAAAATAGAATTTGTCAAACTCTCCAAAATACGGCTCCGTCTCGGTGAAGCTTTACTCGTTTGAGCTAAATTTTTTTCCCGCGAGCCATTTCTTTATGCGGCCATGGCTCCTTCAATTTTTTGTTGAAGGGGCCCAATAACTTACTGTTGTATTGTCCAGTAATCGTTCTTTTTTTTCTAAAAATCCATGAAGATAAGGCTCTTTGATCCCAAAAAATCTTCGTCATGATCTTTCTGGCCGATGGGAATGGCTTCGCCTTCTTTGGAGCAGATTCACCAGGTGACATCTATTGTTTTTATTGTTGCTTAGTTTCTGGTGTGTAATGATGAATCCAGATTTCATTAACAGTGAAAACTTGACGCAAAAAGACCTTCGGATCTCGCTTGAAATGCTCCAAACACTTCTTCGAAGGTAACAGCCGCATCTGCTTGTTATCCACCGTGAGCAATCGCGGCACCCATCGGGCCGATAATTTTCTCATTGCCAACTTGTCGCCTAAAATATTAATTGCCGTTCTGGTTGACACACCTACGGCCTTTGCTACTTCGAGCACTTTGTCGGTCCTTATCCAAAACGGAAGTTTGCCCACGTTCAAATTCGTTGAAGCAATAACTAACTGTAGTCATAGATGGCAAAGTGTCCTCATAAACAGGATCCAACTTTGTTTTTATCTCCTCGCATTTTTTCCCATTCAAAAACAAAAAGCGAATTACCGAACGATACTGCACTTTTTCCATCTTAGCGAAAATAACGAAACACGTCTTACTCGAATGAGTGTCAAATCCAAACTAACCTATCAATCCGTGTGAAATTTGTTATGGAGTCGCTTGATAGATGACACCACACGGTTATAACATCAACTTCTTTTAGGAACGCTCTATGTCTTTAAACGCGGGTACTTATTGAACCGCTCTCGTAGAACCAAAATGATTCATTTTTTGGTTTTTCTGCTGTACATTAGCTGAATTACTTGTTATATTGTAATATCAAATTCAGTGGAGCTGTGCGAGATAGTCCTACCAAACTTTTATTTTCCATATCGAATTATTTATTGTTAGTGTACGTTAGAAAATGTGACAAATTAATAGGAAGAGCAAAAAGTAGTGAACTAAAGAATCTACCAATTTATAAAAAAAATCATAAAAATTATTTTAATCCATTGTTTTAAAACTATCTATTTAAATCTATTGCCCAACTTTTTTGCAACCTTGTATCTTTATCGTTTCAAGATCCCCATGCTGTTCATTCTTATCTTGGACACAGTTTTTAGAATATTTTGTAGTACATTACATATTCAAATACAACATTAACACATTTTTACCGAATATAACCACGTAGGGAAACCATTAAACAAAATAGTTTTTTATAATATATAAGTACGTAATCATAAGTTGAGTAGGTATTTTGAATTTTTGTACATAAGCTATAAATAATTTATTTGTTTCTAAATGAAAAAAAATGTTTTTCTTGGAAAAATTTTATTTGCGTTATAACAGTAACCACAAAATTTTAAGAATATATATAAAAACAAAAATATTTTTATTCGAAATTATGCAAAATTATAAACATATTAGGACAAACTAAAGTGAATTCAGAAAGACCTCACAACCTTAATCGTTGTCATTTCAAAGAATTTAACCAATTTTCTGTGCAGTTTGGGACACACAAATCAAACATGTCATTTAGATAATATACGGGCATTATAGTAATTCTATAACCACGCAACGTTTAACGTCTAAAATATGAATGAAGGGTAAATATGTCTTTTTTTTTACTACAAAATTCCTCTATTCCGCTGAGGTAAATAAATCAGCGTCTAATCTTTCAAATTATATTGTTAGAAAGGTATTTGGAGCACAATTTAGATTAGATGAGAGAACCTTGACAAATTTTGTAATTGTAAACTAAATGCGTGTTTAAAATGTTTTGCCATTTATTTACTAGATATACATCGAGTCAAATTAATGTTAACATTTATTAAACGTCAGCATTACACTTCCTACACAAAAATATACATGTGTGCTCGTAAACGTCAATATTTCATGTTTTCCCATACCATAAAAGGTAAGGAAATAATATTTCTGCGTTTTACAGTTGATTATTTGTCTTAATACGCAATAAAATCTCAAGCAAGTGTATGATACTTTAAAATTTCGCGTTTCATTTCACCCTTATTTTGTGATTACATTCGTGTTTTATTCGAGGATGTGTTTATTTGTAACTATGTTATAAAATTTATCGCTTTGCAGATTTTATTACCGGATTATGTAAAAGAAACTTACAGCTTATTTCATAATGCATTGATATTAACTTAGATAAAGATATCCGAATCCGAAACCTATATAGGAACATTAAATTTAACAAAATATAACCGCAGTTAAACTTAATTTTATTAATGGTCATAATGAATATTTATGAATACTCAATTTCATTAAGCTAAACATTTAATTGCAATTAATTGTTTTACTTCAAAATAACAGTAGCATAATGAGTGAACGTTAAAATCTTAATCAAACGAATAATTAATTATAAGTAGACACATTCGAAGAAGTTACAAAATCTACAATTTCATTTTTTTGTGAATTTACTGTATCTTTTAATTTGTTAACATTTAAGTTAACAATCTCGATTAATTGATTGGATCTAATAAAAACTATACAAAAAACTATGCGTAAACAATTATGATTAGAACGATTAATTGGTAAACCAAGCTCAAAAATTATTGTGACGAAAACCATTATTACTTACTTCATTAAACGATCGAGAAAATAACTTTTCAATTCAAATTAATTTTGTCTAGAATTTCTATTATAAATATGCTAATTAAGTTATAGTTTATTGAATGTTCTTACAGCAACTAAATTTAAATAAATTATTGAAAAGCCGTTAAATTAACATTATGTATGAGGACGTCTTAACTAACTATAAGTAATTTAGTTGATTAACGCAATAATTATATACCTTTGGTATTTTTTTAATTTCCATGAAAATTGTTCTTGTTTGGGTTAATTCTGTTTATGGTTATAACGTCTTCATTAAATCTTTTGCTACCTTTTTTGTACAGATTTTACTAAATTATTGCAGTTTACGGTATTATACTTGTGTTTAGTAAAGTTTTATTAGAATATCATTCGTAATATGTTTTTTAAATAATTGATCGTCATTATTTATTGTATTACTTATCATATTAATACGTACGTATGTAAAGAAGAAAATGAAATGTGAGAGCTGCAGTTGTAGAGAAAACAACAAACAACAACAAAAGAAAAACGAGAAGCGCCATCCTACAAGTTAGAGTATTAATCCTAAGTAGTAAATATTTAAGACAAAAAGAAACAAACTGATAACGCAAGAAACATATAATTTATCGTTAGAGCTTAACACTTGTGTCACAGATAGAATATAAATATACACGCAAGTGATACCAAGAGAATTAAGAAATAGGTTATGTAAATAATACAGATTGTATAGCGAATAATTTGACTAGTGCTTTATCTGATAGTAATATCATTGTTTCCTCAAAAAAAAAACACTACTCCATCCAAATAAGCCATCCACGCAACTTTAATCCTAAATAATTGTTTAAAGTAATTAAACATAAATTACCGTTACTGTAACAATAAGTAAACCGCTTAATGTAAGTAAACCTCTTAATGCATAATCTAAAATGTATAAACACTCAATTAAAATTTAAATAAAGCATCATTCTATTAAACCAGTTTGATAATTTGGCACCTATCACCAAAGCTGATGTTGTTGAAATATTGCTTACCGGGGTAGGTGTCTACAGTAAAAGTACACCCTATTTAACGTACTTTTACATTTGGTCCTTCGAGCTACAATCGACAACCACCGGCCAAGAAGACGCCGACAACTAACTACTCCACAACCACCGGCCAAGAAGACGTCGACAACTGACTAATCCACAACCACCGGTCAAGAAAACGCCGACAACTAACTAATCCACAACCACCGGCCAAGAAGACGCCGGCAACTAACTAATTCACAACCACCGCCCAAGAAGACGCAGACAACTAACTACTCCACAACCACCACTTAAAAAAAGCAAACACAAAAAAAACTACAATTATCAAAATGGAAAAGATCAACGCACTCTTTTGCCAGCAAGAACAGTTAGGTTAAGAAATGTTAAAACTCTATAACAACAACAGAAAGGGTTCAGCTTCAAGAAACAGGCAAATTTACATCTTAACCCGCCTATTAAACTTAGAAAGATTATAGAATACAGCACAACACAACAACGATGTCACAATATCACTCGAAATGTCGCAGTATACTTACTTCACCAGCCCATATTTTTAACAAATTACAACACTATACGAAGAAGCGAAAACTTACCTCAACACGTGCCCCAAAACCAATGAAAAGCAGAAGCCATCAGACATCAACAAAGCCAAGGAGTGAAGAAATGATTGAACTACAACCTCTAAAGACAATCACCGATCCTGTTACTTCGAGCGGGCAGAATGTTTAAAGTAATTAAATATAAATTGCTCAACTCGTTTCTATAAATTGGTACAAATAATTCGCAAGCAAGATTTAATACTGAACAGTGCATTAACATAATTTGTTTATTGTTAATATATTATTTTCCTTCTTAATGAAGAGGGTTATTTTAAAGAAAAACGTTTATTTTTTGTTCAATTCAAGCAACGTTTCGGAAGCTTTTTTAATTGCTGCTTTCTTCATCAGGCTCTGGATATAATTAAAAAACGAATTAACAAATAATATACATAACTTATTACATTATATAATTATAAATAATTAGGATAGAAAATAACTTACTTGATTGATGTAAAATAAGGTGTGCATGGATGAGATACGAACAAATGTTCATAGTACACTATTCAAAAACTTGTAAATATAAATATGAATAAAATACACTTCTAATTACACAAAATAAATAACATAATTACATAAATAATTGTAAATAACAATATAAACTATGACAAACGTACATTGAGTAAAATCCAACATTTAATGTTAAAGTTGTATAAAATGATAAGTGATAAATAACAACATCAGTAACAAAATATTCTTGTAAATTTTATTAAAGTTCTTTATGATTTAATTTTGATTTTACTAAGTATATTGTTATAACATGTACTCATATTTTGGCTGTCTGTTTTGAAGTTAATATTATTTTTGTACAAGTTTATATGTAGGATTTCTGATATAAGACGTTTATTGTAGTTTTCTTCAAAGTCCAGTATTGTAGGATTCGTTATATCAAAAATGTGACCAGTCGATAAATGGTGTATCGAGAATGCTGTATTGTCACTTTTTTTCTTTCAGTCATACTTACAATACAATTGTACATTCAAACCATTATCTTTAACAGAGTTTACACTTATAGCAATTTACAAGTTGTATAGGAACAAGTCCCTATCGTTGAAAAACGTAATAGAGTATCACATATTGAAGAACACCTTCCAAATTCATCATGGTGATATGTTCCCTCTAGAGATAATCCTGCGCGGTATGACAGCGTCCCAATTAATGAAACACAAATTGTGGTGGCATGGACCGTCATGGTTGTTGGCGCCACCCGATAAGTGGCTTTACATAATAGGTTTCAAACGGAATATTCTTAATTTGTTTGACTGTTTACAATATACTAAATCCTTACGTAAACCATTCCGTAAATTGTCTTTTTTATAGATCAGGTAAGATTAATCAAGGTGGGTGGTTGACTTGGATTTTCTCAGTTGAAGTTTGACGTAAAACATTCCATTTTGTTACCTCAAAATCATCGTTTTACGAAATTGGTAATTTTTGATACACATCAAAGACATCTTCATCCAGGTTTTAAATTGTTACATTATTTAATTCTACAATAGTTTTGAATATTGTCATCTCGAAATGCTATTCAAAGATGTCTTTCTAAATGCGTATGGTGTTTTTGGTGTAAACCTAAATCAAAGTATTCTCAAATACCTGGCTTACCCTCTTTTAGAGTATCTCAACTAAAAGCGTTTTGCAGTGCGCTTGAATCGTACTCGTGGATCTAAATCTACTAAAGCTTGGATCTGTGTTTTTGTGTGCTGCTCGACAAAAGCCACACATTTAGAATTAGCATCAGATCTGACTTCTGAGACATTTATAGCAGTCTTTCATGGATTTGTAGCTTTGGCGTGGCCATTGTGCTAATATTCACAGCGATCAAGGCATTAATTTTATAGGAGCAAATAAAATGTTATACGAATTCTCAAAAATCGCTGCCAACGTTTCACTATTTTTTGGCATATTAGGACGTGTCTCAATATACAAACCCTATAGACTTGGTCTTGTGGACTTGGACTTGTGACCTTTACTTATGAACTTGTCGCCTCGCAAATTTGAATTGAGACAACTGGGTATTTGGCGGTGAACAAAAATGGCGTCCTAAAAGTCAGCAAGTGAAGATCGCGAGACCGAATGTTCGAGTACTTGTGAACTTGCTTGATTTGGACTTGAACACTTTGCAATTGAGACCGCGCGTGTGACGTCATATCCGTACTTTTTTCAAAGCCAAGTCCGCAAGTCCACATTAAGTCTCCCATTGAGACACACCCTAAGTCCTTCCGGAGCTCCCCATTTCAATGGGCTTGCTGAAGCTGGCGTTAAATCAGTTAAAACCCATTTACAAAGAGTAATAGCACATCAAATTTTAATATACAAAGAATTCTATACATTTCTAACACAGATTGAAAGCATTTTTAACTATACCCATTTGTCCCATTAGTTCATATCCCAATGATTTGCAACCGCTTACACCTGGACAATTTCTAATTTTGGAGCTCCTTAAACCTAATATTCCTGACCGAAATTTAGAGCAAATAAACATAAATCGTCTTAGTAGGGGGCAATTAATTTAAAGAATGTATTCGGAATTTTTGGGTAAATGGCATCGTGAGTATTTGCATACTCTTCAACGACGATTTAAGTGGCAAATTGTTACTAAGAACTTAACCGTTAACACGCTTGTATTGATTAAGGATGAAACAAATACAACCCTGCATTGGCACTTAGGTAGGATAGTTAAGTTAGTTTTTGGTAAAGATGGCGTCTGTCGCGTTGTAACGATTAAAACTTCTAAGGGTTTATTACTGTTCCCTAAACAAACTAGTTAATACTAATCATTTGTTTGTTTATACTCATTTGGTTTAATGATAATTAAATTTTATTTTGCTTAAATAATCTCAATTTAATTGTTATTATTAATATATATTTGTTTTCTTCCATTCTTTTATGCATATGGTTAATTATTTTTCTCTATTTGCGTATTTTAAAAAATCTTGTTTTTGGTGGTTGGAATTTAACGCAGCATATAATTTAGTTAGGTACACGATTAAAAATAAAATTTTGATTTTGTTATCACACCACGACCACAATATACATACAGTCGCATTCGAGCCTTCAATGCACAAACAAAAAAAAATCCTTTTCTTTTTTTATTTTTAATCGCGAGTGTTTGTGTATCAAAGACATTTTAACCGAATCAGCGACTGTGAGCAACACACCAACACTTAGGTATAGGACACCCTTATACCATTAAAAGGAGCACTTTTTGTTAACTTTATGAATTAATAAAACATGGGGTGTTTCATTTAAAATAAGACTCCATATTACATATTGAATGATCTAATAATTAACCTGTAAATTCTGTAAAAAGATGTTTAATATTTAATCATGGTATACATTTATCTAACGTCCAACTATTTAGACGTAAGAGAAAATTTGTTATGATTTGTTAGATTAGAAGATAATTTGAATACTCCATATTTTAAGAAAAGTCGACGTAACTCAGAACGTTCTGTATTTAGGTATAGGGAACTTTTATAAAAGTATACATTATTTGTTACAAGCAATCAAAAAAACGCAATAAAATACTGAGTGTTCCATAAGAAAAAACACAACTTTGAGGCGCCACACTTTTTTGCGACATACTGTATATATCAAAATAATTTTAAAATGTAAAGTTTATCAACCTGCAAGCTACTAAAGTATCAAAACTTGTAAAACTTTTATTGTTTTGGTATAAATCTCTGTCCCGTTGGTGGTGATTCACCTTGTATATAGTTAGGTGGGCTTTATTACCCGCACCTACCTTATTCTGCGCTTTTAGATAAAATTTGTGTATCTAAAATTAATCATTATTAAAATATTTGCATATTATTAAAATTATATCTAAATACGAGTTCTCAAGAAATAACGATACATATTTATATTATTAATAATGTTACTAAGTTGAAACTGTAACCAGTAAACAAACAGGTCTTGCAAATTAATCCTTGACGTTAACTTAATCGATAACCCTGACAAGTTGTTCTAAACTCAGAAGTCAAGATGCATAACTAAAATCATTTACCTATAAGTTGCTTATTTTAAACAAAACATCGTGTATTTTATGATGTTTTTTGAAGGAATTTTGATTGCAAATTCGTTTGGTATCTACATTCCCTATACCTAAATCTAACAGGGCCTGATCGCAACGCCCAATTTTCACAACGCTTAACTCAAGAATTGATCACAACTCCCAACTATTTTCACAACTCTCAACTACGTTTCTTTTTTATAACGCCAACCTTTGTCATAACTCCCAACCAGTGTATATCACAACGATTGCATTTATAGCAGTTTGGCAATCCTACTTTTCACCCATAACTTGGTTTGTTAATAACATTACATGTTTTTGTGTGATTGGAGTAAACGGTGTTGTTGCTAAATGTGATCGGGTGTAAACGGTGTTGGCTGGTAGGTTACAGTTATAAAATTTTTTTTTAAATTACATGTTTTTATGTGATTTGGACGTTGTGACCAGGAGGTGTTATGAACAAACTAAGTTATAGGTAAAGAGAAAGGTTGCCAAACTGCTATAAATGCAGACGTTGTGATATACACTGGTTGGGAGTTATGACAAAGTTGGGCGTTATAAAAAAAAACCTAGTTGTCACAACATTCACAAGTGGAAGTTATGATCAATTTTGGAGCTGGGCGTTATAAAAATTGGGAGTTGTGATATGGGCCCAATATAACTGTTTTAGAAATATTTAGTGTTTGTGAATTATTGTTTTACTGCAGTAAATTAAATTAAGTAGGTCGCTTGATTGTCACCGCTTGTTTATTTACATGCCCATTGTCACAACAAACAATGTCAAAAAATAATACGTTTGTAAATATAATAAAGCCATTGCAAGCCACCAGTCTACTTATTTTAATTTATTGCAGTAAAACAATAATTACACAAATTCTAAATATTCACGGTTACATTTAGATGTATGGGATGGTAATACTAAACCTATTTGCATAAAAAAATATACCAGAAACCATCATGTTCTACTTAAAATAAGCAACTTATAAATGATTTCAGTTAGATCTTGGCTTCTGAGCTTAGAACACCCTGTACGAGTTATCAAAATTAACGTCAGTGAATAATTTGCAACTGGTTAAAGTTTCAACACGGTAACTTTATTAATAATAGAAATTTCGTTTTTTCTTGAGAATTCGTTGTTTAGAGTTTAGATAAAATTTTAAAAAATATAAAAATATTTTAAAAAAGAAATTTAAAATGAAATAAAAATACTAGTTTTCATTTAAAACCAATATTAACTTCACTTTCGGAAAAGTACCTCATTCATGATGTTCTCATTGATTACAAAACTTCGGGATTATATATTTGAACTTAGCGTCATTGAAAACCATTACTGAAAACTGTGATAAAATTATGTCTTTCATAATTTCTAATCCAAACTCTTCGTGTTACACCCTGTATGTATTTTGAAAGAAAATACTACTATTTTTACGTATTATTTTGTTAATGTATGCTATTTTATAGGTGTTAACCGCTTATAAACGTTACTTTGTTTTT
The DNA here is from genome assembly GCA_030710515.1 of Abscondita cerata. Taxonomy (NCBI): domain Eukaryota; kingdom Metazoa; phylum Arthropoda; class Insecta; order Coleoptera; family Lampyridae; genus Abscondita; species Abscondita cerata. The sequence continues at coordinate 212,470 of JALBCR010004325.1, forward strand.
CGTCTTTCTAAAATCTGTTTATTACGGTAAATTAAAGTAAAAAAAATTAATCTATTATTAAAATAAAAAAAATAATTTAAGATCTGCAACCGCGTGTAATAAATTTCTGTTTGACTAAAATATGTATTAACATAAAGTTAACAAATATGTTAAATAATAAAAAACAACTAAATTCAACTTGTTTAATTGGTAAAACATTAATTCTTACTAATGAATTTTGTTATTAGCAAATGACAGCAATTTATTAACTCACTATTAGTATAATGTGTATTGAAACTTTCATAATTAAGAACCAATAAAAGTTTTAATAAACTATAGAATTGTTGCTGGAATCTGCTTGTTAAGTTCAATAATAAATTAACAGATCGATACATGTCATAAACCGAAAAATGTACTTAAACATTTATAATTGATGATTTATTGCGACAGATGAGTATATCAAATAATCGGTCCATTTTTCGTTTGTAAAAACCGGTATTTTAAAGGATCCTACTTGTAAAATAATACTTGGTAATGTATTCATAGTTAATAAAGATTACCAAATGACTTACAATATTATGTTATTAATGTTATGTGATTTATTGTACGCTTAAGCTGTAGAGTCGATAATAATTACTTTTACAATATGTACACCTTTCAGTAAGTTAGAATTACATTTTTTAAAATTGTTCGGAAATATTTAAAGATTAAAAACTGTATTAATTTGTATTAATTAAGTGTAAGGATATTTTATTTAATAAGATAACTACTTAATCATACATTGTTTATTAAATTAAAATAATTAGAACCTACATATGCGTAGGTAGTTATTCCAAACTTACGCATTTTTACTAAATTGAACAAAACTTTAATTGATACCAGAAACAAAATTTTCATTTTATTTTCATACACTAATTGGTATATGTAAACATCTCCAAGAATGCAATTTCTCCAATTTAAATTAATTATTTGTTTTGTAATATGGCATCACTGCACGTATGTTCCAGACTGAACGAAAACATTAAATTTTCTTACTATACGAGTTATACCAAGTTATACTATTATAGGTTTACCATTTTGTGGATTACGTGCTTCTTAAGAAGTGGTTGTAGGGTTGCTACCTTGACCATTATCATTAGGGCGGGTAGACGTTGATACAGGTGTAGAGCTTGGCATCTACAGGTGCATATCAAGGTCAAATATTTGTAATTAAATTTATAAATATTCTTCCTGATTAAATTAATCATAAATATTGTGACAGTAACATTTTGTGTACATCAAAATGAGGTCGAATTTTGCAAATAAATGGCTTTCAAATTCTTCCTATCTTAATTAGTTTAGGAACTCCTTTATGTTTTACAAGAGAATCAATAAATTTTAAAGTGAAAGTAGAAATATTTTTATCATAAAAGTTTGTAGAAAATACACAGTAAAAACTAAGTTCTAGATCACAAAACATAAAACTAAATCAATGCAAAATTTACAAAAAAAAATTGATGAACTTAGGTGTATCTGTTATTTATTTCCTTCCAGGTGCGTAAAAATACGGGCGATTTAGCAGGTGAATTCACCTGCTCGGCACGGGTTAACCGCACGGGGCCGTTGACTTGATTTTTCGAGAACTCAAAAGATTATTACTAGTAATTATTAATTGGTATAAGAACATTATACTGTATATATTTCAGTCAAAATCAATTGACGAATTACGATAAAATTCAAGTAATTTTCCGCGTGGGTCTCTGTTCTGGTGCTTTCGCAAAACTTTTAATTAACATTTTTACTTGCTTTTAAATATGATTTTTAATTGCATACTATAGAATTCGATCATTTATAAGTTAAGTGTTATTAAAAACTTAATACTTTTGCGCTTCCTTATACTTTTAATACCTGTTTTTGCAATAAAAAGAACAAGTTTTTTTCATAAGGATGGTTAAAATATTTTAACAAGGTGTTAAAGACGATTTCAAACAAAAACGAACAGCTTTATAAAAACAGAACCTGAAAAAAAAAATTACGCATTTAACTGTAAAAACAGGATCCTTTTAGTATTAGAAACATACCGATTCAGTTCGTTATATAAAGGATACTTTTTCTTTAAACGATCATCATCCTATAATTATTTAATTTCTGTGGTTTTCTACTAAAACTTTATAAAAAAGTACAAAAAGATGCTCATACAGGGCTCAAAAAAATAAATTATAAATGAATTTTTCATCTTCGAAGGATGTCTTTTAATCCATTGTGAGCATATCATGGTACCTATAACCAAACTGTGGGTCAATAATTCGTACATCTAAAAATGTAACCTATAAAGTGACGAAGAACGTTTGATTAATGTTGAATTATAAATTTAATCATTAGAATATGACAGTTGTTGACATCTAAACATAGTAAATTAAATACAATATTTCGTTCGTTAATAAATCAAAGAATGTATAAAAAATCAAACAGGAGGTAATCCTCAAGGAAATGCAAAAAGAAGAATAAGATGTTCATTGTTTTGATATTTCATATTAAGAAAACTTTCTTTGCAGATAAAAGTGGACATAGGCGTTTTCTATGTTAAATTCAAAATTAATGCATTAATGACACAATTTGAGCACAATATAACAACATCTTTTATTACACAAAAATGCAGGTTCCATTTCGATTGCGTTAATTTTTTATTAACAAAATTATAATTGATGTTCTTATTAATACAATTTTTATAAATTGAGTTTAATCTTTTTCAAAATGTTAAGTTCACTTTACAAAATTGTATTATAATCAATAATAAAGTAAAAAAAAAACTGCAATGGAAATCGAAGGTGGCTTCATAAATGAAAATTGATTCAGTTAATAAATAAAAATTTATAAAAATAATTAAAAAATAAATTTGGTTTTACTGATCTTTTTAGTAAAATACGCTTTGAACACATTATTATCACATCAATTTGTTCTATTTTATCTATCAACATAATATGTTACTATATTGTGTTCGAATTGGGCCTGAAAAAATATACAGACGTTAATTTTTAATTGAACATAGTGAATGCCTATGTCAACTTTTCCGTGGGACCCAAGGTATAATTATTATAAATGTTTAATTATTTTGGTGTATTAATTAATGGATTTGAATAGAATCATGGAAAAATTCAATAAATCAAATTATTTCTTAAGAAGAAATATGACAACCATGAGATTCATTTTAATTGAAATTGCAAATTTCGTTTTATGGAACTAGTAGCCGAGTAGGATACAAGGCTTTTTGTTGTGGTTTTAAAAAGAGTATATGACAAATCGCCGAATGGACAAATCGCCGAATTTGTGAACAAACCGCCGAACAAATTCTGTGGACAAATTGCCGAAAAATGAAAAAACCTTGAAAATGCTTCCGTGGACAAATGGGCGAATGTGGACAAAACGCCAAAAAGTAAAAAAAAGACGTCTTAGCAATCGTAACCTGGCGTCGTCCCTAAACTCCAACTTAAGAGGAATACATACTAGCAGTGCACTATCGTTAAACCATGCACTATTACCATTAAAACAGCCTTTAATTTTAAATGTTTGAAGTAAAAGTTAATGTTTTATAAAAGACAAAACTTAGGGCTTTGTCGGTGTAGTATTACTTTTTTTCAAAATGTTTATTTATGTTTGAATTTGTACATTTTATAGCATTTTTAACACCATAATATTAATAGAAATAAATACAAAATCAAAATTCTACCACAACCACGACAAAGTCCTTCTTATATGCTACCAATTTAAATCAAAACATTGCTGATAACTTGAAAATTTGAGCTAATTTTATAGATACTTTAAGACCATTGACGCATTCAAATAATTACCTATAGTGCACGATTTAGCGATGGCGCACTTCTATTACATATTCTTCTTAATTCGCGGACAAAACTCCAAAAAATGTTTTGCGGACAAAATGCCGAAAATATTACTGTGGACAAATCGAAGAAAATGCTTCTGTAAAGTACTGTTGGCTCGAAATACGTTCGTTCGAAAACCTGTCAAATTTTTAGCAGTATTCAACAAGTGTGCTTTATACTTCTATATTAAAACAACTTAAATTGATTAAAACAAATAAAAAAAAAAAAGTTTGTTTCGTGAAATTGTAACAGAAAAACACCAAAAACTGCACCAAAAACTTTACTCGGACACGTGTTTCAACAGCTAAGCTGTTATCATCAGCGATACCGATACTAAAAATAAAAACAACGGGAAGCTTATATATACTATCTGCTTATCACGCATCGTTAAACTTAATTGATTCTTAGGTAAGCTTAAATAATTCCGAACATTCTAATGGACCGTTATTATCATAATTCATAAGCAAATTTCTGTTTTTAAAAATTTCTAAACTTTCATAAGAATCAAGTTCGTTTTTATTATCTACCCTTTTAATTAATTCAATGTCGCCTACTCTATGGCCATTTTCAAGCATATGCATGGCAACACTGGACCTATCTGTGCGATGATATTTGACATGAGCTACGTGCTTTACGTCTTTACAATTAATTTTATATATTCCCGATTTATCACACATTTCTATTGGGTCTTTCGGATTGCCTAAAAGATTTTGCAAGTTGTTACTACTAGAGGTTACTGTTTTATAATCAAATTTTGAAAATATGTTTTGAAGACCTTTTGTGTATGTGGGATAATTTGGTAATTTGACATATTTCTTATCTATTTTGCTATTACTAGTTCCTAACGTTGTAATGTTTCTAATGTTTAACTTATGTTTATGTTTTCTAATTATGTTTGTGACAATTGATTCTTGAAAACCATTGTATGATGCAATCTGCTTAATATTTCGCAGTTCTTTATCAAAGTTTTGTTTTGACAATGGGAAATGTAATAATCGGTGAATCAAAAAGTTGAAAGATGCAAGTTTATGTTGCATACTATGGTTGGAATCATTTGTTATAAACCTCATAGTGTTAGTGTCTTTACGATAAATATCTATATCTAGTTTGTTGCCATTTCTTGTCACTAAAGTGTCTAAGAAAGGTAACTTAAGGTTTGTTCCTGTTTCATAGGTAAACTTGATCGTCTCAAATTTTGAATTTAAAATTTCTACAAATTGCTGAGGGCTGTAAACTTTAGTGTCGATGACTGCAAAAACGTTATCTACATATCTACACCAAATTCTAAGAAAATAATCTAATTTATTTTTTATATCAGTTTTAAATTTACCCATGAACAGGTTAGCCATAAACGGAGATAAGCTGTTACCCATTGTTGTACCATAATTTTGTTGATAAATATTATTGTTAATTTGAAAGTAGGTTTGACTCATACATAATCTTGCTAATTTAATAAAATTATCTACTTCTGAATTGTCTAAATGGTTTTGGTGTAACATATCTTTCAAATAATCTAAAAGTGACATCTATTGGAACGCTTGGAAACAATGACAGACATCGAATGAAACTAAAACTGTTGAATTTATTTGACAACCATTTAGATATTAGATAAGTAGGAGCATTAATACCTGAAACAATGGGACGCATTGCTTTTCCGGGTTTATGTATCTTAGGTAAACAATACGTTCTAGGAAGAACCGGGTTAGATACCGTTAGTCTAAACCTAAGTTGTTTTGGTATAATATTTCCACATTCTAATAAGACTCTACAGTATCAGCAATCATTTTGGGAAGAGGATTTTAGATAGTAATGAATAGGGGCCTTCATTAAGCATCACCTGAACTAACTCAAAATAATCCTCTTTGTCCAAAATAACTACTTTATTGCCTTTATCTGCTTTGAGATAACAACAATTTTTCCCTTTTTAGAATCTCCTTTTTTTTTAAATAAGCCTAGAAACTAAAAGCCAAACAGAATTATTTTTATTAAACTTATGGTAAAAACCAATAACCAATAACGCGTATATATATTTATAGGTGTTGTTCAAAATGGTTGCCATTTTCCCTAATGCAAAATTGGCACTTTTGCGAAATTTTGTTTAAGGCATTTAAAATTATTATGGGGTGACCTATAAATATATATACGCGTTATTGGTTACTGGTTTTACTATAAGTTTAATAAAAATAAATCTGTTTGGCTTTTTATTTCTAGGGTTATTTAAAAAAAAAGGAAATTCTAACCTTTGATTGGGAACAAAGTCCCGACTGTTATACATTTCTGGAAAGCTCTTAATGAGTAAAATGTAAATACAAATTGACATACAGGGTGTCCCGTTTAAAAAATCTTAACTTTGGTAACTTTCTCAAAAATGGGGACACCTAGACAAAAACTAAGCACGTCAGTGGATTATGCCTAAAAAAATGTGTAAGATTCCGTTTTTACCTAGTCGATAACTTATCAGATACCTGAATTACAGAGGGTGTCTGAAAATGCACACTTTTCAATTTCACTTTGTATTTCAAAAACGAAGAGGGTCATAATAAATCTGTCTGCGCTATCGTTTGTTTTACAAAAAAGTGACACAGGTTCGCGAAAACCCCAAAACTCGAACAGCAATAATAACGGAGATACCCTGCAAAAGTGTCGAAAATAGGACACCCTGTACATACAGTATAATATACAGGATGTAAAAAAAAGGTAGGTCATAAATTAAACCACAAATTCTGGGGCTAAAAATAACTCGATTGAACCTAACTTACCTCAGTACAAATGTGCACGCAAAAAAAGTTACAGGGTGTCAAAGTTATAATTTTTGAAAAGTTTTTCCCTTATTATTATTAACAGGAAAAGAATGGCACGAGTCAAAAATAGAAGAGGCAATTAAATTTGAAATAGATAAAGTACTAAATATATAAAAAGGTACAAAGCACCAGATGGAGATTAAATAGTGAAGGAAATGTTAAAAGGAAAATTGCAAGTATTAAAACAAAATAGCTATTTGTGTAACAAGACATTAATCTACGCTTATTTGGACGAGCCACAGAATTATTGACGAACGACGAAGGAACAAGGTTATAACTGTGGCGAGAGCATAAAACAAGGTTATGGATGAGTTGCATACAAGATTTTACAGTAAACTGTATGATTTTATTCAAACAAATATGAGCTGCTGACGTATATCTAGTAGTCTTGGCTTGTGTTTAAGTTGACAATTTTTACTCTTAAAATTCACACATTTACTCTGACATTCACGTTTGACATTGACAGCCGCCCATAAAATAACAAAAAAAGACTAGTCTATAAAGAGGGCCTTTATTGCCTAAAAAATGTATCAAAAACAGCACGAAGTCGGCTTATCGACTATTTAATCAATGATGTAAAAATATTGCAAATTGGGTCAACGTATCTAGTTATAATATTATTATTCAAAAACGGGGATAAAACCATATTAAAAAACTATTCAAAGCTGTCACTTTATTATCGCAAGTTTTAAAATTGCTATCAAATATTATTACGAATAGACTGATTAATAAACTAGATGCTTCTCAATCTTCAGAACAAGCAGGTTTTAAAAGTCAAACACTTACAAGTATTACCAAACTTGATAGAAAAATCAAAAGATACAATCTACCATTTGTGTTTTGCTTGCATAGACCATAAAAAAGCGTTATCGAGCTTTAATAAAATCTTTACAAAACATGAATTAATAAAAAACACATTGAAACAGTAAGTTTTGCGACACCTAGTGTCGACTTGTGTTAACGATCACGTACGTAAATGCATTCGCATTAAGCAACTTTGTCGACAGATAAGCAAAAACAGTTACATAAGTCGATCATACGATAATTATAACCAACTAATCCCAAATCGCCTGCTGTAAATTTGCAAGGGGTTGTACAATAGCAAACAAACACCGAGAATCACCCGACAGCTGTTTCGTCCTTTTGGGTACTCTTCAGGAGTGAGTGAACTTGAGTGTAAATTCACTATTGTACAAATGTGCTGTCAACATATTAAGTATGTAAGGAAAATGCACTTAGGTGTATAATAAATTAAGAAATAATACCAAAGTGACAAATGAAAGAAACTAGAGAAATAGAAAAAAGAATATAAGTAGGCCGCATTTGGTGTGGAGGTAAATGTTACAATCTAAAATCTACCAAAAATTAAAAAGAAAATTATGTAATAAAATTATACATCTCGTAATATAACATATGCAGTAGAAACGTAGCACTTAAAAGCAAAAAAGATTAAGAATAACGCAAAGATCGATAGAACGCAAATTCTTGGCATAACTATGAATGTTGAAATGACAAGACAAAAGTAGAAGGCGTACTTGAAAATGGGCTGGTCACACTGCACGAATGGAAAATGATAGATGAGCCAAGAAAATAGTTGGATGGAGATCCAGAACGGAAACAGCAACCAACATACTTTAAATTTTGTCTAGTTTAGGGACACTTCGTGGTTGGAAGTCAATACAACATTAAACTAAATTGGAGGAAACTACTCACCTTGATATGTATTTTGATGTTTTCTTGTAATAAATGCTTAATTCAATTAATCTGCAAATAAAACCATTAATTTCTTTTTAGAGTGAAACATCTACCGTTTTGATGTAAAGTTGACACTCGGAAGTTTGAGAAATTATGGTTGATAGTCTAAAAACTTACCAATAGTACCTTCATGTATGACTATGTTAAAGGATTTAAAAAATATTGTTACGTGGTTTCGGTGGTTTATATAAGAATAAAGAGATCTTTAAAATTAGATCACACTAAACACTCCCTTCAGTCTTTTCCATAACAAAATTTCGCTCAAATGCCATTGTATTTAACTTTATGACAAATTTCTCTTTCCTGTAACTCTCTTATAAAAAAACAAATTAATTAATAAATTGTGAATTAACAACCATGTAGTAGTTACATTGAACTGATACGGAACTAATTTTCGGCCTAGTGCGTAGCTCTAACGATAAATATACCAACATTTAAGGTAAAAGCATTGATTATAAAGTTACTTTATAATCAATGGTAAATGTATTATTTTGAAATGCTATAGACGCTAATCATTAAAATATTTGTCCATTAAAGTAATTGATCTGAAAAATTCAACTAAATACAACAAAAACGATTTACAAATTGATAAGTAAAGGATGTATTTAACAATGATGAAGATATTCGAAAAGGTGACCTGCAGCAAAAACACGAAATCGCAAAATACAAGAGAAATCTGTAAATGCACAAAGCTAATTGACAGATAAATGACCCTAAGTTCTATTTTCAATAAAAACCTGGTGGATATTCGCGTTTTGTTCGCTTGTTTATTGTACACAGAAGATCGGTGCTACTGACGGCTGCATCAGTCCGGTTTTAACTTAATTATCTAGAAACTTGAATCTTTTTTTGTGTTAATCTCTGCATGCCATTTCACGCACAAAGAATCGTGTGTTGAGCACACGCCGAATTCAAAAGTTCACGTTTTTCCTCAAATAAGGAATTATATTTCGAACTAAAAGCCGTAAAATTACAAACAAAACACGTACCTTTCAATTTTGCTTTCTTACTTAATACGACAGGTATTGCGGTCATTTATCTTATAACATGTATTGATTTTATTCTTACTAAAGTTGATTTGATAATGAAAATGTAACATATTTTTGGGTTTTCTTAATTTACTTCTAAGAATTGGTTGAAAGATTTATTTATTTTACAAAATTATAAACTTTTTATTTATTCTTTTTTTGGTTCAAAAAAAAAACATAGATAAACGTAACGATAAACGTAAAAAAAAGGTTAGGAAAGGCTTTCAAAGGAAATTGTTATGAACTGAAACTGTAGCCGCATCTACAAAATGACATGTATAAAACGTTTGCAATTCGACATTGTTTAGAACCACAAATTTAAACTACCGATTTATTCTTGTACCGGTTCGAAAAAAAGATTGAATAGCTTTCACGTACTCTTAGGCAGCAAATACCATTTTTGCTAAATTTAAATTTTCTCACCAAATAAAAAAATTAATTTATTTGACAAGAGCGTTACAGTTTTAAATCTTTGTTTTCTATACACAGGGTGATTAATCTCGTCTTAATCATTAGACGTTATGGGAGAATTATCCAGATCTGAATTTTGAAATTTGGTATAGTAGGGTTTCCGAATGCGGTCTCTCTCTCTCTCTAAAATATTTAAAATCTTTTAGCACTTTCGGTTATGCCGAAAATAAAACTCAACTTCGTTATTTTAAATGGAACTATGTATTTTTTCTAAAACCATTGAAGTATTCGCTTAATTTGCTACATTTTTGGTAATGTTTACTTAGTTGCTATGTTTACTGAGACATTACAACTTTTATGAAAAAATGGCCGTTTACTAGGGTTTCTTTGAAAAATCATAACTTCTAAACTACTAGCAATATAAAAATTTAAAAAATACTCAATAATAGCAAGAAGAATACTCTTTAAATTGAATGGTTGCAAATTTCTGTAACTCTATTAGAAATGCCACAATAAATTTGTGAAGTTGAGAAACTTCAAATAGCACCCTTTTTATTTTAACTGATAACGCTAGAGAATTAAATTTTGAACATTTTTTTAAATAATTCATATGTCTATCATCTACAGTTTATGAATAAAACGTACTTTTTGTAAGATACTGAAATGATTCAATTTATTATGATAAGTAATTAGCTTTGATACTCCGTTAGTAGGATCTTGAGGTAAATGCAACTGTTTCGATTTATGTTTTTTTATTAACTTGTAGTTGTCTGAGTTATATTTCTTTAGTTACCATGGTCACGGGGATATGGTTACTACCAAGGGTTTGTCAGGAAAATCATAACTTCGAAACTGCTAACAAAAAAACTTAAACAAAATACTTAATAATATCAAAAAGAATGCTTGCAAATTTATGTAAGTTTATAAAAAAATGTTATAAAAATTTGTAAAATTGAGAAACTTCAAATAGCAATAACTTAATATTTTCAAATGGAACCTACTTAATCTTTTACGGCCTATTACAAAGCATGGTTTGTTTAGATAACGTAAATAAAACTTATTTTTATTTATTTTTGGTACTTCGATACTACAAAAAATCATAATCGAATTTAATTAACTTATTAATTGTTCAAAATGTCTGAATTTACTTCTTCAAAAGCCTTCCGAATACGTTGTTCCAGGACTTCAATTGTATCTTCATAAACTTTACTTTTAATGTGACCCCAAAGAAGAAAGTCTAAGGGTGTTAGGTCAGAGAACGTACCAGCCAATCCCATAGTAAAATCCTCAACCAACGATCTTCGAACATATTATTTAAGAGATTACAGCTACTGCATTAGTTGAATGACGTGGTGCACGGTCAAGTTGATACTAAACCCTAGATAATACCAACGTGATATTCAAAATTTTCAAATACACAGTGCTAGTCAAATTTTTGTGATAGATTTTAAAGGATAATTGATTGTCTTTCAAGAAACAAAAAGACATTTAAACTGAATTTTTGTTGAAATGGCCGTACATGAGTTGCATGTAGATTACAATTTGACCACCAGTAGTTATTCTCTTATTAAACACTCCGTTTCTATTAAATTTGGCTTTATCGGTTCATATGACGTCTTTTAAAAATTCCGAATTCTCTCTGATTATTATCAAAACAAATTCGCAAAAATTTACATATAATCAAATGGGGTTAAATGCTGAGTCAGGACGAATTCATAATTATGCATATTATTATTCTTCAACACTTTTTGGATTGAGTATAATGATATACCCAATGCTTCCGTGGTGCTCCGGATAGAAGCATTAGGATATGCAAAAAATATCTAAGTACAAGGGTAATGACATCTTTTTTATCCGTCATAATTTTAACGCGGTTTGGTTTTATTTTCCAATTACCCGTTGTCAAAAATTGTAACTCTTGGAAACTCAGGATACTTTTCATTAAACTTTCTGCAAGCTCTTTCAATTATTTATTTTAATTCTCAAAAAAGAAATGTCTTTAGTGTCCTAGCATCGGAGCATCACAGCCTACTACCTATCTTAATAATTTCAATAATTTTATGGGGTTGCCGTCTCAACCTCATCGCAATCAACACGATCATTTCTACATCCTCACATTGCCAATGATTTGAACGCGGAATCCAACATGCAATTAACACAACAAACGTAATTAAGAAAATGCTGACAATCTGGAAAGCATTTCTAACAACCTTACTTACAAAGCAAACAAACCTACTTTACACATATAAAACGGAGTAGGTTCAATATAAAAATAAGTCGAAGTTTTATCAGTCACAGTTAAGTTTAATTTAGTTAAGTCCAGTTCGTTTCGACACTTAATTGGCGACGACCAGTTTGCGACGCCAACCAGCGGTCAGCACGATCGCGTTGCTAACATCCAACCCAGACAGCGATCTCTGACCCGACATGTGATACCACGATGTCAAGCATCGCTCACGCAGCACATAGTACGCGAACTTACTATGTCCCACAACCTACGCCAACTTTATTCATTTATGTAAATACTACGTACGGATAACTGTAAGTGAACGTCAATAAACACATCTAAACACAAAACGTTGACCCAAACTCTTTCTCTGGTTAAACCGGCTTCTAGTATACACCCTAAACGCTACAATTTAAATATTTTACTTAAAAGTATGTTTTATTTAAAAACGGTTAAAAAACCATAGACACATAAATCATTTGAAAAAAATTGTTTCAAATTTAATTCTCAAGCGATATCTGTAAAAAAAATAAGAGGACTCCATTTGTAAAAATTAAGTGAAGTTTCTCAACTTCACAAATTGATTGTGACATTTCCAAGAAAGTTACATAAATTTGCAACCATTCAATTTAAACAGCATCTTCTTTGCTATTATTTGTTTTTTTTTTTTAATTTTTATTGCTAGTGTTTTCGAAGTCATGATTTTTAAGAAACACTTGGAAGTGAAAAATTTTTTATAAAATTTGTAATATTTTAGTAACCGTCACAACTAGCTAAACATAACTTGGACCAAAAATGTAGCAAATTTATCAAATACTCCAACGCTTTAAAAAAATATATATAGTTCTATTTAAAATATCAAAGTTTAGTCCTATTTCCGGCATAACCGGAATCGCTACAAGGTTTTAAATATTTTAGAGAAAGAAACCCCAATCCGAAACCCTACCATTCAAAGTATTAAAATCCAGATCTTGATAATTCTGCTATAACGTCTAATCATTAAGGCAAGATCAATCACCCGGTATACGGAGGTATTTCTCTAATTACTCAGACCTCTTTTAGTCTAGATTCTGGCTTGACCGACAAGTTGATTACCTGATTTTTAGTGTTTACCTTGAACTTTTTTATGTTTGTTTTAAGTTTCTCGCCCCGATGAAGCTTTTTACAATAGGTAGCGAAACCGTTGGCAATTACGGTTACCTTTTCGACACGGTCCAATCCCGCAAGGCGTTTTTGTTTCAATAATGACTCCAGCCATGGAAGCCTCAATTCTTACAATAAAAGACTAGTTCATAAAGAGACACAAAATGATTGAAAAATTGTACCATAATCAGGATGAAGTTGACCAGTTGACTATAAACGTTTTTTATAAACATAAAAATATTAGATACAAATAAACCTATTGTTTATAAAACTAGTCAACAAGACAAGAAATCAATATACAGTAGTGGAAACGTCATGGCGCAGTTCAAGCAGAGCTTCTTCTTCCTCTAAAACTATGAATTGTAAGAAAAAGACCTCATACCCGTAAAAAAATATATACACACATTTAGTAATTTAAAACAGTAAATATGAATTGTGATATTATAAATTACAATATACAGAGTGTCCCTAAAAGATCTTTGCAAAACTCTATTATGTATTTTTTAGACCAAAATCAGTTGATTTAACAAAACTTAGCTTAGTGAAAATTTGCTTAGTTTTGGTGCAATAAGGTCTTGAAGTGCTCAGTTATAAAATTTGCGTTTTTATTTTCATTATGGAGTTGTAGAAAAAATAGTGTATTCAATTCACATAGAATCGCTCGTGTATTAGGAAAAAAACCGAAGGAGAATTTCCTAATTACGTTGCTCATGTCTTAATAGCAAGCATTACATGTCCATTGCCATACACTATTTTTGAGAAAGAAAAGCCAGCGTACTTTGATCTTCACAATTTTGCGAGCGAAACAAGGCGTGCTTTTATCAGAGTTGCATTAAAACTATTTTTTTGAGTAAAGAAAAACCAGCGTACAAGCTGCAAAGCGGCAACCCTATCGACGCAAGATGACGCTGTGCTAGGGGCGCGAAAAACGATCATACCCTGATCTTTACAGTTTGACGCGCGGTACGAGCTGTGTTTTTATCAAAGTTGCATTGAATCTATTTTTTGAGTAAGAAAAATCAACGTATGAGTCGCGAAGTGGCAACCTTATAGACGCAAAGCGACTAGACTCACGATAAATACCCTATTTCAATCTTTATAATTTGGCAAGCAAAACCAGCCGTGTTTTGATCGAAGTAGCATTGAAACTATTTTTTTAGTACGAAAAGTGAGTATTCGAATCGCCGCGGCTCGAATTTGACGATTTTTTGATTAAGAAAAGTTAGCGTACAAGCTGCAAACCAGCAACCCCAAGCGACGCAAAACGGCGCTGGGCTAGGGTCGTGGACAACAATCCTACTGTGATCTTCACAATTTGGCGAGCGAAGCGAGCCGTTAATCTTTATCAAAGTTGCATTGAATCTATTTTTTTGAGTAAGAAAAATCAGCGTATGAGTCGCGTGGCGGTAACTTCATCGACGCGAAGCGGCGCTGGGCTAGGGTCGCGATAAATACCCTATTTCAATCTTTACAATGTGGCAAGCGAAGCGAGCCGTGTTTTTATCAAAGTAGCATTGAAACTATTTTTTGAGTAAGAAAAGTCAGTGTACGAGCCGTGAAGCGGCTCGAGTTTGCCGCAATCCCCGCTGACGGGAAGTTTGTGTTCATTATTAGGTTCTTTTCATTATTTGGTGGTTTTGGCCTCAAAGGTTGGAACTGTAACCGTTTGGCAAACTGATATTTTGGCGACATAAAGTTTGGCACGTAGATAGTACAATAGTCTCTGTATGATACCTTAAAACCTTAATGTCGCAAATAGTTAATTTTTTCAAAAATGTTTTACATTAACATTAATAGGCCTATAACTACACCAATATTAGTATCATTATAAACTCACTAAAAGTATAAAATATTTTTTACATATACTTCAAATTTACAAAATAACTAAAACGTAACTAGACGTTTTGATAACATCCTAGCATAAGTAAGATAAGCAAAATACGCTTACTTTTCTGTAAGCGTAAACTAGGTTACATAAAATTCAATTCAATAAATGTTTTGTAATTCAGTTATAGATACGCATAACGTATACTATCTCTGATTATTTCTAATGAGAATGAAATGCTTAGTGTCAGATAGTTTGTTAAGTTATATTTATAATTGAACGTGAATCTGTTGGTAATTTTAGCAAAAGAATATTCATTGCGTAAATATTGTTAACACATTGTTAACCATCTTTCGTTTTTAAATCACTAGTTTTGTTTTCATCTGTTGGAATATTATATAATTTCCCTTTTATTTTTGAAACTGTAATAATTGTAGTTTCAATAGTATAAAAAATTGTTTTAATTTCAGTGATTGTAGGGTTGAGTTAATCGTGGTAGTAGACATTTTCAGTAAACCGTGTGTTTACTATTTTCTATTTATAACGAAAACATCATCCCTAAAAAAATGTTTTGCGCAAAAATATGTGCAAAATAATATCTATGAATTTGACCACGCTAAAAAACCCACCCTAAACGATGACGTTAGTACCTTTATTGCCGCATGCGCAGTTTAGGGTTTTTAAAATAGTCATTTTGACTTTGATTGTTTGCTAGTGGCAAACTCCCTAACTAAACATTAATTTAAATAATAAATATAAATGAAAATCCCAAATACAGTACCTCACGCTATATTCACGATAAAGGTTGTGACGTCAAGCCAATGAGAGAATGTCCCCAGTATTTGAATAAATTTCGATACTTTTCCACTTAACAAGTAATTGTATGTTTTTAAAATTCATACATTTAATTTAAGACCAATTTGGACGTTATCACAATATTTCAACGGTTTTTTTATTTTGTGAACTTATGTCTCAGTTTGCTAAATTAACAAAGGTCACAAATCATGAACATTTGTACAAATTGATTGGGTGTTCAAACATTGATTAAATTTTAATAAAGGCAAAATAAATAATACATATTAACTAAGAAAAATGCCAACAGTTTATACTATTCACACATGTCAATGTTTACACGAGATGTCGCAAGACACACATTTTACTTAAATACATATTAACTAATTCTTTCAATAATATAATTAAGTGTAAGTATACAATTTTTGCTATAGTTTTATAATTGCGTATGGCTAATTCTGAACAACTAGCTGAATTAATTTTCGTAAACGTGTATGTCGATGTTAGTGTGATATTTTTATACAGGTTTCTGTATTACCCATAATATGTAATTTGAATACATTTAATAACATATCGCTCATTTTATTTAATTTCCTGAATTCATTTTTCTTCTTGAAAATAGAAATAAAGTTAAATGCAGTTACGTATACAATTGCTATTAAGCCAACAATCAAAACAAAACGTCTACATGTCGCATCACGGCAAACTTAAGTTTTTTTCTAGCAGACATGAATAAAGACAAACAGAGCTTTGTAACAAAATTATTATATGAGATACATACGGAAGCTTAACTGATTTTAACTATATTAATGTATTGGCTCAAACTTCTTCCATAATTAAATCAATAAAATTTTATATATTAAAAATAAAATGATTTTTTAATTGATTTTTAATTATATTGTGTAGTCAGTGGTTTGTTAAATACCACCTAAAAGAAATTATAAAAACATACTATGTAATGAAACATTAACAAATTTATTAAACAATATAACGTGTGTTGAAATACAAAACGTTGCTGAACAGGCCTAGAAATTGAATTAATTTAATTATTTTTACATTGTACACAAAAAGTGCATAATTTTGACAGAAATGAATGGTTTCTTAGATATATTGAATTCTATTCTAAACTTTGATATTATACTTTAATTCTGCTTCATAAATTAAGAGGACAACAGTAGCAGTAGGTCTTTAATATTTTTGACTACATACCTTAAAGTATTCACTTGTCACTTTACATGTTTAAAGATTTACCATAGTTTTCAAATTCTTGCAGGTTCACAAAATTTAGTTGTATTAAAAGATACTTATTTAAAGTGTTATAAAAAATTACGTTTATAAGTACTTTATTAAAGTTAGAAATTTATTAGTTTCCTGTACGACATTTATAGAAATATAATAATGTGGATATGATTCTAATGAAAACTAAGATAAAATGTAAATGTTCCTGATAAAATAAACTTCTGTTTGTCATTAACTTAATGTTTACGTTTAAAAGCATTCTGGTGTGCAAATCCTTAGAAAAATTAATGTAAAGGTATGTATTGACATCAGTACGTATCCTAAACCTCTAGCGAGAAATATTAATTCCTTTATCTTCAATCACCAAACTGAAAGGAAAAGTATTGTGGTATTTTTGCATCTGCTTAGTACCCTTTCGGTACCTGACCCTAACATCTGCATTTTGCCTAGAAATATAGAATATATCGTTTTCAATTTTGCTACTCGATCCTTTATTTACACCCACGAATACAGCTTGCCCTGCATCTGTCCGATGTTTACCCTTTACCTTTTGGATTTGACACTGCTTTGCTGATAAGATTCGCACCTTTTTTTTATATCGTAGCAAATTAAATGCGATCTTAATTGAAATTGCCGAACAAAAATTGGGAAACTTCAACATTCTTTAAAAAAAAAGGGTAGGGCAACTGGCGCCTTGTTTCAATGACCATGACGTGAGTCAACAAACTCAAGTACAGGGTTGTTTACAACGTGCCTGTATACAATGAGGGGTTACTTTATTTGCAAAATTCACACTTGACCGAAAATGAACTCAAAATTGACAAGTGGACGGAACTTTTGAAATTCAAATAGCACTCGCTATTGACATTTCATTCTGTTCAAGAGTTACTAATGCTTATTATGTAACACTGAAACGATTCATCCACATACTTTCTTAAGATTTTCTAACCACAATGCCTATTCAAGAAAATAAAAACCAATTTGCAGTTTCGGTTAGGTAATCTTGTTAAATGGTTTCTTAGGGATTTTGCGCAATAACTGAAAATTATTTGACCGTAAAATTTTCTTCAAAAATACCGTTTTGCTGTCATTGTAGCTGTGCACCGTTGAATCAGATTACTCTTACTTTTAGTGTTACGTTAACAAATTCGTTTACAGTGGGATATTATCATTAGCAGGTAGTTCATATAACTACAGCAGCTGCGTTTTTTTCTAGTATAGGTATTACTTTCTAAAGTTGAGATTAATCACACATATTACTGTTAAAAAAAATTTTCAAGTTGATTTAATTGATTTTTTAATAAATAGGTATTTTATTCAATTTCGCTTATTTTCAGTTAACCTACAGAAACGTACACAAACTGGAAAGAAACCAAGTTACACTGATCAATCTTTTGTTTTATGTATAACAATAACAATGAAAAGTTATCATATGCATAAGCGTGCAGTACAGACTGTAAAATCACATATTATGCTAACATTATAATTTTCAAAAAAATAGCGCTCTTACCAAATATTATCTTGTTTCGCATTTACAATCGCAAGAAGAAATATAAACGCAGTCGTATCGTATTACGCAATGAACTATATTACACTATTTAATGCAGTCTTTTTTAACTAAATTTTTTTTTCGCTTATTTATTACATAAAACAAATACTTTCACAAAGTTTCATCGAAATTGAATTGAAACTACAAATTTTCTCATTTTTTTAATAATTTTTAGGTTATGGTCAGAAGTAATTCATACACAAATTGTAGGTTTTTTCATAAGCTACAACTTGCTTGTTGAGTGTTTTTGATATGACGCCGACGTCAAGTTTGGCGGGAAATCGTAAAAAATCAGAAAAAAATATTTTTCACTCCCTTTAACCACCCTTTCCTTATATAAGACCAAACAGAATATTGAATTGAATATTGCCCCCTTGACCATTTGCCACTGCAATATTTCAGCTTTTATTTTTTCAAAAACATAATTTTCCTGCACTAATTAGAGATTATTTATTTTAAACACGTACCGGGTGGTCAACTTAGAATGGACGCCGGCTTTATCTCGGGAATTATAAATCTGACAATATTGAAAAAAAAATTTAATAGGTAAATCGGCTACGAGAAATCGCGTGAAATTATTTTCAAGTTTGTAAGATGGCCGCTAGGGGCGAAACTGTTATGGCCGATCATATAATTGGTTCTTTCTCCAAAAATATTTAAATATAAATATATTTTAAATATTGCCGTAGTAAAGACTGCAAAATTTCTAATTTTTTTGCTTAGAGTATTTCTACTCTCTTATAAAATGTAGTGGTGGGGGAACGTCAAACAAGTTTTTATTTAAATGGAAATAACTTCGGTATAAGTTAACAGAATTGAACAAACTAGGTCTCGTATAAAAGAGCTTTTCTTACTTATAATATGATGTATAAAGATAGTCCGAATAAATTTTGACGTCATAGCTAGAGGGCGCTGTTTAACATTACAACAATTATTGCGCATTATCATGAGATTTTTAAATAGCACCCTATGTATCTTTTTACACAGTTAAATGGAAGACAAAATTGCTAAATAGTCGGTGCAAACTGCAACTTTCTATCTTTTTTGAAACCGAAGATATCAATAAAGCAAATGTTAGACCGCCGACTATTTACATATTTTACGCGTAAAACAAATTTAAATTAGTTGAAACAATTTAATTAATGCCGTCCTAAATGTCCAAACTGCCGTCCATCGTTTTCGATGCACTTAAGCATCCTTTCCCGCGTGGACCAAACTGCACTTTCTAGTTCAGCTACTAAAATAGCTATCACGTGTAGTGAGTGCGGTTGCAAAAACTATATCTTTTACTCGACCCCATAAATAAAAATCCAGGCATGTTAAATCCGGTGATCTAGCCGGCCATAGAAAAATGCTGACCCGTCTTATCCATCTACCAGGGTAGTTAGCATCTAAAAATTGACGAACATTCACTGCGAAGTGAGCTAGACAGCCATCGTGCTAGACCAGCATTTGTCTTCGAATTTCTAGAAGCACTTCCTCTAACAGAATCGGCAAATCGTTGGTTATTAAAAAAGAATGGACCAATAATTTGCCCATCTAGAAACGTTGCCCAACAATTTACAGACCAACGACCTTGGTGCTGAACTTCTTGCATCCAGTGCGGATTCGTTCTTGACCAATAGTGCATATTATAAACATTTACACTGCCATTACTATAAAAGGTGGCCTCATCTGTCCACAATATACGTGATAGAATTTGGGGATCGTCTGCCATCATACCCAAGAACCAGTGGCAATGGTCTAGTCTTTGATCAAAATCTGCAGCAGTCAATTTCTGATGCAGGACTAAGTCATATGGATGTAACCTGAAAGATGTAAGATGATCACTACTGATTCAACAGTAGGATAAGTATTAATTAAACCTTTATAAGTTTACAGTAGAGTTTCAACATTGAAGATTCGCTTACCTGTGCTCTTTGAGAATGTTTTGAACGGTAGATCGAGTTACCCCAGATCCTGTGCAATACTTCTAATACTTAGGTGTGCATTAAACTGCACATAAGCTAAAACATTAATAATGTGCTCTTCGGTACGTCTCCTGTGTTGTCTACGGTATACGGGAACATGGACCCTTCCGGTTGTTTGTAAACAATGGATAATTCCCAGAAAAATCTTTTTACTCGGGTGCCGTCTATCGGGATATTGCTGCGCATATACCCTTTCAGCAATTCTAGCATTTCTCATGCATTCAAAATAGACACCTATCATGTCAAATAACTCTTCGTTGGTATAAAGCATTTTGTAACACTTAACAGCACAGCACTAAGACTATCTAATACTAACAACACTAACGTAACACAAAAAACGACAAGAAAAACTAACAAACTAACAGTAACGTAACACAAACAACAACAAGTAAACTCAAACTACACGAAAAACTCAAACAATCACACGCAATAACAAAATCGAGAACAAGCTTTGAAAAATAGCAACTAAATGATATTGACTTGAAATTCAATTGTTCCAATATTTTGACGTATTGCTTCCAATTTTGTTTTACAGTCTACTAATTTTATGACGGGTGCCTTCGCTAAGAACTGATTATTATTTACCATTTTATTCTTTTCTTTTGCATACATTGTCGGTTTTAGATGCTTAAGTGCATCGAAAATGATGAACGACTGTTTGAACATTTAGGGCGGTATTAATTAAATTGTTTCAATTAATTTAAATTCATTTTCTACGTAAAATATGTAATAGGTGTTGCATATAGTCAGCGTTCAAACATTTGTTTTATTGATATTTTCTGTTTGAAAAAAGATAGGAAGTTGCGGTTTGCACCGATTGTTTAGGAATTTTGTCCTCTATTTAACTGTGTAAAAAAATACATAGGGTGCTATTTAAAAACCTCATGATAATGCTCAATAATTGTTGTAATGTTAAACAGCGCCCTCTAGCTATCACGTCAACATTTATTCGGACTATCTTTATACTGCATATTATTAAGTAAGAAGATCTCTTTTAAACGATACCTAGTTTGTTCAATTCCGTTAACTTATACCGGAGTTATTTGCATTTAAATAAAAACTTGTTTGACGTTCCCCCACTACTACATTTTCTAAGACAGAGTAAAATACCCTAAACAAAAAAATCAGAAATTTTGCAGTCTTTACTACGGCAATATTTAAAATATATTGATATTTGCATATTTTTGGAGAAAGAGCCAATTTTATGATCGGCCATAACAGTTTCGCCCCTAGCGGCCATCTTACAAACTTGAAAATAATTTCCCGCGATTTCACGTAGTCGATTTACTTATTAAATATTTTTTTTTTAATATTGTCTGATTTATAATTCCCGAGATATAGCCGGCGTCCATTCTTAGTTGGCCACCCGGTACATATCTCTGATAAATACACAATTACTTTTACAATTTATATATCTACTCGCATTAAATGATAACTTCAACCTGGACTGAATAAATACAGACTACGCTTTTAAAGTTCTAAAATAATGTTCTAGAAGATCATCGAACGTTCCAGATACGGAGTTCTAGAACACCGCGATCATTCTAGTAACTCCAGTCGCGTAACTATGTTATTTATAAATTTTATTTTTCTATTTGAGTTGCAGATTATACGTTCTTTTTGTAATTCCACGGTGTTTGCCAAATTATTCACAAATATTACAATCTTCTACAAACTCAGGTTCACCCACCGTGTACCAATTTAATGCTAAAAAGCTGCTCTGCTTTAGACAGCTATTTGCAAACACGCTCGTAAATTAAGCAAATGTAGAAATCTATCTGTGCTGATTTCAGCAACATCTCGTAGAAACTCGAATTTTATTTGATTATTTAGCTAATTTTAATATCAAATTTTTAAAATAATAATTTTGTAAATTAAGTAGGTAATTAATATGATTTTAAAAATAACATAAAACAAATTTAAATAGATGTAGTTCAAAAGAAAAATATTATTACAAGTGGGACATTGGTGTATGGTTTGATAATGGTCCATTTACACCGATATTGATTGCTATTTACATTTAATTCAAGCTAATTGAAGGATAAGGTATAAAAATATATGTGCTTAACCCAAAAAAAAATTAATCCAAATCTTAAAAATAAAAAAAATTAATCCCTGAATTTACTGCAGATACAAATGTCGCATTTCAAAGAATCTTGAATGTCTCAGTAAATAACAGTTTCCATAAAATATGAAAAAAACATCTTAGTTTTGCGCACCTGGGCCAGCAAAAACGTATTTTAATTGTTTTTTAATTATGTAATACTTCTGTGCATGATTTGTTTGCCTTATGGAAAGACTAACATTTTAGTGTTTCGTTTACTTTGAAAATTTGGGTGTGTTTTCAAGATTTTTGAAAAAACAAAACATATCAATTTTTACTTTTAGCGAGACACCTTTTGAGATTGGGTTAGAGCCTGTGCAGAGTAACCGATTTTTAATAACTTCTGGAGCTTGAGACTTTAGAAAGGAAAAAAGGTGTATCTAATTAACGTTTGATACATTTTGACATGTTTCTAATCGACTGGTGCGCCAGTTACCTCAAGACAGCAATATAACCTTGATTTAAATTTGTTTCAAACAGCCTAATTGGCCGTAACCAATTTTAAAAATTATTTTTTCAACATGAAAATTAACTTCTGAAATTAATCTAAAGTCTGTATACTATTGGCGGGGAGTAATAAATCATAATTGTTTGAAATAATTCTTTATTTTTTTGTGAAAGCGGTACTTCTACGGTTAAGTAAAAACCAGTAAATTCTAACCAAAATACGATCATTGTGCCGCTCTTGCAGCATATCGACCCATCTAGGGTCTGAGAACAATAGTTTAATCCGTGTAAACACGTTGCCATCAGCCCAGGTACTGACGAAACGAGAATCATAGCCGTAGATGTGGGTATTATACCAAGATACAAAAATAATGGTATATAATACATAAGAAGTAAAATTTGTAATGTGATCTACTATACAAATAAAATAAATAACATATAAAGGTAGATTTTACTATTATAATATATTTACCTACTAAAAATATGATTTTTCAAACGTATCAGGTACCTACGCCACTGCAATACGGGAGATTCAATAATTCTGACAGGTTTATTACTCCGCGCCAATAGTATACTGAGTATATATAAATGTCCTTCTCGGGAGAAAATTGACCTGATTTTGAGACTGAACAAAATCATACCTGGAGAATTGCATTTGATTACATCCACATAATCTTAATTTTGAAAATATTTTAACAATGGATGTACCAACTTTTTTGGAATTAAGTTGGATATTGGCACCAAAGAGTTTTCAAAGGCAGAATAGGCAAATGCGAGACTCTATTTCTCTATAAGAATGTTTTTCACAACCTGAAGGAGATTCAACGTCGAAATGTAAATATAAACGCCTGTGATTTTCTCTAGAACCTCATAAATAACACACTTACTTGGCGAATTAGTTTTTTTTTAGAGAAAAAACCGGTAGTGCATGGAGGGCTATTGCATTCACCCTAAAAAAATATTAAATAATTTATATAGTTAAAGTCATATAAGGTTGCGTATGACTCATTATAAATAACTCCCTGAATTAATTTTAATAAACGTGTATCGACGATAGTATGATCTTTTTATACATGTTTCTGTATTACCGATAAGAAGTAATTATAGTATATTTAATCAGATGTCGCTAATTTGCTTGAATTCTTGAAAAAGAAATAAAGGTAAATGCAGTTATGTATGCAAAGTACGAGTATATTAAACGAACAATTAAAACAAAACTTCAAAATGGGAAATGTCTACTAATTAATTAAGTGTCGACATACAATTATGACAGTCGCATATAATAACACAGTTCTGTTCTTTTTGGCACACATCAATAAAAAGAAACAATATAATTAGATACATACGCAAGCTTAACTGATTTTAACTATTTCTTGGGTTTAAAAGGCGAAGCCCCAAGTCTTAACAACAGTATACTGAAAAACAAGTGTCACAACCAAACTTTTTGTCACTCAAAGACAAAGTTTACGGTCTATGAAAGGGGTCTGCAAATGTTTTCTATTTTGTTGGTAGACATTTACTCTAAATTTGTTTAATAAATAATAATAAAAAATCAAAATAAAGTTTGATTATTTATCTTAAATAGGAAAACGTTTTAAGTTTATTAAAACTAATAACGAATAGCGTACTACAAAGTACTACTGCGTTAATGGAGTCCATTACCGCACGATATTTGGTATCAAAAGACTTCCTTAAAGTTGTCATTCAGGTATCGAAAAAAAAACAATTATTTATAATCTAATTAAATACTTTTAAAAATACTGTCGATTGATGGACATTTTTTCTATCGCGCATAATTCTGAGCGGTGTTTAATCAATCGATATTATTGTTAAGTCCATTTAATTTAGTTGTTTATTTTTTCAAATATTACCAAAACTAATAATACAGTTATAGTTTAAGCCGTTTTGAGCTTTACTTTGTATTTAAGAA
The DNA here is from genome assembly GCA_030710515.1 of Abscondita cerata. Taxonomy (NCBI): domain Eukaryota; kingdom Metazoa; phylum Arthropoda; class Insecta; order Coleoptera; family Lampyridae; genus Abscondita; species Abscondita cerata. The sequence goes on from JALBCR010004325.1 coordinate 237,530, forward strand.
TATTTTCTCCCCCTAATTAATATGAAATTAAAAGTGTGTTCTTTTTTAGGTGGAGGTCGAGTAACAAAACTACCGATCTTATTGCTACATAAATGCCGACGTTCCGCCTAAACTTGCGAGAGCTTTATCGAGGTTAATTCTGATTTGTTACTCGACTTCCACCTAGAAGAAACACACCTTATAATTTTACTTTGTATGTTCATTTAGAGTATTTACAGCAAAATTGTATTTCCACACTAGGGCCCCTGATTATTTTTAATTTAGGGTTTTTAAGTAAGTTTTTTTTGTATAAATTTGTTTTACATTTGTTACTGATTTCTTGTTCAAGGATTTAGTTTTCCTGGTAAGTCTGTAGCTTAGAAATTTTAATGAATATAATTATTTCTAGAGAAAAATTGAAAAATAGGTTCATTTAGTTGAAAATGTTTCAATATCCGAAAAATTAGATCTCGTTTTCATGGCAACCGGTAACAAGATTTTTGACTTTTATTTATTAAATGACAATGTTGTCGAAAGAACAAGTAATTTACCTTATTCAGTGTTACGGCATAGGTGATAAAGCAATTCGTCAAGTTATTGAGGAGTTTAATCAAAAATTCCCGGATGTATTCATATCAAAATGTGGTGGACAAAAATTAATCAAGAAATTTTTAGCCACAAGTTCCATATTAGACATAAAAAAAACTAAGATAGTTCGGAATGAAGATGACGCCGCGGCCTTTATTGTGATGGATTCGGTTCGGAATAACCCAAAATTATCGACAAAGATCGCTTGAATTAGGGATAAGTAAAACCCATATCCATAGAACATTAAAGCAGTTGAAATTTCATCCCTTTAAACCGATTTTCAATCATGTTTTAGAGCCAGGAGATAGTCCAAAACGATTGGATTTCTGCTTGTGGGTGGGCACTCAAATAATGGATAATCAATACTTTAATCAAAATCTTGTATTTTCTGATGAAGCCACATTCTCCACCAATAGTACTGTTGCATCGCAACATGTAAGGTACTGCAGCCGTCACAATCCTAATTTCCTAATCGCTCGTGATAGGCAATATTTAACGAAAGTAAACGTATGATGTGCAATTTCTTACCATGGCATTATTAGACTTTTTTTAAATTTTGGTTAATCAGCACACCTATTTAAATATGCTTTCTAAGTAACCGTTGGCCGATTTACCTATTAACTATCGCGCGAGATGTTATTTCCAACAAGATGGTTGTCCTGTCCATTATGCGCGAATAGTGGTAGAATGGCTGACTCAGAAATTTGGGGAGAATTGGATTGGTCTAAATTCTCCTGTTTTATGACCACCGCGGAGCCCTGATTTGACTATGGCAGATATTTATCTTTGAGGCCGCTTGAAACAAATAGTTTATGCAAACGATTTTCCTCCGAATGCAGAAAATTTAAAGGAGAGAATCAGAGATGCGCCGGCGTCTTTATCACTCAAAGAAATTCAAAGAAGTCATGATGAACTGCGTCGAAGACTTGAGCTCTGCGTTCAAAAAAGGGGTGAATGGATCGAATGAAATTGTTTTTGATTAAATTATTACTATTATTTCTTATTATTAGGTTAAATTGTTATTGTTATTATTAAGAATTGTTTAAATGTCTTTGATTTTCTTGAACAGATTTAGTGCAAAATATTTTGAGATGTAAATAATACAAAAACTTTTGGTTCTTCTTGATAACTATAAAATCTGAATAAATCAAAATCTGCGGTAGTTAAATCAGGGCTTTTCGGTTGCCATAAAACAAAACCATTTCGACCGATTCCATTTTTTCCAAATTCCTGAGTCAGCCATTTTACCAGTATTCGCGCATAATGGGCAGGACAACCATTTTGTTGGAAATAACATCTTGGGTGATAGTTAATGGGTAAATCGTTCAATCTTTTATTTAAAAAATGTAAACTGCTCCATTACCTTACATGATGAGAAACAACAGTACCACTGGTGGAGAATGTCACTTTATCAGAAAATACAATATTTCGATAAAAATATTGATTATCCATTATTTAAATTACTTAAATTTGTTGTTCTTTCGACAACATTATCATTTAATAAATAAAAGTAAAAAATCCTGTTACCGGTTGCCATGAAAACGAGATCTAATTTTTCGGACTAAATTTTCAACTAAATGAACCTATTTTTCCATTTTTCTCTAGAATGGAAAGAAAAATTAAAACGAAGAGAGCCGGTTCCGCGGTTTTGAAACAAGCAAAAATCTTTTATAAAAAATACATTTTTCTCAAAAAATTAAAAATAAAAAGTTTTTCCTCTTGGCAACCCCATCCGGAGACATACTGTATATGATTTTTTGTATATAAGTTGCATGTTTAGTTATTTATGTATATGTGTAGCTTTATTTAAAAATTACCATTAATTGTAGGTGTATGTTGTGTTACCTATGTATTTCTTACTAAACTCTTCAGTTGCCTACGTTCTCTTACTCGTTCATTGTTTTCCTTGGTTTTAAGGATTAAGATTCAAACATTTCTACAAATATCTATGCGGATGAAAATTCCTACTGAGAACGGACCATGCTGCCCTGCAATGATTGTTACATTTTAAGAACCCCGAGGGACAAGTCGTCAGATTGATTGAGCGATTTCGAAAATACGACTATGAGACTGAACAATGTGCCGGAACAAGCCACCCAACGCCTTATCTAAGAGACTTTATTCGATGAACTGTACTCGTTGTTCTAAATTGTAGGAAAAATTCGTCCCTAAAAAACAACCAAGGTTGATGACAGTTGGGAATCCGAGCAGTTGAGGCAAAAACAGGAACAAGACCTTGAATTGCAACTGCTTCTGGAATTGAAAACGACAAATTGAAGGTCAACCTGGAAAAAAAAGTAAGTGCTTGAGTAGTAACGTGAAAGCATATTGGGTCTAATGGTATTGGTAATAGAAGACGGTCTTCTGAAACAAACCCTGGAATAGTATAGTAGTTCCTAAGAGAGATCACCTGCATGATGGGACTTCTGGAAAACACTTTAGTGTGAAGAAGGCAGTTGGGATAATAAGAGAATGGTTTTATAAGATGAACTGCAAATAATACGTTAAAAAGTAGTGTCACAAGTGTGTCCTGTGTGCAGCAGGTAATGGCCCAGTAAGGAAGAGCAAAACCCGTTTGAAAGAGTACCGATTGACATAGCAGATCCGTTTCCTGAAAGTGATGCTGCAAAGAAATACATGGAATATTTCATCAAATGGACAAAAGCCACGCAAAACCAAGAGGCAGCAACAGTAACAGACGCGTTTATCAAGAAATTTTTTTTTGCCGTTTGGGAGTGCTCTTGGAATTACATTTAGACCAATGGAAGAACTTTGAATCAAGAAAACCAAAACGACGCTTTTTCACCACACACCCCCAATTAACCGGTATGGTAGAACGGATGAATTGAACAATGCGTAAATATGTCAAGGTTTTCGACAAACATCAGAAGAATTGAGAGTAGTATTTACACTTCTTTCTGATAGCATACGATTATCTGTTCACGAGAGTACAGGCCAAACACCTGCCTGCGTAACGCTTGATTGTTAAATACGGTTGCCATGCAATCTTCAATTTGGATGTAGACTTGAAAATGAAGTTGCTAAAAAAGATTATGTTAGCAAACTCTGGAAGAGGTTGGGTGACATACATGATACTGTCCGAAAGAAAGAACATACGAGTAATCGTATGAAGCTATGGTACGACGTTCAATCCTAAGAAGGTGAATTCTAACTAAACAATTTAGTATGTTTATACAATCTCCATTCGGTGGTAACAATAATGTGTCCACCAATCTCATTCGGGCGAGAGTAGTAACAAATAAAACGCAAAACTAAGGATGAATTTATGGCAAAGTATGGCAAGGTTCGGAGTTACAACTGAAATTCAACAAAACCTCTTCAATGTACTACGGATTGGGCGCATTGTGTGACTTGAGATCAGCGCATGTCAAAAGGAATTGCGGTTGTTTTTAAAAAAATTGTTTGGACGAGAGGATTAGCTTCGTAGACAACAAGCTGCTGTGGGTCGAACTCTGTAGTTGCACGAAGGAAGCCGCTTCATCTACTACTTGGTTTTAAATGAACTGTCCTACCAGAAACCCACCTACAAGGACCTGTGGAATTCTTCATGGGATTTGAAGAAGGACCCCGAGATGAATAACATCAAGACAGCAATGCCGAAGCTCGGCTGTTGTTTAGATCGAATGGACTGGAAGATAGTCCGAAACATGTTAGAAGTTGTTTTTCGACAAACATGGACAAAAAAGGAGTGTAGATTGTTTCTTTTACCAGCGGGGCCAAAATAGGAAGAGTGCTCTATTAGAGGTAATATAAAAATCTATCCGTCGCAATGCATGTACCCCCATAGAATTCGCTCTGCTTATCTCATTTGTTAAATATGATTCAAAAGTCTAGATAATCAAACGCATTTTAAATAGCAATTATGCATAATTAGCGTCTATCTGCTTTTTCTGCAGTCCAAATGCACGAGTGGCTCATCTTTTCATATACTTTCAGTTTAAATATCGTTATGAACAATTATTGCTAATATACTGTAATGCATTGCTAATGTAATTTAAGGCAAAATTGATTCAGGTTTAATTTCTCGTTTTTTTATAAATACTTATTTGTTTAATTGTAACTGCAGTGCTTATTATTTCTTTGTTTAACTTAATCCATTAGTGTTGTATTAGTAAAAATATTGTTTTAATTTAATTTTGCTTGTGAAGTTAATTTTTAAAATGAAGCTTGATTTAGATTTACAGACTTTTACTTCTACAACTTTGTAGGTTAGATGATAAAACAGAAAAACTACGACTATACCACACCTATTAGTTCCGTACGAACTATTTGACCAATTCTTTAATATTCGTTCATCAAAACAAAATTCGCTAAGAATTTCTAACACAATTTATATCACTTCATTTGTTGCACCTCAAATTTTTTAAAAATATCTTACAACTCTATTAAATGCAATCTTTGTTATTTTTGATGAAAATTAATTTCTATCAGAGAACATTAAAGCATTTTTAGAATTTCTATCATAATTAAAAGAAATAAATTTTTTTATTTTTTTTGTAGTGTTTTTCATTACTGTAAACTTTTATTCGAATTTAATTGTTAATAAAATGGCCAACCGAAACGAATTATGTAATAATTGACGAACGCGGACCTAGCCTGTATTTTTCAGTTTAATTTAAAAAAAACCAGTTTAATCTACGCGTTGAAATAAAATTTTTAAATATCCAAAAAATCGAATCAGTTATCATCAATGGCGCATCAAAAATCAAAATTTTAATTAGTTTCGAGGTTGCTATTAAAACATAAATAGTATTTCAGGTAAGCACATTATTTCCTATTTTAAAGTACGGACGCTTTGCAGAAAATACAGAGAAAGTTTCAGTGGGTGCTAAAGCAACAGTTGTCGATCTCGCTCTTACTTACCGGCAGCTGAAACCCAACAAATAAATTGAATGAGTAGCAATTTGTAATATATACTTTTTTTTATTTTCCTCGATATCCATAAAATTGAAAGCCAGGTGTATAAAAATGTATATATTTTTGAAGCACATACTAGTAACGAAAGAACGAAAAAGTAACTTGGGAGCAGATGTTTCTTTTCTTAGAAAGTGAACGGTTGATACAGAAATATTTTAATGAACATATAGATTTTAATTCATGTAATAATTTTAATTAAAGGACCAATTTCTAGCTATAAAAATATTTGGATTATTAATTACGTGTCAATAAGCAGATGTTGACACATTTTGTATCAAAGTTAAACTACTTAAAGATTTATTTATTTTGAAGCTTTATCATATAGAAATAGTATTTTACTTCCATCGACTTTATTAACTTCTTCGAATTCCAGTTTCGTGTTGAGATTTATAGCAAAGTTTTTAATAATGATAGATGACGAAACAGGAACATTAATTTCTAATTTCTATCGTCTTTGCCACGAGGTGGTAAACGATCGAGAATAATTTGCACCTGTAAATTATAAAACCGATTAATATATTATATCATTGGGTTTACTCGATTTCGAACAAAAATATTCATTTTGCTGGTAGCTCCCAGCACGATTCCGTACCAATACTATTTTACATTATGGTTCTTCTTAAGTTTGTGTTGATTTATTTCGTACATTAATAAAATTATATTATATGATACCTGACATTATCTGTTCGGTATGTTACAAAACGGTTGCTTAACTTTACGCATAACAAATTCGTATTTTATTCAACTTTGTGATAGCATTTTGATATAGACATTAAAGCTGTGGGACGTCTTTGAATTCAACAAAACGTATAAACAAATCGTATACCACATAGGGTATGTTTGAGAACCGATTCAAATGTACACTGTAAAGTGTAAACTATTTTTTATAGAATTATTAGATTATTTGTATAAAAAGAATTGAATTAATAAATAAATATTAATTCAATTTTCAAAATTTATATTATTTTGCAGTTGACATCTCTTATCGATGTATTAAACTAAATAAAACATATTATTTATACATAATAAATAGTGTCTACAATCAAAATTAATTACCATAATAGAAAAAAATATTTCTGCTATCGTCCACGATTTAGTTCTTTTTTTGTAACAGTGTACATGATAAAAGGTGAGAAGTGTGTGTAGGAGTTCTACATCTATTTCTTTATTTGTCATTTGATTCACACTCACTTCTATCTAAAATCTAATATAACTTCTTTTATGTTGTGACGTGTTTATTTAAACCAGCAAGCAGTTAAATTGTTTGACTTTTAACTTGTAAATATCACATATCTTACGTTCCCAATCTAAAATCTAATTTCATAAAATTTGTACATTAATTCTAACATGTATTGGTTCAGGAAACCAGATTAAGAAAAACCGTTTTTTTTTTATTTTGTAAAGCATGAGTGGGTGGATTCAAAATGAGATGTCGGATTTTCAGATTCCAACAATACGCACCAGATACGATATACCACCGCAAATAACTTATTGCATGTGCAATTTGACTTGCAAATTTAAGAACAGGTGAACAGTGGGGGTGGACGTGAGAGCCACCGTAGGCTTATAAAATTATCACAAGTCAAAACAGTATACTGTTGAATGATTTAAAGTTACATTGCACTCGGCAAATGTAAAATATTATATATTCAATTATAATAGTAAAATATTAAGAAGTGACGAATTCATCGACAATAATTTAATTTAGATTTATTCATATTATTAGCTGTTAAAAGGGTACCCAGCGGGAATTTGAATTTTTGAAATAAGCTCCTTGATGTAAGAAAAACAAGAAAAATGTTATGACATTGCAGATTAAAAACAATCCAAGAAGTTATAGAGCATGTGCAAAAGTAATTACAAATATCAGCGATCTAATATCGCACTAATCGCTGTTAACGAGGGTAATGGTACGTCCATATTTTATTTTTTAATTGACTTTTTAAGATCTTAATGTTTATGTTAATAGCCTACTCAGTATGTTAATGTTGTTTATTAGTTTAAAGCATTAAAATATTTTTGTACTTGAATTTGTATTGAATGAAGAATAAAGCCTTACACCGTAAGTATGAGAATATAATAAATTACTTACATAAAAAAATTAATCATGATGTATTAAAACAATAATTAAAAAAGTAATATGTCAAAGCCTACTTGGAAATACTCGTATTAATAAATCAACTAGTATTAGTTCTTATATTATCGGTTTAATCTTTGATTGTTGTGCAATTGATATTTATCTCGATTTTTTTCATCGAATCACTGTTCACTTAGATATTATTGAGTTTGAATTTTATGTATTGATTGATTATTTTATAAATATTTAAGTATATATATATATATATATATATTCACAACCAAATCAAATTAAGTGCGTATAAAAGAAAAATTTCTTGAATTGGAAACAAAGAGAAGGGTTCCGGAACTGTGCTTCCATATTTTTTAATTTTAAAGATAATCAACCCCCTAACCGTGTTTTTTTTATGGAGACAATTATGGTTTTACAAAAAAATGACCGATACGAATTTTTGGACGTAAATTTAATTATGTCATTCATAACCATAAGATATCAAAAGGTAAGGTTTTAATGGTCTAGTGATTAAGGATGGATGTAATAGCAAACACTATGTTAGTAAGTAGATATGAATCAAGTTTGAGACACTTGCAGTTTGTAAATAACTTTTTTTGAACTCACTACCTCGAAAACAACGTCTGACTCATTGTGTATTCAACCAGGAACGCGTGTTTCCCGGTTTAGTCGACCGGGAAACACACAGTGATGCCAACCCTTTCAAAGTAGAAAAGTTTCATGTTACCGCGATTATTTCATAATAAGATCTCTATAATTCATTCGTTTATTGTATTAGCTAACATAGCGTATCGTTTTATATGTTTCTTATTAAGTAACTGAAAGGATAACATCAACAACAAATTTCGTTTTATTGTACGATCGCACAATTTTGCAACCAACTTAACGTAAATGTCAAATGTAGTATTCCCTTACTATAGTTTATCTCGTGAAAGAAAATTGGTCTGATAATTTGACGTTTGAAAATTGTTATCGGTGCACCTGTAAAGTGGTTTCGACATAATTGTGTGGATTTTGTGTAGACCATGTCCAATAGTCGCAGAGCAAATATAACCTCAATAACAAAATCGAGCCAGAGAAGGAGACTGTCTGTTCAGTTTCAAAACAGATTAAACATATTTTATTTGACTTTAAATAAAGTAAGCGACATTTAGAATTAAATTAATGTATACAGTATCTTAAACAAACAACTTAAACAGTGTTACTATTATATATATTTATCGTACAGTTGGTGCAATTTGAAATTGTTATTCCAGAAGTTCCTGGAGGGTGAGAATCAGATAACGACTGTGCCACATTTACAGTATGAATTTTATGAGATGGTCCCGGTGCTGGCTCCATTAAACGATCGGCAATACTAATTTTACTTTGAATGGAGTCATCAACGTAACTTTCAGCCACGCTTGAAGATTTCCATCCTCCAAATTTTTTAAGTGTTAGCAGATCTCCTTTATCAGCCAACAGAGTTGCTGCACTTCTTCGAAAACAGTGGCCAGTGTAGTCTTTTGGATTCTCTACCTGAAGGAATTCGGCTACTTGGCTAGGAATTCTACCAATTGTATTAAGCCCTATTGGTGAATTAATACATTTGCCGTTTCTGTAAGTGCAAAAAAAACGTTTGTTTGCCTCTGGTCTTACATTTCTATATTTTAGCAGCAAGTTTATCTATTCGGGTTTAGTTACTGCAAAACGTCGAGAAACATTTGTTTTTGTTTCTGGTACATTGACGAGAATAACTTCAGATTTGAACTCGATATCATTAATTGACATTTTGCACAACTCTTCACGACGACATGCACCGGAAATACCCATTATTACTACTACCTATAAAATGAATTAGATACTTAGTTTATATGTATTTATAAAATATGTTGCTTATTACACATCTTCATTAATAGAAATGAATTGTCTGGGGCCTCAACAATGAACTTATCAATTTCGTTATCATTTAAAACTTTGCATTTTTTTCGTTTTAAATTGTACGTTTCCTTCTTTAAAAAGGCCACAAGTTTTGTAAATTTTGAAATGTCAACGTTATTGTGTATTATCAAACAGGACTTTAATATAGAATAATGCGACCAAAGAGACTTTTACTGGAAAACGTTTGAAAATATCCCAGTAAACAATTTTCAGTCTATTTACTAATTTTATGTAATTTGCACCAGTCCAGAAACTTTGAATACACTAATTCATACCGTTTTTTGACTTATCCGGCAATAAGTTTTCGATCGCCTTTTGGCCGTTTCTCTTATTTCTGGTGGTGTAAATTCAATTTCGAATCAGAAGACATAATTAATATTTTTAATTGTAAAATAATTGTAACACAATAAACAACTGTCAAAATTGCAATTGTTTACCTACGGTTACTTTGATCATTTTTTTTTGTAATAAAACTTCAATGAAAGTTAGAAATTTATTTGAGAATTATTGTTTTATGTTCGTTTCACTTATATCGTAAATAACTAAGAACTTTATCCAAATAATGTGACAAACTGAAGAGGATGCGCCTATTTCTGGATAAATTACAATCAATTTTTTTGAGGGCAGTTACAACAAAGAATATTAGTCAATCGACAAACAGATTATTCAAATAAAAAGAAATTTTAGACTTAAAATAATATTTGATACAGAAACTTTATGTTATGTTATGTGACTAGGATATTCTGGCCGTTTATGGCTGTTTTCCTTAAATAAACAAATACAATAAATGGGTCGTAAAGGATCGAGCATAAAAACTGGCATTAGTGGATACATGTTTTAAATGGAGATTTATTAAGTTAGACCATGCAAATTAGACCAAAATCATCCGAAATAACTCGATTTTTTTCTAAAGAACTAATCGAGTTGCTGTTTTCGGAATTGTATTCGGAAACTACATCTTGGAGTGCATCAATTTTCCATAATTTTCTATAATTTATAAAAATTGACTGGAAACTGGCACTGAAAAATATGCCGGTCGACCGTTGAACCAAGTAATTGATTTGAGAAACTCTACTCCGAGTTTTCGGGGTCTGGCATTCCGAACCTTGCACTGAAAAATATGGCCGACTACCCTGGTATTCGGGAAAACATCTAGGGCATAGTAATAGATTTTGGGAAAAAAATGTTCCAGCTGCTTACCGATCATAATGTTCTAGGGTTATCTTCACATCGCAACACACGCCAGTATGAATTTACAGAGATTAGACGATAATAGTAAGAAAAACAAACAGGAATTCATGAGTCAAAAAGAATCGTCTTTATTATCATGAAATAATTTTCTTTTTATCTGCAAGGCAAATAATGATACAACTATTAACACATATTAGTCAAGCATTTTTTACATTAATTCTAATTTTCATCATCATTATTGTTATCCTTGTCTTTATCATTATCATCCATTAAATTTTCGACTGTTTCAGAATTCGAACAGTTGGTTTCAAGACAATTTGTACATGCAATTGTGCATGTCATCACATGCTTCTTGCACCCACAAGATCTGGCACAGTCCATTGCCGTTGTGCAGCTGCATTTAATCATTTTCATAATATTTTGAGACCCCGGAATCTCAGTCATGGAAATTGATGTTAGTTCTCCATCGATACATATCCAACTCGTCGAGCATATTTTCGAAATCTCCGACTCCGAAAACTAGTATAGACAAATTTTCACAACAATTCATATAAATTACAAAAAAATATAAAAATTGATGCACTGTAAGATGCATTTTATGCACCCGCAATGCAGTTGTGTTCCAGCCCTTAAGTGCGATAGATAGACTTATCTTCTAAAATTTTTTCCGAATTCAATGCAAAAAACTGCAACTCAATCCGCTCTTTAGAAAAAAATCGGAGATTTATTGTCTAATTTGCCTAGTCTAAGAAGCATACAGTGGCAGCTAATAAGCATAAATTAAGAGATTCCGTTGTTTCATTTTTCTGTATTGTGTTTTGTGTTTCCAATATGATTCTATCAAAAAACAAACAAAAATAGACAAACTTCATATTTACCTATGATTGAAACAACGATGATTGTTTTCAAAAAACTTTTTCATTTATACAGGGTGTCCAGAAACTCTCCTGACAAACGAAGACCGGAGATTCCTCAGATAATTTTAAGACATTTTAACCCAATTCACCTAGTCCGAAAATGCTTCCTAAGGGAGCTAGACCTCTTTGAAGATGGCGCCTGGTAAAGTAAAAAATTAAAAGATAAACTTTGCGAACTGACAACAATTTGACATTGAAAAACATAGGTTTTACTTTTGTTGGCAGTTCAGAGCCAACTAGTGCAAAAAATATAAATTTAACGTTAATGACAAAAAAACAAAAAAACGGTGTATCCTAATGACTTAAAGTAAGAGTACCTTTTAGTTCTAGAATACCTGAAAATTTAATAATCTAGTGTCACAAATGCTTAAAAGTTAAAGACAAAAAAGTTATGCGTTAAAATAACTGTTGACGTACCCAAAACGGACGCCTATGACCGGTACTAGACATTCGCAATTGATGGAATCGATTCATCTCTGAAGGCTAAACAAGCATACCAGTTTTTGCTTTTCTAAGTAGAAGCGTTCTGGAGGTATTTAAAAAAAACTATTTACAAGGCGCCATCTTCAAAGAGCTCTAGCTCCCTTAGGAAGCATTTTCGGACTAGGTGAATTGAGTTAAATTGTCTTAAAATTATCTGAGGAATCTCCGGTTTTCGTTTGTCAGGAGAGTTTCTGGACACCGTGTATAGGCGCATCGTTTTGAAGTTGACACACTTTTTATACAGTGACTGGCAAAGAGTTGGCATCAAATGAGAAAAATCCAAAATTTCTTTTGGAAAATGAATTCAGCATATCGAATAACAAAAAAAAGCACTTTGACAAATGTCATGTGACCACTTTCATGGCAAGAAATTAAAAAAATATCCCTTAAATATGTAAAAAGTGAGGTTACATGATATTGAAAAATGCCTAAGAGAAAAGTTGTTCAGAATTAGATTATAGGCTTATGTGCAAATTTTCAAAAGACAATAACGACTTTTCAAAAATATTAGTTTTTTGGCATTTTTTCTGGTAATATTCAGCAAACAAAGTTTTTTGAGTTTGATTTGCATAAAACACAATAAAATCAACAAATACATTACTAATAGATCATTACACGAAACCTATTGCTTCAAATAGAATCATTAATTACTTTTCTAAACATCCTTTCCATCAAAAGCTCAACATTATTAATTCTATTAAAAACAAATTAATCACACTATGTAGTGAAGAATTACGGAAAAAAATTTAACAATATTAATGACTACTCTAATTAAAAATAACTATCCTAAAAATTGACTAAAAAACTTATTTATTATAATACCTCCTCCATTACTAATACTACAACTACTAATACTAATAATACCACCACCGTTACTACTAATACAAATTCCCACTACAAAAAACTAATTAATATTCCTAATCTAAGTCATAAATTAATCAGTATTCTAAAAAAGAAAAAATTAAAATCATTCTGTACAACAATAATACAATATACAACACATGCTATACCAAATTGAAAGACAAAACGCCTCCATTGAGAAATCTTGTCTTGTGTATAGGATAAATTGCAAGGGATGCAATAGTTGCTATTTAGGCCAAACAAAACAAAAATTAAAAAATAGAATCAGAAATCACAAATATGATTGCTCAAAAAGATGGATAGTACTGCACTTTCATTACACCATAACCAGACAGGACATATATTTAATTTTGAAGAACCTATAATTGTAGATGTTGAATCCAATTATTATAAAAGAATTATCTCTGAAATGATTTACATTAATGTCCATAAAAATAATATTAACTTCAAAACAGACACGAATAATCTAAATACTTGTTACAACAACATAATTAGTAAGATTAAGTTTTAGTTTAATAATTGTTGCTATCCATCCCCATAATGTTATTTAAGCGTAATTTGGGTTGCATATCTATAAGGTATATTTGCAATTTGTATTTTTCGCGAATTTATTACTAGGTCGTAATTTTACCTTATCATTTACATACACGTACAATTGTTTGTTTATTCTTTTTGGTCATTTTATATCATATTTAAAATACATATCTCACATTTACAATAGTGCCGTTAATATCAATGTACCGTTTTAATGTTAATTTAATTTAATGTTTGTTAGTTTGGTAGTGTTAATTATTCGTCAATTTTGTCTTTTTATACATATTTATTATAGTTTTATAGTATGACAAATAATCATATTATTAATTTTAATTTTAATGACAAACGGCTTCAATTTTTGATATCGAAGTAAGTATTTTATCAACTTTATGTCATCTTATATTGTTGTTCTTGGAATTGATCCTAAAATGATCAATTTGTTAAATTTATTACATAGGCTCTGTTGTTATCTTTGTAACTTATACCTGTATTTTGTGTCTTCATTAGCGCCTGAGGAAGGAAACACTTCGTTTAATTATTTAAATATAACGTTTCCGAAACGTCGCAAGATAATCACTTGAAGTAGTTTTATTTACCCTGTTCTCCACTAAGAAGGATTTTCTACAACTGTGTCAAATAAACTTCACAATCCAGTAATTTTTATTTATTAGTCTACCAATATACGGTAAGGAACAAAATCATTGTTTTTTAGGACGGACTTTGTTGCAAACTCTTTGCCGGCGACTGTATAAGCCTTTCCAATCAACTTGTAAGATTCGTACACATCAAAACAAGTATCACAAAAAAGGAAAAAAATTTGAAGAGAACTACCGTTATATCTTTTATGAAAAGGGTTGTCAGCATTGAGATTTTGAAACCGGCAATATGATCAGGCAAGATAATTGAAATAGTGAATTTCAATCATTTATAACGTTTATCTTAAATAATGTCTTACTATACTATTATGAGACTAATGTTGTAACTTTTTATGTTTTTAGATATTTTAAAGACTTGTAACTCAGTAACCCTTCTAGTTATGTTTTACCATTCCGTCTTTATCAATTGATTTTATTGTGAATCAACAATTTGTTAACTATGATATCGAATCTAGTATCCTAATGATATCACTTTTATATCGTCTCTTACATCTAGTAGGACGGTTCTAAGTAGCCTTGAAAGTTGCTTGTCAAAGCAATTTACAAGTAATCTTGATTGTAGGAAAAAAAATTTGGTAAAATTGAATACTTGTAAGTTTCAGATAGTAGCTTTTCCTAAAAAATATTCAATCATCAAAATATTGTGCAAAAGTATCTTAAAAAATCCAAGCATTTTCAATTTTTGAATCTTCTAAAGCAAGAACATCGGTTGGAGAACTCCCTCCTTTTGGTACTACTATAACTGATGCTAATTGGAATTACTTGCTGCTTTGAAGGGTGAGTTTTTTCAATATTTATATGAGAATATCGGAAACTATAGCCGGTAGAAAAGTAGTCAAATGGGAGAAAGAATTGCCGAATTAGTAGCCAAATAAGATGGCGTGTTCAAAATCATCATCAAATAAATTATCAAGGCCTACTTGATATCTGAAAAAATTCAATTTTCGCATATTTTCTTAAAACTTTTTAACAATGAAAATTACTAAACGATTTGAATAATTGAATGAGTATGTTGTTATTTATTATATGATCTAACAAGATGGTTATGGTGAAATTCATTAACCTATAGTATTAACTTTTAACTTTTTTTTCAAATATAATTATAATTTTTCAAGTTTTATTTAATCGTTAATCATATACATATACTTATAGTCCAGTCAAAAGAGATCGAAAAGGAACGCAAAGTGTATACTGTATACTGGCGATTTTTTTTCACGTAAATTAAGTTTAGACCGTCAGGAATAACATATCAAAAAGTTGACATCGAAACTGTATGGGAACATTTTGCAATTTGTTAAATAAGGTCAAAATCTTCAGTTTTTGGCTTCTAACTTTTAAAGGTTAGGTCGTATAAAAAAATGTTAAAAGGGAAAGGTGTTTGTTAGATCTCAGCTATTTTACCCACCTAGCGAAAAAAATTAAAAAACGTTAAAAGACGAGTATTTTCTATTTTTTAAATTTTAAAAGCTTTTCTTTTGTTAATTCACGATTTTTCTTTAAAAAATTCTACGGCCGTTCTATGCGGTTTAAAAATCTGTAACTTTCACAACTTACTTTTTTTATCACCACAAAAACATAAAAAAATTGGGAACCCACCAAGTGCCTTACAAAAAAAATCCCAGTCAGTGATATTTAAAACTTTCCAATTCTTTATAAACAAAACTATCGCACTTGGTGCGCTCGGGTTTTGCACACTTATTGTACCCACGAGAACTATACTTTCACTCAATATCAGTGCTCTACGACTTTTTATTATTCAACATTCGATTTTTTAAGTTTTTTTACGTATTTTACGTTACAAAATTTTTTAAATTTTTTTTGGCTAGGTGGATAAAATAGCTGAAATCCTAACGAATACCCCAAAACTGAAAATTTTGACCTTAATTAACAAATTGCGAAATGTTCCCATACAGTGTCGATGTAAACTTTTTGATATGTTATTCTTGACGGCCTAAACTTAATTTACGTGAAAAAAAATTGCCTGTATACACAAGTTCCACTCACTTTTCTCTTTTGACTGGACTATTAATAAAATTAAACAAACTAAAAAATTTTTACATGAAAACCATAATTTATTAATCTTAGAAGCAGATAAAACTAATAAAACCGTTATTATGGAAAAATTTGACTACAAAATTATAGAATTTATACTCAAATCTACTTATTTTTCTTATACGACCAAACTTTTTACTCACAAACTTATGGAGTTGCTATGGGACATTCTTTATCTAGCACAATAGCTAAACCTGTTTTACAAAAAATGAAAATTGGAAACCTTAAACCAACTAAAAATTTAATATATTATAAGAGATGTATTGACGACAAAATTATCATTTCACATAAAAACGAAATTTTTTTTAAGAATTACCATAACAGGTTATATTTTATCCTTGTATTAAATTTCTTAGACTTAACACTTCAAATTAACAAAAATCATATAATAGAAACAAATTGGTAAGTATCGTAAAAAATCAAAACAGATAGATTTATTAACATTAATTCTTATACATCAGTAAAATATAAAAAGAGAGTAATAATTGGATTAGTCAATAGGGCAATAATACTTTCCGAACCAAAATTTTACCATAATAATTTAAAAATAATACTTACTAAAATGATTTTTCTTTAAAATTTATAAAAAAAGAAATTAAAATGAGAATTAACACTATATATACCAAGAACAAATAGAAAACAAATTTCATTTACAACCTAACTGTCTTGTCCTAGAATTTAACAATAATTATATACAAAATGAGAGGGAAATATTTTAAAATATTTTTTTTACCCTATCTTGTATTCCAATACTATCAAAAAAAAATTTAAATTGAACTTAAAATTAAAAAAAAATTATATACTCAATCAAAAAATAAAACTAAAATCATAGACCAACCTGAACTTATATACAAACTGAATTGCCTAAATTGCAATAAATGTTACTTAAGACAAACAAAACAATATATACAAAAGAATAAAACACCAAGGTTTAATCCATAAAAAAATACGATACAATTACCACAATTTTAAAATACTACACTTTTTGACCATGCTCTAGAAAATTTCCATCATTTTAATCTTTAAAACGGAATGATGCATATTAAAAAAATTATCAAAATACTGATAATTAAAAACGGACATTGAAAAACTTAACCTTATTTACCATAATTTGCTACTTAAAAAAAACTAAAACATTTAAACATTCTAACAAAAATCAAATTAAAAAGTTTACCTTTATAAAACATAACTTTAGTATTTTTAATTAATAATTTTTTAATTAAAAAAACTCAATGAAAAACCTCCTTAAGTTGGCACTACAAAACATAATTTTTAACCACTTTGACATAACTGTGTTAAATTTCTTACCAACTCTAAAACTACATAAAATTTTATCTTACAGCATGCAATTACATCAAATTATTGATGGAGTACATTACACAACATCTCTTTCATCAATTATACAAGGTGATCTATGACGTCGTGGAAAAACTTCACTGGGTGATTCCTATGATTAATTTAAACAAAAAACTTTAAATAAACATTTGTCCGAAAATGTAGCCCTTCAACGTTTACTACATGTAACACTAAATCAATCAATTAATCAAAGCAGGCTTATTTCTTATTTTGTGGAAATTGGATTGGCTACGGAGATCGTATTGCCTGGCTACCAAGATCACCAGACTTGAACCCAATATACTTTTATCTATTGGGACATATGATGCAACTTGTGTACAAGGTGCCAATAACAACCCGGGAGCAGTTGCTGGAACGAATACAAAACGCCGCAAATAAAATAAGAAATGACTCTGATGTGCTTACTAGAGTCAGTGATTCACTCATCCGTCGTTGTCATGTTTGCATTCGTGTTGAAGGAGGACACTTCGAACACTTACTTTGAGTTCACATTCAACCTTATATTAAATTTTGAAGACTATAGCTCCCTTATAAAGCATCTTCGGACACATGTTTATTTGAAGTTTTTTGTTTCAATTACTCATTGGAATCACCCGGTGAAGTTTTTCCCGACGTTATAAATCACCCTGTATAAGAAAAAAATACAATGACCTAATACTTATACAGGTGTGTAGATAGTTTTTTCGTTCATTAACTTATAATATTAATCTGTTCTCTAGCAATTTGACGAGAAAAACTATCAATTATTAAAAACGCGACACTGAATGCACCTGAGAATGTGGCATTTGGTGAAGTGTTTTAGATTAACAGTTTTTCAAATCAAATTGCCAAAGGAAACAGATTGGAGTTTAAACAACACAAATTTACTTGCTAAAATATAAACCTCGAGTGTAATTTTGCAGGACAATTTAATGAATAAGAAAACTTATAAATATTAATCATAGATTAATTTTAATAAACTGTCAGATTGACATCTTCAAATATCAATAGGGATTGATTAAAAAATTCTAAGTGAAAAACCTAATAGTGCATTTGTCGTTGCAACAATGAATTGCACATTCTACTTTTCATCAACGTTGTTTAATTTCACCATAACAACCTTTTGGGATTACTAAACGAGTTAATAAATAAAATAAGTGAAGAAGGCAATAATTCAAGATGATAATTAATTAAGATAGTTACTAGGACGTTCTTAATTATATTTAACCAAAAAATAAGCAACCAAATGACTACAAAGACAAAACTTACTTTGATCAACTCTGTTGCATCTGAGTTCGCAATCAAATACATACCAAGTGGTGGTGTAATTGTAAGTTATTAGTCAGACAATAATGTTTAGAAACTGAGAAACATGATCAATTACAGCCTGCAAAAAAATTATGAAATTAAGGACGCTCAGGGCTACACGCGCATATCCGGTTAGTTTGAATAAAGGAAAAAGATCACTCCAATTCCATAATTACATCTATGAATGCTAAAATTGGAACAATTTATTAAATTTAAATATCAACATTATCTCAACACATGGAAATGCAGCAGTTGTTGAAAACTCTAAGTTGCTAAAAGTGGAGTAGCAATTACAATCATATTTAGACAGTGCTCTAAGATAGGGCTTATATCACGTTACAATTAAAAGGCTATGTTTTCAAGCAAACAAAAATAGCTTGTTCATTTAGTTCTGCTATTTCTAAAAGTGACCCTTTCAGCACTCGTTTTTTGTTTGCTTCATCAGTCTACAAAAATGTAAGCGCATTATTTTCTGATTATCTTACCATTTACTACCAAAACTCTTCATCTTAAATCTAAGATATTGTTTTTCAGAAACGCGTACCTCAAATATCTCATTTAGTCTCACTGTTGTTTTCGATCTTCATTAATGATCTGGTAAGCTCAATTTCTTGTTTTATTTTTTTTTGTTGAGGATCTAAAAATGTTCTCTTCGATTAATACGTCAAAAGATTACTTTCTGCTGCAGCAACAAATTGATATAATTTTGATATTGATACTAAAAGAATCGCTTGTACTTAAATCTATACAAATATAAAGTAATATCTTTCTCCCGAAAACGCAGTCACATTACTTATTCGTATTTTATCGGGTCCACACCTACTCAAACATGTAACAAAATCTTCGATCTGGGAGTTGCACTTCAACAATTTCTAACTGCCGGCTAATAAAATGTTAGGCTTTATTGTCAGAAATTAAAAAACTTTTCAAAATGTTAGTTGTTTAAAAGTATTATATTACTCACTAATGCGGTCAAAACTAGAATATTGTTTTTTAATTTGGTATTCTATTTACAATACATATCTCTTTTAGAGTCTGTCCGGAAAAAGTTCCTAAACTTTTTATTTTTTAAAACCCATGGATCTTATTCTGAAAGAGGTTACTCTCAAGAAAAGTTACTCAGCGAATTTGAAGTCCCATCTCTTAATAAAAAGAGGATAGAATATTCTCCATAATAAAATTGATTGTTTATACCTTCTATCCAAAATTAATTTTCGAGTTCCTAGAATAAACTCCAAATCTACTAGAATCTTTATCACCAGTATCACAACAAGCAACACTCTTTGTAAAGCACCAAATCTTGGACAGGAAAATTGGCAATGAGATTTGAAGGAAGGATAAGAGACAGGAATGGAAATAGGATATTAAAGGAATATTGGTAGAAAATAGAGAAATATTTAAACAAATACGGTGAAAAGACAGGAAACAATATTATGAAAGGGTAGGGTACTCGAGAGAGGAGATAAACAGAAAAGAAGGAAGGGAAAAAGAATGGAAAAGGAAGTGATAAGTATAAATAATGATATACAGATACAAGAAAGGCGTGCAAAGATAGAAGGGGAAGACACAATGTAAAGTACAGAGAGTTAAGTACGGTAGGAATACCAGGATATCTGAGGAGAAAAAGAAGTACAACAGAAAAAAGAATAATAGCAAGGTTTAGATGCGGAAATGAAGAAAGAGAGAATATGTACTGGAGGAATTATGAGGAGAGAATATGTAGGATGTGCGGCAAAGGGTGGGAGAATATCGATCATTTAAAAGAAAATTGTGGGAAACAGCGGTCCGAAGAGAGAGAGAAAAGGATACTATTAGGAGAGAATAGACAGGGAATAGAATGGATGAAAAAAGTGACAAGGAAAAGAGAATAAAATGAGAGGAAAAGAGAAATATATGTAAAGTGTAATTTAAGAAAATTTTTGATATTAATAATATGGGGATACATTTTTTGTACTAAGTTTTTGGAATTAAGAAAAAGGAAAGGGAATTATACAGGGTGTTTCAGTAAAAGCGTGCAAAAATTAAACAGGGCATAAAGGATGCTCTACTGAACAATTTGAGGTAGGGAACCTGGAGTCCGATAATTCAGCTTAAACAGATATTTGACTAAACTTGTCTATCACATTACTGTCAACTTTTTTTATTTACATTAGTTACAGTTAACTTACAAATACCATCATTGATACAGTTAACGTAACTTACAAGAGTTGCTCAAAGTGACGGCCACCAACCTCAATGCAAGCTTGACATCGGCGTACAAGATTCTGAATAGCACTGAGTAATAAATAGGTTTGTTGTTGATTCAGAGCATGTTCTGTCATGGGACAAGACAAAGCCACCTTATGGGCAAGTACAGAAAACCTGCATCATGACGTCATAGTACAAATAAACAGACAATCTGATAGAGAAGTTTACTTCCATATCTCTTAAAGCTGAATTATTGGACCCCAGGTTCCCTACCTCAAATTGTTCAGTAGAGCATCTCCTATGCCCTATTTAAGTTTTGCACGCTTTCACTGAAACACCCTGTATATGTGGAGTTTGGTTTTAATTTGTAAGAAATCAAATCTTTTATTTATGTATATTATTACAAAGAATAAATAAAAGGAATTGATTGAATAAACTCCAAATCTACTAGAATCTCTATCACCAGTATCGCAACAAGCAACACTCTTTGTAAGGCACTAGTTTTTTATTATGTACAATAATTTTAATTTGTTTTGTCAATAAAATGACGTTAATTTTAAATGTTTAAACAATATACTTCAGTCTGTCTGTCTGGTTTAAGTTTTACTTTAGTTTTTAACCTTTAATTTTATTATTGGATTTTTTTTCTGTTTAATTGTTATTAAGGTAACTAGGATATGTACTTCATGTAATTGAATAGTAAGTAAATTCTTGAAGTGCCTTCAGTTACTCACTGTAACTAAACTGAACAAGTTTTGATTGGTTTGTTTTACAAACCTCTATAATTATAACTGAGTGTCTAATTGCAATAACAAATTATTGAACTTAGTTGCTTCAAATCAAGAGCGTGCTGAGGTTATTCCTTGTTTAGCTTTTTTAGGCTCCACCGGATTGAAGATATTCTTGTTACGGTTTTTATAAAATTGATTAAAGAGAATTATGAGAATATAAATGTCTATCTTAACAACATTAACTAAGTTAAGACTCTAGAGTCGCTTGATGTTAATTTTCAGATAGAAGTACGAGGATGTATTCATATCTAGTTAGCCTAGACCAGTTCCTTGCATAAACAAAATATTGCGTTACTATAGCAACGAACAATAACTTACTAGAAGTGTCAGTGTAAAGTTTGACGTCAAAAAAGTAAACCAGAGTCACGCAATAAATTAAATGAAAAAGATGTCCACCGAAATTGTGAAAATCAAAAAATTAGAGTATCGAGCCATCATCAAGTACCTGTATTTAAAAGGGTTAAGAAGTAAGCAGAATTACGAAGATATGCTTAATACCCTTGGTGATCAATGTCCTTCGTATGCGACTGTCAAAAATTGGAATACAAGCTTCAAAAGAGATAAATTTTTCATTGAAGATGATGACCAATAGGGAAGCCCAGTTTCTGTGTCAGTCCCCGAAAATATCGATGCAGTTCATGACATGATTTTATCAGACCGTCGAATTGGGCTAAAACGGATATCTGAAGCACTGAATATTTTATACGAACGCGTATATCATATGGTTCACGTCAATTTGGACATGAGAAAAATTGCTGCAAAATGGATCTCCAAATGTTTGAATGTTGACCAAAAGCGTGCAAAGGTAGAAGCATCGCGTTTGATCTGTGCTCGATTTGAAAACGATGTAGACTTCTTAAACCGAATTGTTACTATGGCTGAGACTTGGGTATATTTATACAATCCAAAAACAAAGCAACAATAGATGGAATGGCGACACTCTAGTTCTCCAAGACCTAAGAAGTTGCGTGTCCAAAAATTTGTTGGAAAAGTTCTTGCTTCGGTTTTTTTGGGATTGTCATGGAGTAATCATGATTGATTTTTTGGATAAGGGTAGAACAATAACTGGAGATTACTATTCGACATTTCTGACTACTCTATGGGAAAATATTAAGGAGAAAAGACACTGAAAGCTATCCAAAGGTTTTTTGTTTTTGCAGGACAACGCCCCTGCACACAAATCTTGTGCTGCCATGCAAAAAATTCGTGATTTAGGGTTTGAATTACTAGAACACCCACCTTATTCACCCGATTTGATTTGATAGAAGCTGTGGAGGTCTGGTTTGCAGAGCAAGAAGAAAAACTTTTTTTTGAAAGGTCTAGAGACGTTGCTGGTTTGCTGTAATAAATGTATCCAATTAAGAGGAGAATATGTTGAGTAATAGAATATTTTGACATTGAAATTTTGTTTGGTTCTATAGTAGGCCAAGAATTTTTCAATATATTCTCGTAGTGATGGTAATACAACTACCCGTTGACACATTTGTTTCAAAAACACAATCATCTGCTGTTAACATTTTATATCTATATTGGTTTTCTGCTGAGACAATAAAAACTTTTGATATCCCACAATGCATTTCAATTGATGATAAACGTTCTAGTAATAACCTTCAACCAACTTAGTTGTTTGATACCGAATACCTTAGTTCAATATACCGGGTTCTTCTTTCTTAGTTACATATTTACCCTATGTTTCCAACACGATGAAATTTATACACTTTTAGAAAGTCTTTGATTAGTAAATCATTTTTTTAGATAAACTGAAACGCTTTAGTATTGGATTATAACAGTTTAAAGGAGGGTTTTCAAACATTCATAATTTAACAGATGAAGCTATATTATGGCTTACAAATCTAAAGAACATCTGAAGTTCAGCAATATTTTGTATTCTTGTCCTCATTATCTGTTTTTCCATTATTTTGTTTTGCTATTTTTTAACCTACTATTTTTTCTTCATTGTCGTGACTGGCGCTTGGACCGGTCCATTATATGTCGTCATGCAATGGCTGTGCTGTTATAATTTATGGTCTTATTTACCTTTTATAATGTTTACATACTTAATTAATATTATTGCATATGAATACTGTGGTAGGTAGGGTTGGCATGTTTAGGTTTACAGGTCTACAGGTTTATACTGATCTTCTGGGGCATCATACATAACACTTACAATACAATATTTAATATGTACCATACGAATAAATAAATAAATAACACTCCTGGTTCATCTCATATTAGTCTTGCAAGCAAATGATAAGAATTGACGATAGCTTCTCTAATAAAAATAGGGTTCTTTTTAATGTCCTTCAAAGACCTCATTTTGATCACTTATTGACTCAGTAAAACTTTAACATGATCAAAATGTGTTAAACTATTAGTGTTCCGATAACAGGATGGAATTAAAAGTTACCAGATGTGCAATTGTAAAGTTCAGCAAAAAAGAACCCCTTAAAAGGATCTTGGTGATATTAATTAACCATCTCCCTTTCCATCCTCACTTTGGAATGCCGTTTGTCGTGTGCGGTCTTTCCAATACGAGTACGGTAAGCAAGCAGAATACGTTGTTTTAAGTTAATTTTTACACTTTTAAATATCATTTTCCAAGCAACGGTTTGCAACACATATTTTTGATTTATTATTTGACATTTTAATCTTTTTGGGTTTGTTTTATCCGCGAATACTAAATTCCCGCTATAGCCCGCGGCTCTCACGTGAAAAAGCTTGATTTCTGCACTCGTAATAAAATGTACCATTTTTCACCACACCATACAGGTTTATACTAATTTTATGGGTCACCATACATAACACTTACATCACAATATAATATTAAAAATGTACCATACGAATAAATAAATAAATAAATTTTTAAAAAAATACGGTTATGTACACTGTACTACTATTCGTTTAATCAATCATTACAATAAAGTACTACTGTCCCTGGAGATCATAGCAAGAATAATTGATAAAAGTATAGTACTTTCCTGTAACTTAACTAAACAGTTTTTCTTGGGTCGTTAAATAAATGATTTAGTATGAAGTAAAAAAAACCCTGAGAACGCACGATGTTATCTTAATTCTAGATTATTTTTATTATTTTCTAATTAATGATTTATATACAGAACTCTTCAAACAAGCCATGATTAGAAAATAATCAAAACATTTTGCATAAATTTGATACTAATGTTTAATTAAATTGCAAATTTTATTATTGATTTATTTTAGTGTAACCGTAATAATAAAAAAAGTGAATAAAATAGATAATCAAAATAGATTAAGTTTAATTAAAATTCTAGAAGAGCAAGTGTTAAAACATTAAACAATAATTAAGTAATTTAATCAGATTAAAAACTAATTTTGACGGTTTTTTGTAGAGTGTAAAAAAACGCCAGTTCCTTGTTAATAAAGATGAAATTGCATATTATTTCTGCTAATAGATGACAAGCACAGCTTAGATAACAAATAATAATTATATTCTCATATTTTTATTGCTTAATAACGGTCGCAAACCTAGAAATTATTGTCAATATAAATTGGCCACATAAATATTAATTAGTTAAACATTTAAGTAACCGAGATACTTGGAATTGCATCTACAAATTCGATTTAATTTGTTGTCTTATAAACCAATCAAAAATGTAATTTTGTTCGGCTAATTTAATCCAGGGCACATTAATTATCAGAATTCATATAATACAAGAATGAGTTGCAATATGCAATGATGTATCTGGAAGCAATTTATTATGTGTAGGAGTAAACTTCAGAATTATTTATATATACTCTCTTGGTTTTGTTGTATTTCGCATACATCGTTTGTGTGAGTACGGTGAGTACGTTAATTATTGCCGTAAAGCACATTTACTGGAATGTGTACGTTTAACAATAGTAACGTCTTTCAATGAATTAAACGAGTACAAATGCAACAGTCAGTATATGACAGCTATGCCAAATTCGTTTACTGGTACAGGAGTGAAACGAATTGTAAACGGCATGCAGATTATTCATTTCTATCATATATAAGTAATGAGGTTTATGTTCACCAATGGCATTTTCAACGTTTTATTTTAAATAAATTGCAATAATTATATTTTTTTATTATTGACATTTCTTGTTCTTATTTTTACCACATTTGAGAGCTTGATTTTCAATTAATGAAAATATTTTAAAAAAATGTAACGTTTTAACCTTAAAACTACCTGTAATATAGGTTTGATGCAAACGTATGTATTTTTTTTTAAATTCAATGATCTTGCACACGGTTTCGTCACCACACTATACAGGTTTGTACTGATCTTTTGGGGCACCATACATAAAACTTACATCACAATACAATAATGAAAATGTACCATACGAATAAATAAATATATATTGGGCTTGTTAAAGTCATTCTACGTTAATCATTTCAATTCTTAAGAATTTGGATTCAGTTGCAATTTAAGCAATACAACACTGATGACGTTTAGTAACATAGATGCAATTTTAAAACACAAATTTGTATTCTTTAGCGATTGCTGGTAAATTCCAGGAAGACATCGTTATGAACGATATCTCTTCCCAATTCATTCTTATTTTAAAAAATAATCACCGGAAGGACTTTGATTTGATGTATTTTATACCCAATTTCTTATTTGTCTTTCTGCAGAAAATGACCTTTGATAAGATGATAAGTTAACTGGTAACATCACAATAGCTGGTAAATATAAAAAAATAAGAATTTCCAAAAATTTTTAGATTCAACATTTGCATAATCTTAACTTTCATAATTCTACTAGTTGACGGAATAATGTTTCGCAATACTGGAGTTACTTGCTGAACTAAATCTCCACAGTAATTGCCATTTTCAAGATTCCTGAGAAAAAACATTATTCGATGATAAGTATTCATGCGGAACATGTCTTTGGGCGTCGGGGATTCTGGGTTGGAGTTATATTATTGCATCAGTGGAGGAGAAAAGGACAAAATCCTTCAATAACTTCGACTGAGTTTTTTTTTCATTGTCATTGTTTTAACTTTTTTAATTTAATATAATGTTAATACACAGTTAAAAATCCAAAAAATTCGAAACTCATGTCTGAGACTAATTTTTGGTATACGAAAGTTTGAAAGAATTTCACACAAGTTAACGGAATTAAAGTAGCTGCACATGAAAAAACGTCGGTTTCTGCATGCCGCGACTTTCTACCATAAAATTTTATTTTTGAAAGCACCTCCATACCTATTTAAAAAGTTACCCATCGAACTGATGTGCATAACATAAATATCCGATTCAAAGGTAGACTTACTCCTCCTCTTCACAAAACTGAACTCTTCAAACGTGGTTTTTCATATCAAATTACTGTAGTATATAACTTGGTCAACCCGGATGGAGAACTAGTATCCTTAAGAAAACTTAATGAAAAAGCATATTTTATTATGTCACAAACAAACTAATTCGCAGTTTATTTGACCTTACTACTTAAGATTTTTGTTATGTTTCAAATGATGTTATTATTATTATTATCTTTAGTATTGAATATTGTTTCTTTTTCTCCTTTTTTGTGTTAAACTTAAATGTTTACTTAATACTCAGACATACTCATCATGTATCAAACTTTACGTTTACTTCAAGGATTAGGTGGTAGAACAACGCCTACGTTTAATAGGTAGCTGAACCTCTCCTTGTGATTTTCCGAATTACTAATTAATATTATATTATTTTTCTACTTTTTTTCCTGTATTTTGTATACAACGTCGGAAAATAAAGTCGTTATTTAATTTAATTTAATTTCTTTTTATAAGGACGAAAACAGACTCCAGAGGACAACTGCTCGAACGCTGGTTAGAAAATGAAAAATTAATTTTGCTAAACACAGGATCAAAGACGAGTTTTAACACAAAATCGAATACGTTTTCGGCAATTGACCTATCTATAGCCTCTAGTAGATTACTAACCAGAGTAACGTGGAAGGTTGAAGAAGATCTTTGGAATAGTGATCATTTTCCAATCGTTATCGAATTTGACATTCCAAAAATCACAAACGCGGTTCCCATCCTATGGAACACAAAAAAGCAGATTGGGAAAAGTTTTGTAAAAATTTAGTTTGCCCATTAGATGTTTCAGTAGAAAACGTTACGAACAACATTATCTTAGCTGCAACAAAAAGTATACCTAAATCTGGAGGTAAACCTATAAAGAAACTAGTGCCGTGGTTCAATGAAGAAGTTAAGAATGCTATAAAAATAAAAAAACAAGCGTTCAATAAGTATAAAAAGTATCTCACAACTGAAAATCTAATCGTATTCAAAAAAGCCAGAGCAAATGCCAGAAAATGTATTCTCGAAAGAAAAAGAAACAGTTGGAACACCTATACCTCGACAATAACACGCAACGAACCTATGTCTATTGTGTGGAAAAAAGTAAGAGCTGTGACGGGATATAATCCTCCAAGTTTAATTAACGCGTTAGAGACAGATTCGAGACATATAGAACAAAACACCACAATTATAGCTAACATGATGGCTAACTATTTTGAGAGTGTGAGTAAGACGACCAATTATAGCACAAAATTTCTCCAAAATAAAGACCTAAGAGAAGAAGTTACATTAGACTTTAATACTGAAAACAGCTATTACTATAACTTACCGTTTAGCTTGTTGGAACTCGAAGAGGCCCTCAACAAATCCAAAGTCAGCGCTCCTGGTCCAGACACGATATCCAACGATATGCTCAAGAATTTAATACCTGAAATGAAAAACATTTTATTAAAATTATATAATAAACTGTGGGAAGAGAATACTTATCCTGATTCCTGGAAAGAGGCAACGGTTATCCCAATTCTAAAACCGAACAAATCTAAACTATCGCCCTCTAGTTTTCGTCCCATTAGTCTTACATGTTGCATGGGCAAAATATTTGAGAGAATGGTGAACAAAAGGCTTCAAATTTTTCTAGAAGAAAATAATCTATTAGTGAAACAACAGGCAGGTTATAGAAAAAGAGATCGACCGCTGACCACTTGGTACTTTTGGAACATCACATTCAAGAAACTTTCAGAAAGCGTGAACACCTAGTCGCAGTGTTCTTTGACATAAAAGGAGCGTTCGATATGACTTGGAGGTACGGAATACTCGAAAAGATGCATAAATTTGGTTTGAGAGGAAAACTTCCGTTATTTGTCAAATCCTTCCTCACTGATAGACGCTTTAGACTAAGAAATGGCGATAACTATTCTAGTGTAAGAACGTTTGAAAACGGTGTTCCACAAGGATCTACTCTCAGCTGCACCTTGTTTGCAATAGCAATCAATGATATAGCCATGAAAATCGATACGAAAGTGCGGTACTGCCTGTATGTAGATGACTTGGCCATATTTAGTAGCGGCAAGGTAGTCGGACAAATTACAAGACGATTACAGACAGCAATAAACCAAATTATCAACAATAGTGAAGAAATAGGGTATGTATTTTCTCAAGAAAAAACCAAATGTGTTCACTTTTGTCGATTAAGAAAACCGCACTACGATCCCTTACTTTACTTAGGAGATAGGGCAATAGAATGTGTAAACGTCGTTAAATTCTTGGGTCTGATGTTTGACTGTAAACTTAACTGGCGAGAACATATAAATTCAGTGGTGCGTAAGTGTAAAAAGCGCTTAACGTCATAAAAGTACTAAGCAGCACTAAATGGGGCGCAGATCCAAAGTCTTTGCTGAATATATATAAAGCCGTCGTTCTATCAAAAATCGATTACGGATGTGCAGCATATTCTTCGGCAAGAAATACGCAACTGATGATGCTCGATAAGATCCATTGCATGAGCATTCGATATTGTTTAGGTGCGTTCCCTACTACTCCTCGGCAAAGTTTGTACTGCGAATCTGGAATGATCCCCTACAATATAGAAGGAAAGTACTAATTAACTCTTACATTACGAACGTAAAGTGTAATTCCAGAAACCCAAATTCTAAATTTCTTTTTTCTACCTATGAGGATTATGCCAAAAACCAACAATAACCAGACCTCTGGCAGTTAGATACTCTGAATACCTGGTAAAAATCGGACAAAAATTTCCCAAGCAAATTGTGGAAACTCGTATAAATGATGAGACACCAACAAAATCAGAATTTAAAAATATCGTGAAAGAAAAGATAATGACAGAATGGCAAAGAGAGTGGAGTACTGCGGTTACGTTGCTTAGGCAAATTGAACCCGAGGTAAAAAATACATACACTTTTATAAACTTACCAAGGCCAGATATTGTGCGTGCTTTCCGGTTACGTTCAGGACATACTAGACTAACACATAGCTATATCTTAAGTGGAGATCCGAAGCCGATGTGTTCTTTATGCAACGTAGAATTAACCGTTGTGCATATCGTTGAAACTTGTCAGATGTACGAACCACAACGTCAGGAGTACGAATTGCGAGGTGTTGCAGCGGTGGAATGTCTGAAAAAAGAAAAGATTTTATCTACAATAAGATTCTTAAAAAGGTGGAAATATTTGAAAAAATATAGTAATTTTAAACTTACCTGATGGAATATAAGCTTACCTGTTGATATAAGTGGAAAGCTAATGGCCCTGGTAGCCGATGCTTTAAAACAAAAAAAAGGACGAAAAAGCTCTGTTACTCTTATTTCTCTTGAGACTTCAGGCTCAAAATATTGATGACATAAAATTGAATTGTTCTAGTAAAACTCAAACATTCATAATTCTTCTTTATTTCTTTCTATATTTCTGCTGTGGAATTTCACGTAGTATCCTCCTACCGTATTAAATTGGCGACTATTAGTTTTCTTTTTTTCAAAATTTATGTACTTTTCATGTAATGAAGATTATGACAATCAATTCAAAAATTTGCCGATAAGTCGTGTAAACAGTAACAAAAGTCGATTTTTTAATCATTATTGTTTATCCAAATGTTAATCTTAAAAGGATCTTAAATTTCCTGCTACGCAATTTGAACTTTTTTTGAGGACTCTTCAGGAGTTTTCTATTGTTGAAGGTGTGTCTGTCCACTTAATTACTAGATGTCTCACTAAACTATTTATCGTAGATAGTTGTTATCCATCAAACAAAAATTCAATCAATAGGTGCATTTAAATCTACTAATATTCAGGTGTAGAATACAGAAATATTATCATTTGCCATCTTAATAATACTGTGGAATTAATATGCCGATTTACAGTTGTAGAGAAAAAAGCTTTAAGTGGGAAAAACCTAGTTTAAGGCCGCAATTTTGAAAAATCCGAAAAAAACGGTTATTACTACAGTGTTCTACGCATTGATTTACATCGTATTATGTTAAAAAAACGACACAAAATTTTTTGTCATTTTTGATCAAAAGAACAAGGACATAAAATCGGGAAAAAAAAATTTTTGTTTCCGATTTAAATAAAAATAGGTGAATAGATTAATCTTAAAGTGTAGAATACAGAATTACTACCAGTTGCTATCTTAATAATACTGTGGAATCAATGCGCCGATTTATAGTTGTAGAGAAAAAAGCTTCAAATGGGAAAAACTTAGTTTATGGCCGCAATTTTGAGAAATCCAAAAAAAACGGGTTTTACTACCGTGGTCTACGCATAGATTACATCGTATTATGTTAAAAAAGCGACACAAAGTTTTTTGCCATTTTTGATCAAAAGGTATACAATCGAGAAAAAATTTTTTGCTACTCAATTTCGCAAAATATTTGAACTTCTTTTAGGACTCTTCAGGAGTTCTCTATTGTTCAAGGTGTGTCTGTTGACTTAATTACTAGATGTCTCACTAAACTATTTATTCTAGATGGTTGTTACCCATCAAAGCAAAATTTAGTCAATATGTGAATTTAAATGTACTAGCACTTTGTTGTTGTTTTGTTACTCCTGAAGAGCCCCAAAAGGATGAAACATCTGTTGTTCGTTGTTAATGAAAAATTGAAATGATAATGATGATTTTTGGCATTCAGGCACAGTATACATACTAACTTTCCGTAGCGAACTTCATGATTTACTTAGAAACTGACATGCGTCAAAATTCACATTATTCAATCAGCTGATTTGTGTTATTTGTGTTTTTGTAGTATTAATTCAACATGATTAATTGACATTGACTAGTTTTAAGCGTTTGACTGTATTAAGTACTAAGTTTATAAGCATTTATTTGATAACATTACTATTCATTTAATTTCAAAATTGTGTTCAGTTTTATGACGAGAAAAGTATTTAATAGCCTAAAAAGGGTTTTGGGGGATAATAAGAAAAAGAAGGGGGGTTTCCTCAAGAAAAAAAAATTTTTTAGGTTAATTTAGAAAAAAGAAGAAAAAAACTTTAAAAAATTATTTATTAATAAAGGAGTAAAAAACAGGGGATAGGTGTTGGTGGAGGGTGGGGTTGGTAAAAAAAAAATAATTTTTTATTATAAAAAAAAAAAAAATTTTTTTTTGAGGAGTAGCAAATTATGGTGATTATTTTCATTTGTGGTTGTTCAAGTAAAAAAAAAAAAAATATTTTTTTTAATAAAAATAATAAGATTAATTGAAAAAAATTTAAAATAAGAACAACAAAAAAAAAATAAATTATAATGATACTTTAAAAACATAAATATTACAGGCAATCCATTGTAACTTAAGAAATCTCGCGCAGGAAAAATGTAGCTGTTTATAGAATTTCAAGGCGTGACCAGACAATAGTACACTCCGGGCAGAAGTAGGTATTACTAGCATATAATACAAATTGGTGCAAGATAAATATTAATTATTACACCAATAATTTATTACTTTTCTGGTTAGTAGGTACACAATATACAAAAAATTCAAGCATTTTATTAACAAATTATGCTTTTACAATAATAATAATTAGGTAAATACAAATAAACAAATAAATACAATAATAAATAAAATAAATACAGAGCGATCTTTTATTTTGGATTTGAATACCTAAACTATAAATCATTAAGTTTATACTAATTTTGAACGAATAAAAAATAGAAATATTTAATGAACACAATTAAATTTGCGGCAATTCAGGGTAACAACGACGCAGTATTAGAATCGTCATCTGAGCTGCAACTGAACCCGAAATCATCACTATCAGTTTCAATTCCAACATTAATAATTAACGATTCTGTAACAAAGTCCATAAAAACTTCGTTTTCGTAATATTCGTCTTCCAGTTTCTTGACGTTAGCGCACACCTTGTTCCAATCTTCTACCGTAATGGAGGCAAATTTTTCTTCCGCTAATTTTTCGCATCTTCTAACTTAAAAGTTACATTGTGGGATGCTACAAAATTTTTACGGTAGCCCAAATCATCTCGATTGGGTTAAGTTCGGGGTGATAAGGGGGTAATCTTAACACAGTATGACCAGCTGCCTGCATTATTGTGTCTATTTTGAATTTTTAAGTTTGTTTTTGTTGTTTTTATTAAAAATAAAGTTCAGCTTTAGTCAAATCCAATGATGCGGGAATATCGTTTTGCGTTAACCAGTCAATCATCACTTGTTTTCTGCTGTTTGAATTGGGCGCTGGATTTATTTGGACATTATGGTATGGCGCGTTGTCAATCACTAACACCGATTTTTCTGGCAAATTTGGTATCAGCTTTTCGGTGAGCCATTTTTCGTAATTATTGAAATTCATCTCATGATGATAATCTCCTGATTTGGTTCCAGATTTAAAAATTAATAGTGCATTCTTCACAAAACCATGACTATCCCCTCCTGCATGCAACATAATTAATCGTTGTCCCTTAGAAATATTACCAAATAAACCATTTCTTGTTTTGTCGGTCCACGATTTTGAAACTGTATGGCTGCCATGGATGTAAGTTTCGTCCATGTAAATGATTGGTCGATTGTCATTGCGGTACATTTTAATTTTTTCAAAAAGCAATTCTTAAGTGTCTTATATCGGGCTTCTCTTGTAATAATTTTCGATTATTTTCAGCCGAAGAAAATTTAAACCCCATTTTTTAATAATTTTGTGTAGTGAAGACCTGCCACCGACATAATCTAAATCTTCTTTTAATTTTTGTAACAAATTCTTAAGAGTTACCCGTTGGTTGTTTGTTTTATGGTAATTATAAATGATACGCCTAATGTGATGCAGTTCTGTTTCATGTATGTCAGTAATTGGAAATTTTTCTTTCGCTTCCTTTTGGAGATTTAAAAACATTGGCGTCCTCTTCAGCTTCAGGATCATTTGGTGCGTCATTCCCTTCCTTGATAATTTTGTAAAGCATACTCTGTGAAACACCTGTAGCCGCTGATAAATGGCTTTTAACTCAACCTCAGAAGCATCTATGATGTTCACTTCATTGTTGGCAATTTTTTAAAATATTGAAAAACTTTAAACACTACTTCGCGAGTTTGAGCACTAATAGCTTTTCCCTGTCCTAACTTTGACATTTTCTTAATTTAAAACTAAATATATAGACCTAGCTATGCAAGTAAACTGATAATGTTCAACTAATACTCATTTTTACCCGGTTGCGTAAAGCATAATCTTTAGTTAACAAAAGATATTAACAATTTGTTAGCCAATCAGAGGATTTAAGATTTAAATTTTAACCAATCAGAAAGACATTTACTTAACAATAGAATTAATTTTGTTTTGTACATCCAAGCTTTTGTATTCTAAATTAGTCATTTTTAAAAGAAAGTTTTACATTCCAATGATATGAATTTTGACCCGGAAGTGTAGTTATTAAATTAAAATTAGAAAGATAAAAGATAAAATGTTATATTTCACATTATAAAGGACGGTCATTATAATCATATAAAAATTTAAATTGAATAAATGAATGTGAAGCAATATTTTAAATATCTACGGTGTACCTACGCTGATATCTTATACCGCCAGTGTTTCATGCTGGAATAACCAACAGTTACGAAATCATTTTACCTTTGAGTGTACAACCGGGTCCCTACTCCAACACCTTACCTGCGCAACGTGCAACTTTTTCTACAGTTACAATGGATTGCCTGTACATTAATGTTTATTTATGTAT
This sequence comes from Abscondita cerata, assembly GCA_030710515.1. Classification (NCBI taxonomy): domain Eukaryota; kingdom Metazoa; phylum Arthropoda; class Insecta; order Coleoptera; family Lampyridae; genus Abscondita; species Abscondita cerata. The sequence continues at coordinate 272,326 of JALBCR010004325.1, forward strand.
GAAATCAAATATGGGGCAACCAACATTACACCAATACTCTTCGCGAAATATTTAAAAAAAAATTTTTTAAAGAAAATTTATTCAAAATGTCGTCAAGGTCACTAAAATACTTCAAACATCAAAGTTCCGCCGAGAAGTTTCGTTAGTCGTTAATGTATATACTGTGATTCAGATTTATTTTCAAATAGTATTGTACTACAGTTGTATGTATTTATTGTGATTGAATGTCGAAGAAGCAAATATAGTATATTATACACCAAGGTTGTGAAGTCTGTCATTATTGCCTTAGCACCAGTTATATATAATAAGGTGCGTAGGCAGTAATGGACTTCACAACCATGGTGTATATACTATTTTTCTACTACTAGCCAAATTTAAGCGAAAAATAAAAATAAACATTTTTCTTGTAAAAATCAAGTAGCACAGGAATGCAAATAAATCAAAAAGCATTAAAAGCTACATACGTTGATAAACCAACTGCAACTGATTCACTAAACACTTGTGTGACATATTTCACCTTCATTTTTTGAAACTTATTCGGAGTGATATGTAAATTAGTTGATTTAAGAGCCAATCGCAGCGGTTTAGATTTGTCTGACATGTAGAAATTTTTAATGTCTTTCCAAGATGCTTTTTTGTTATTAAAGATTATATCGTATTTAATCAAGTTATTTTGCACCGACTTCAATAAATAGGAGACATCGTAGAAATAATAGATTTTCTTATCGTTTACGAGAAGGTTTGGTTGTTCAGGTGATACATATATTCTTTTAATTAGGCTTAGAAAATTTTACTACTGCCCTAACATTCGCACCGCATTGTAATTGTAGCTTTTCTATGCAGTCTAATACTATCGACTTCAATTTGTCACCTTTACATATCGTATTTGTAAAGATGTAGCACAAGGGTTGTTTAACTTTTATATATAACTCTAACCATGATCACGTAGCAGTTTGAGCTGGCAAAAAATTTAAAACCTACTTTAAAATTAACATTTTGGGGCTCGTAAAATATAATTTTAGTGAAAATTGTTTGTATTCCTTTATTTATCTCCTGCTTCTTAGTGGTTTATTTTTTAAGTCCACTTCGGCTGTCACAATTTGTGCTCTGCTTTCGGGAAGTAATCGTTGGGAGATGTTAACTTCAATTGAAGTGCTTTCTTTTCACGTTGCAATTTAAGAATGTTCCTCCGTAATTTTCTTTACCTAAGAGTATTTGAGCTGCAAGCTTGAGTAGTTTTTGTATAGCTAGAGATGTTAACGGGCATTTATTGCTTCGCCAATATACCTTGCATCATTTGAATATTGGGTTTCAGAAATTGACACTTGTAATTCATTTAGGAATGGCAAGTGTTCACCACATACTCGTTAAGTTTTTAGAGTCGAGATTTTTATGCAACAGATCGGACCTTCCAGATTCTGTTAACCATTCAAAACACCTACAACCAAATGTTTGTAAATTACTTAAAATTCTTGATGTAACTTAACTCGCCTGGTTAAATCTCCTTTGGGAAACCTGAAAAAACTGATTCTACCATCATATTTAATAAATAAATAAATTCAGGTTATGTATTTGCGGTTATGGGATGGGGGCGCGAATTTTAAACTAATGGCATTTTTTATTCAAATAATTTTATCGTGTTAGGTAATTTAAGCAGCAAATACGTTAAAGATAATCTCCTGGATATACAAAATCATGTTTCACTCGTTTTTGTTAAACAACTATTCTTGGATTCTCAAAAAATATAAATTTGTCCATTATTAACCTAGGTCAACAATGGAAAAAATTATTAACCACTAATAAAGAAATTCAACTTTTCAGTTGGCTAGGAGACGCAATAATTGTCCACTTCACAGCTAGTAGTAGAAAAAATTGTTTGTTTAGTGAGAGCTTTTCCTATTATTTCCTTAAACTTAACTAAACATAGCTGTAAGTTACCACCTTGGTGGTGGTATAGAAGGTATTACTGAAACTCTACACTTGCTGCATATTTAGACTTATTTTGATAACAGGTATTAAAAGTAACAACTAGATATTAAAATTGCATTATATGGTTACTGTTTATGTGTTTTGAAAGGGACAAAAGCTTCCCGATTTTATGGAGTTATGTAAACTTTTTAAGTGACAAGTACAAACATATTTTTCTATTCTTATTCTAGAATAGTAACTTTCTTGATCAATTTTCAATTACCGACTAGCTTTACTTTGCACAGTGTACAACTGTGGTGTGACCGTTTGTCTATATTTTACATAATATTACATATTTATTTTAAAAAATATGAAAGTAAAACTAATAATAGATATTCTAAAAATTGAATGTTTGTATACACTAGTCAATTGAAATAGTATGATATTATCTTCTTCTCGTGCACGAAATAAATCGAGAACTCAGTATTGTTGATGCTGATTTTGTGTTCATTTTGGTTCTTCTACTTAAAAGATCCCTTGCCATATCCCGAATTATCTGAAATCTTTATAAAATTTTATCCAAGATTCATTTTCGTATACAGTGTTTTTAGATTAAAAAAAGTGCAACACGTTTAAAATTTCTATAGGTACCGCTCTCGTGGAACAAGCTTATCACAGAATACTTTCACAAGGTATATATTCCATTTTTTTAAACTACGGAAGACACACGGACTGCTCCTTTCTTTTCATTTAGGAAAACTGGAAGTTAGCAAAAAACCTCGGACATAATTGCGTAACGCATACTTATCTCAAAGTATGCCAGTAAAAATGCTATTTTTTAATTATTTATGGGCAAAAGTTTTAAGTAAGACGATGTTAGATTCAGCGAATAATAATTTACTTCAATACAAATAGACAAATTAGTAGTGATCAATCTAGAAACTTGAAGTATATTAGATTTCGTATACTGTAGTGAGACCGTGAATTAAGATTCTGCAAATGGTAGGAAAAATGAAATTATGTTGCACCTGGAAAAACTAAAAATTTATATTAATTAGCTAACTTTTTAGAAAAGTTTAAGAAAGTGGAGCTTAATAGTGGAGAAATAGAAACTGTGGACAGTAGTCAGTAGTCACTTTTAGTGTAGTGCACTTAAATTACTGGAAAGTTATTTGTTGGAGAGGAAACAGAAAAAAAAGTAACACCATCTGCTCTCCGACCACGACACCGTTTTCAATCTCTCTATCTCCTTGGCCAATACTGCTGATCAATCCAGGCTGTTAGGTAATGGAAAGCTGATTTTCTTTGCTAGAAACACCTGCTTGTTTTTAATATCTACAGAAAAAAAAACAATTTATCTAAATCTTTAATAAAAATAAGTAATACCTGGAACTCGCCGTGACAGTTCATTTACAAACCATGATAAGGAATGTTTCCGGTCCTTGGTGTACGAGGCGGTCTGAAAAGTGAAGATGGCAGCACTCGTCAATAAAAGTCAGGGACTGTAGTTGTGCATTTTTTGACAGCAACATATCAAAGTTTCAGCCATTTTTGACACGCAGTTTTTATTTGACAATCGTTTGAGTGAGTCGATGTGAGTATTTTTCTGAAAATGGAGAAAATCGAGTATCAAGCTGTCACAAAGTATTTGTTTTTGAAAGGTAATACGCCTACGCAAATTAAAGATGAGTTAGATTCTGTGTACGGGGACTCTTTACCGTCATTTACCACTGTGAAATTTTGGGCAGCTGAATTTAAACGTGGCTGTAAGAGCTTGGAAGATGATGAACGTTCGGAACGTCCAAAAATTGTAATTACGCCCCGTCTCACACCTCAACAGTTGCTATAGGAAAATCCATGAATTACGGTTTGAACTGCTTGACCATCTACCTTATCCACCAGATCTAGCCCTTAGCGACTTCTTTCTGTTCCCTCAACTAAAAACTGCGCTCGGAGGACAAATATTTTTGTCAAATGAGGAGGCAATCACCTTAGTGAACAATTATTTTGCAGAGAAGAACGCCAAGTACTATTTGGACGGATTAAAGAGATGGGAGCATTGCTGGGAGTAGTGTATAGAGTCACAAGGAGACTATGTAGAAAAATAAAAATAAATTTTAAGATAAAGAAGCTATGTTAGGTCGGAAACTTTTTAGATCACCCTCGTATATACTATACTCAATCAATGTTATTAAGTGAATTTTTTCACATTGTTTTATTTTTAACATGACAAAATGTTAGAATCTTCAATACCTTAATATTATAATATTATTGTTTTTTTCAATATTGTGAAACATTCACGCATAATCTTTAGACGAAAGAACGGAAATATTTAATTTGTTTTATGCATAACCAAAATTAAAGAAAAAAATAAAATATAGGGACGAGATTTGTTAATATTCCCACAGTATCATACTGTGCAGTTTAGTTAATTTACAACGGTTTCACAACATACGTAATTTTTTGAATTTCCTGTATAATTAGTACGTCTGGACAGGTGATGGGTATTTGGGCGATCAAATCCTGTGAAATGACATTAGATACGTAAAGGTGTCACATGCATTGTAGTCACCCCTTTTAATTTTTATACGTAATTTTAGATTTTTCACACGACATCGTTTATTGCGGTAGTACATATTCTAAAAAATATCCAATGTTTATCTAAAAATCTATGAGGACACGTTCATATAAAAAATAGCAGTTGAAAACAACATAATGAAAGAGCGAACAGAAATATCAACAAAATCCTTTCAATAACAATCTGATAATGTAATCTTTGTATAATTCATAGTGGGAGTTAATTGTATACCCCTTTTATCTAGATCTGAAATTTTTGTAATATTTGATTTATTGTTGTCAAGATAATATTTGTGTGATCTTTATTTTTATGAAAGTACCAAAAGGCTTCAATAAATTGTGTATGTGAAAGTGTCACATGCCTGCTTGCATTACATAAATTCAACACGCTAGTGGTCCATTCATGTTGTTTATCGTATAAAAACGCACTTTATTAATAAACTTAATATAATACAATATCAATAACCTTAACCAATAAATTTTAATGCCAATTAGAAATTATTATTATAGCGATGGAATCCTGTACCATATAAACGTTAATAAAATAATATCCGATCCATTGGAATGTAATCGCAACAGAGACAATGAAATGTATTTGCAGTTAGACATTTAATTAATTCAGTACTTAATTATATTTTATATTTGATTCTGATTGAGTTTAACATTATTTATAGCAACAGTTCCTCTAAATCGCGCATTATTTATTTTTAATACGCACTTTAAAGGTAAAAACCTGTCATTAGTTGGTAGTCGTGCCCATATTTTACAAGTTTATATTTATAAATTATTTTCGTTATTAAACAGATATTTTCTTTGGTACTGCTACCATATTGATGCAACGTTTCATTGCGGACTAAAAACTTTATTTAACGTTAATTATTTATGTTTTATATGCAGCCATAATTAATAAGTAATATCAATTTCGTCCCAATTTAATCGACCTTGTAAGGTAATCATAATCATAATAATGTAGCCTTTTAGGGAAACTCGTTTTTAATGCAAAAAAATTGTAACAAAATTACATTTTTATTTTGCCTTCAATGTAACTGTAGTTTGTGTATTTTGATGGAAAAAATATCCCGCAAAATATCTTATGGTATATTATAGTGGACATCATTTTACGCAACTTGGGATGGACACCAGGGACAGGCAGGTGGTTTTTTACAAGCAACCAGGTGCCCAATTCTACTTCCTGATTGGTCATCGGCTAACTTTAAATTTATATGCGTTGTACATGAAACTTTTTAAATTATATCTTATATGTGAATAATTATCAAGTGGTACTTTTCCAATTACATCATTTTGCACATATTTTAATTAATGAATATTGTTTTTGGAAAACAAGTTTTAAATATGAACGCTTAGTGATATTACTTTACACCGCGTCCTGCTACTTACTATGTTATAGTTATTTATTACACCGTTTTAATGCATATTTTTATAAAATTATGGTGCATTTTGTGAAAGTAAGAATATTAATTATCTTTTTTCTTATTTTTATTGAATTGGTGTTGGATGATAATTTAGTCGATAAGTTATATCGAAAATGTACTTATTTAGTATGATGTTACTGCTTGCAAGTACATTATTTATTTACTCAGTTATAAATACATTAAATATGATAATGGTGTCTACACTAGCGTGTTTTACATTTTTATAATTGAGCATTTAAAAATAATATTAATTAATTAATTAAATTTAAACTTAAGCAATGGTTAAAAACTTAGAGCCGTATTAATAAACCGATCTTGAGATGAGCTTACACTAAGACTTAAACAAAAAATGAAAATAATTGTGATGTTTTTGATAAGATTTTCAAATTTCTAGTTTTAAGTAGATCCTAGTCAAAACTCCCAAAAATTTATGTGCGCAATTCTGCTTTAACCCCACCGTAAGTCAAAATTGGCTAACACAAATTTATGGCTTAAATGTCCTTGATTGACAATAAATACGGACATTAGTTACAATTGTTAAAACTATAGCAAGGATTTTTTTAAGCATTGCTTAAGTTTAAGTTGTGTTGGTGCAACCAGCCATTAAAGTTCTGTTTTATAGGATGAAGCTGTACAATGGCTTACCAGTGGCGTAGCTATAGCTTAGACATGGGTGGGGTGTCCAAAAATCCATAAATGTACAAAGATGTTTTAGACATTACATAAATATGAAAAGAATAGTAACTTTATGCAGAAGTGCATCTAAATTGTTTTTAAAGATTATTAACAATATGCAAAACGCAATATAAATCTCGTTAAAAAATAATTTAGACAAATTCAAATTTCGTCGTATGGTAGGAGGGGTGGAGGGTCTGGACTCCCGAACCCCCCTCATATACGCTGGTGTTGTTTACTAATTTGAGGACATCTGAAGTTTAACAATATTTTGTATTCTGTTCTCTGATTTTTTTTCTCATTGTCGTAACTGGCGCTTGAATCGTCATGCAATGGCTGTGCTGTTATATTTTATGTTCTTATTTACCTTCTATAATATTTACACACTTAACCAATATTACTATATATGTATTGTAAGGTAGGTCAGGGTTGGCATGTTTAGGTTTTAGTGGTTTTTCTAAACCTTCAAACAAATGCTTTGCTAAGACGAACCAATCCACAACTGTACACGGTTTCGTCACCACACTATACAGGTTTATTCTGATCTATGGGTCTCTATACACTTACATCACTTAACAATAATGAAAAATAGAAATGTACCATACGAATAAATAAATAAATTCAATATGTGCTTTTAGAATCACGGTAGTTTACATCTTATGGGTTCTTTGGCATGATTCCTAATTTAAATTTAACAGAAATAGTAGTACAACCTAAAATTTTAAAATAGTAGCTTTAAGTAAAGGTTAAAATCTTTGTTCAAAAAAACGTCTTCCGGGATTGGACCGTCTCGAAATGGCAACCGCAGTTGCCAACGTTTTGCTACTTATCGTAAGTGGCAAGAAACAAGGCGAAAAAATAACAAAAGTTTAAGGTAGACTACTAAAAGTCAGGTAATCAAGTTGTCAACCAAACTAGATTTTAGACTAAAAGTTACGGTTTTCGACATGGTCCATTTCCGGAAGAAAACCTTAATTCTTACATATTTTGTTTTTCTTGCTTATAGAGTTTGGCAAAATAATTAGCTATTAAAGAGATTTTCAAACGATGAAAATTATAAGCTGTAGCATAATACTTTGGATTAATAAGTCTAATATTAAACACAATAAGAATTTTTTAAGGTGATTGAAACAACAAAAAACTTTATGGTTGCATTGATGCAAAACTTAAAAATTTGTTTTTTTGGTTTAATTAAATTAATTCCAATACAACGATTCACAAAAAAGCTAACGAATAAATTTTCAAGTAATTGCATGGATGCAACGATATTACTCATCCAGGCAGGGTTACAATGGGGGTTTTCTTGAATATAATTAAAATTTTATAAATTGATTATGAGAACAGTTAAAAATTTGAGAATAGATCAAATCAAAATCACAGGTTTGTTGGAAAATGTAACTGAAGAACTAGTTGTTTGACAACTTCCACAAAATAAATTATTATCTCCTGCAATGACAGAAATATTTCAAAAATTTGCAGAAGAATATTCTGAAAAGCAAGAAATTTGCAAAAGCTGTTTTAAACCAGCCTTATAATACTAGTGAAAAAACATAGTGTATGACAAAGAGACTAACAGTGAACACTGACAAAACAAGGTTTCAAAAAAGAATGAACTTTTAGTGCTAACGAAATAAACAAATGTTTCATTCAATCCTCTAATATGAACGCTACCGATCCTACTAATGCTATTTGTCACTATTCAAATAAGAGAAATCCTAACATAACAACATCATTTACTTTTACTCTAGTTTCAGAATATACAGTCCTCGCAACAATCAATTCAATTAAATCAAAATCGTGTGGTACCGATTGTTTAAATATAGAATTTATAAAGTTGTTTTGTCATAACATCATATATAGTAAAATCTGTCACGGTAGCGCAGCCCTGGTGGGTGTCCATCCGTCCGCACAATGGCGAACTTCCAAAAAAGTGGAGAAGTGCACTGAAAGTTCCTATTTAAAAAAAAAATACATTTCTGATTACAAAGATTTGAGACCAATAAGTATTCTTCCAGCATTGTCAAAAGTTCTTGAAAAATTAATAAATAAACAAATGTACAAGTATTTTCTTGAATATAATGTTATACCAAATTTTCAATCGGGATTTAGATCAGGCTTTAGCTGCATTAGTACTTTAACAAATATAATCGATTATATCTAATTCTCTATTGATAAAAATTAGTTTTAATACTCTTAGATTACTCTAAAGCATAAACTACTCTTTGCTATACTAGAATACCACAAGTTCAGTACAACAAGTAACTATTAATGAAAATACATCAAATACGTTACAAGTGATTAATGGAGTCCCGCAAGGCTCTGTCTTAGGACCACTACTGTTTTCGGTGTACACGTCGGATTTGCCTTCTATTATAAAACACTCAAGATATCATATGTGTGCAGACGACACTTAAATATACTCCTCATTCTTCCTCTGCAATGCTCAATCTGATCTTGCAATCAATGAAGACCTTAATAGTCTAATAAATGGTCTAATGATCACTGCCTTAGTATTAATCCTACTAAATCGGTAGCTATGTTGTTTGGTAGAGATAAAACTAGAAACATCTGAAATATAAACGATTTTGTTTTACCCATTACCGACTGTGCTAGAAATCTTGGTCTAAAAGTAGATACTAAATTAAAATTTCATAATCATGTTAATTCTTTAATATCAAAATCATTTGCCACTCCTAAAATGTTGTTTGCTAATTGAGATATTTTGAACACTAAAATAAAAATTACTTTATGCGAAAACTTAATACTTTCTCATTTTACGTTGTGTGATGTTATTTATGACAAATGTATTAGTAGAGATGATTCATTACGAATTCAAAAAATGTACAATGCTTGCTTGAGGTTTATATTTAAGATAAGAAAATATAATAGAATTTCTTACAACCTTATCGAAATTCCATGGCTAAATATGGAACATAGACGCTATCTTCATAATATTTGTTTTTATCAGAAAATTTTACATTTTCGCTCTCCACCATATTTATATAATAAAATTGCTTTTGTACAGACGTTCACCATTTGATTTTAAGACATAAGGGTTTAATCTCTATACCACCTTTTAAAATTTCGAAATTATTACTGAGTCCATTTGTTTTTAAAAAACACGCAAAAATTAAACTATTAAACGATAACGCTATATAATATATTTAATTTTAGTTTTTCCTTTCTACACTATGAAACAAGTTTATAAAATAGTTAACAAGCTCAAGAATATGTTATTTTTGTACTTAGAAGTTGATATGGAAGAGCAGAAACTCATTTTTGAGAAACTGAATATCAACCTATTGTCATAATTGTCAATAAATGCATTATTATTATTATTATTATCTTAAACTTTATAAACAGATTGAGTGTAGTGAATGTGATGTCTATGTTACAGAAAGATTGAAATATGTTGTGCACTTGGTGTTGATGAAAACAAACTGGATTTAAATGTTGACAAGTGCGTAGTTATGTCAATTTGTAGACAAATACAGAAATACATCGCCAACTATTCTATGAATGGAACTACCGTCAATTAGTCACAAAAGTTCAGGACTTAAGTGTAATATTTACTAACAGTTTTTCCTTTTCTGATCACCGAAATGTACCGAAATTATTTTCTTAACTATGCTTTTCATTGTATAACTCATTAAATAGAAATAATAATGTTAATATTTTTAATATAAATATAATTATTTTAAAAAATATATACAACAAATTTTGTGTGACAGATATAATTTGTAGTTGTTTTTTTTTTAATACTTGTTATTCATTTCTTTTCATTGTTGGAATCGGAATTTTAGTTCATTTTTTCGTAATTACATTGAAGTTTTGTAATTATTCTTTTAGGATAATTTCTTGTGGCTCAATGTCTATCAATTTTGATCTGTAAATAAATAAATAAATAAACATGCTTGAATAACAGGATAACATCCACAGCGACATAGATTTTCAGACGTCATTATTTATTCCCGTTTATAAATGAGTAGAGAGCATCAAAGTGAGTCTTCTTTTCTAATCTCTTTATTAATGTGGATATGTCTAACTTACTTCTTCAGGATTTGTCAGTGTACCTACTTCAGATTCGGTACGTTCTTTCCTTGTAGTGTATGATTCTCATTTGTAGATTGTAAGTTATCACATCATTTCTTTTATATCAATAAAGCAGATAAAATCAGGGTGGTTAAATTCTATTGCTTTTATGAAACTCACAAATCGTACTTCAAAATTATTAAGAAAAATTTTTTACTTACTGGTACCAATATTTTTATTATCAATTACAAATTATGTTCTTAGAAATAAATTTGAATAAAGTATATATATCTTAAGCAAAAACATTAACTAAAGTTAAATTTTAAACATGGAGGTATACATTATGTAATTGTAAAAAAAATCGATAAATACATTAGCAAAATTCCAGAAGTAAATTACTAATAAAAAAGGTTAAAAGCATAAGAAAAGTATGTGCCCTTAATTGAAAATTGCATAAAGGCAAGAGAAAATCAAAATGATTGATTCTTTCAAAAAGAAAAACGCTCAAAGGCAAATTTAATTTCTACCGAATTTTATAAATTATAAGTTGTTGGCAACTGTAGGAATTTTACTTTGTAGCGAATGCAATTTAAAAATTTGTTTATTCATTTTTGCCGCTTTTGTAATTGAAGTATTTTCACGGTGGACAATTATTAAAGTAACGGTTACTAATTTATATTTTACTTGAGGTGACAGTAACTGTGTCAAAACAATTTAAAAAATTATCGCGTAGAAAGCTATAGTAATGTCAGGGTAGTTTATCCTTCTTTATTTTTCTACAAACAATGCCTCAAGTTGTTTTTTAAAAGATATTTGACGCTATTGTAAAAGTTAATTTTGAGTTCTGCAAAATAAGTAGTTATTTAAATAATAAATATCTTTGCATTTTAAGATCTGCATTCCTGCGTTTGATGTAAAATGTTGAACCGTTTAAGACAAATTAAATACTATCTATGCGGGTAATTTATTGTATTAGACGTGTTATGTACACCAATTCTAATTGAAAGTTCATTTAATATTATCTTAATTAACTAATCTGCATATTGGAATTATAGCCGAGTATTAATTTTTGAAAAAGACGAAGCGCAGGTTAAGCTTAAGTGAGTAAACTTGCTCTTGATGATCGTTCGCAAACTTGTTCTGAATACTAATTCAACTAATTGACCCATAGTAATTACCGGGTACATTGGCTTGCCACCGCTGAAGTTTGTAAATTCCACCTGATGTGATTTTACAACTGTAAGTTGATACCACTTAATTTGAAATTTTTAAAATACGGTTTTCACTGTTGTAGACAAGTTTTAACTACGTTAATAATTCTGGTTTTAATTTATCAAAAACATAATAATTATTTTTTTGATTTAAACATCAACATGATAGTTTACATTATTTTAAGGCACTTCACGTAATTCAAACTATTCAATATATTTTAATGAAATATGATAAATTATAATAGAATATTCGTGTGGATTTCGGTTATTAAGTATTAAAGTTTTAAATATTTATATTTAATTTATAACAAATAAATTGCTTTAAGAGTTAATAACCTTATTTGTTTACAAGTCTAATGAAATTTATTTCACCATTAAATTAATTAATAAAACAAACAATAAATAGAAATAGAAAAGTTTAGAATTATTTCAGGATTCAGATTGATTGCTGTTTGTTCGAGTAAAGCAATAAATATTTGTATTAATATTCACTTCGAAGCAGCACCGTCTAGCTGCAGTCATAAGGTGCCGTACAAATTTTTATAAAATTGTAGATGTAAAGATACTTCGAAACGGATCGGGCGCCACCTACCTTGTAGTAATTCGTTCTAATTAGTATAATTTCAGGGCACAGAATAACCGTGTTACCACAAAGAAATGTATATATTTTATAAAGCTTTGACTTTAACAATTGTGTCGACAAACATACCAACATTAATTAGATAAATCACAGATATAGCAAGTAATAGTAAAACAAAGTATAGCAAACAAATTAAACCTACAGTATAGTAATATCACCGGTAATGGAATAGTTATCTATTGTCCAGCGTTATCTATCCGCAGATCATTGTAAAATCGACACTAGATTGACATGTTCCCGTAACAAGAACACGTACACTTACTCAGGGTGTTTAGAATAATGTAGGCGAGCAGGAGAAATATTTAAAACTTTCCTAATTGTACTTATACGACCGCAACTTATTAGAAACTAATAATACGCCAATATATGAATTTTACTTCATTCGTAAAGTCTTGCGAGCACAAAAAAATTGTCATAGAGCACGTCGTCAATGCTTATAGTAATTATAACATTCGGTCAAGAAGATACAGCCTATTAAAGAAAAACTTGCATGTTTTATTATTTAGGTGCTTATTCCTTTGAGACGGTGTCGGAGGGTTTAAAGATATAACTTCTGTAGATTCGTAAGGCTGATTACGTGCTTATCGCAGTTGTTGGAGATGTAAGGTTAGTTTCATTTAATATTAAATAATTATTTGTCATAATTACCAAATCAAATCAAATTAAATCAAAAACAGCTTTGTTGTCACTGAAATTTACAACATTTCTTGGACAAAGCATAATAACAACAAATAGAAAATAGATATAAAATGCATTACCGCAAATACATTTATCACAGAAATTCTTAGTTTAAAATAAACATAACTAAAAAACTACAACTAAATATAAAGTAAAAGTATTGTGGAGTTTAGGGTATATACTCTAGACGCCGGGTCGAACTAGAGAAAGAATTCGGAGTCAATCGGTTTTTAGTACCATTTATTATTTGCACATACCGTAATCGAGCTGCAATTATAAATGAAAGCTGTATAGGTCAGCAAGATAATAATTAGCGTACTATATGCTGCGTGGTGATACCTGATACCATGGTATCACGTGTCGCGCTGAAGATTGCAGGTCGGGTTGAACTGGACCGATGGTTTCAAACTTCGGATTGTTGACGGTATTCTGACTGAGAGTTATTAATTGCTGCTTCTTCACTGTTCAGCCACGACTTATTGACTGGTTACTACCCGTGACTGTCGACTGTGACTGTGACTGATCGACTGATTTCTGTTATCGTTTTATACTTGCTTTATAAGCAACGTCGTTAAGGAATGCTGTCAGCGTTTCCTAAATTGCAATTATTTGTTTGATTTCCGCGTTCCCTTCGTAATATGCGGATGTAGAATTTGTGTTAATTGCGATGGGGTTGAGACTTCAACCCTACAGTATAAATACATGAAGTCAATATGTAAGTCCAAATACCCCAAATCTCTGAATAGCTAGAGTGTTTAGTACATTGTAGATGCGGAGTATCTAAGCTAAGGTTGGAAGATGAGGAGTTTCTAGTATTATGTGAATAAACCTGCCTTTGCGGAAAATTGTGCTGATGGTTATAAATAAAACTGACGGTTTCTAAAATGAATAATGCCGGAAGAGTTAAAATTTGCAATTTTTTTAAATATTCTTGGCAATGATCCCTCTTTTTCAGTCCGAAAATTTGTCTAAAAGCTCTTTTTTGTAGTTTAAATATTATATTAAATCTGTCCTTAAAGCAGTTCCTTAGACTTAGTTCACTGGAGATTGCTTTTAATGCATACCATATAGAAGACAACTTATTTATTAATGTATCAATGTGAAGCCACCATTTCAAAGAATTGTCTAAAATATAGAATTTAAGAACTTAGTCGATTTAGCAACTTGAATTATATTATTGTCGTCTAACACTATTGGGTCAAATTTTTCTTGTAGAAAATCTTTTTTAATTGCACCAATTTTGATTTGAGACCTTCCACGTGGTTTTTGTTTGGTTTGGCCAACATAGGATTTATTACAGTCAAGACAGTCTATTTTATACACTACATTGTGTTTGTCAAGAATGTCTGTCTTGTCTTTTAATTGTGTGTAGATTGGGATAAGGTGTTTAGTCAAGTTAGGTATATTAATAATTTTAGTGTAGGTATATTGAGAATTAGAGGATTAATTGGTGATGGTGTGTTAGTGTTAATCACCCTAATTCTCAATATACTTACACTAAAATTATTTTAGTGATTTTAGACAAACTCGTTCGGACGTAAGCAAGTAAGTCTGGCACATTTTGTTATATGCAGGGATTCTGTAATGTTATTATTATTATTTTAGTTATGGCAATGGGTGACTATGAGAGGAAACAAGATCGTTTGCAAAGATTGTGGGGTGACTTTCCTGAGGAATGAAAATAAAAATGATATCGTTTATGATGATGTTCCATCCGATTTAGAGAAAGACGCATTAGAAGCAAGAGCAACAAATACAGAGAATAAAGAAGATTTTGATGATGTCTATGATCTTTCGGAGATAACTAGGAAAGACAAAACGACAAAATGGAGAAAACATGTTTCTGCTAGAAATGTGCGAACTAGATCTGAAAATTATGTAATCCGTTTGCCAAGTTCAAGACTACCTACGAGGACTCTGAAAGAACTGCCGGACATTTGGAAATACTTTGTAAACGACTATATGTTAGATATAATAGTTGAAAGTACAAATATTTTCATAGACTCAATATCGGGTAATTATTCCCGAGAAAGTGATGCCAGGCCAACCAATAAAGCAGAGATCCAGGTTTTACTGGGCCTCGTATATTATGCAAGAGTTCTCAAGGCAAATCACCTAAATGCGGAGGAGTTATGGAAAACAGACGGTTTGAGAGTTAAAATTTTTAAGCTCGCAATGTCCCTAAATCGTTTTCGCTTCTTATTAAGCAGCCTCCGTTTTGACGATAAGAGAACTCGAGAGCTGAGAAAAGCTCAAGACAAATTAGCTCCCATTAGAGAATTCTTTGATTGCTTTGTTGAAAATTGTAAAAGTAGGTATAGCCTTTCAGAATTTGTTACAGTGGATGAAAAATTAGAAGGATTCCGTAGACGGTGCAGTTTTCACCAATATATTCCTTTCAAACCTAACAAATGTGGAATTAAGTTTTTCACAGTCGCCGATGCTAAAGTGATGTGGGTCAATACCGAGAAGGACCGTGCAGGAAAAGTAATTTGCTAAATGCAGTAGTTGAGCGGCTTTGTGAGCCTTTATTTGGATCGAGCAGAAATGTGACAATCGATAATTGGTTTACGATTGTAAGTCTCGTGCATAGTTTATTACAAAAAAATCTGACTTTTGTTGGCATCATTCGGAAGAACAAGAGGGAACTAACAGTAGAGTTTGTCATTCCTACAAATCGACAAATAAAGTCTAGTATGTTTGCTTTCCACGAAAACTGCACCCTGGTATCCTACGTGCCAAAGAAGAAAAAAGTTGTCCTCTTGATATCCAGCATGCATCATGATAATACCATTGATCCCTCTACTGTTGATGATCGCAAACTGGAGATTGTAACCGAATATAATAGTACCAAGGGAGGCGTCGACACGGTGGATCAATTATGTTCCAATTACTGTGCCAGAAACACGCAAAGATGGTCCATGGTGGTATTTTATTCATGCTTAAATATAGCTGGCATTAATTCACTTACTTTATATAAGCTCAATAATCCGAATACTCCTTGTTTGCGACGTGTGTTTTTGCGACAACTCTCCATGGCTGTTACAGAACCACATTTACACCTGCGTGCAGCTATTCAGATTATTCCACGAGTAATAAAGCAGAGAATTTATGAAACCTGTCAAATCCAACCAGTAGAAGAAGAAAGAGGTGAAGTACAACAAATTGAAAGATGTCAGTATTGTGGTACAAAAAAAAAGCAGAAAAACCCGTTCATCATCATCAATCAGCCATTCTTTGTGTCCACTGCTGAACATAGGCCTCCCCTAGTTGGTGCCATTTAGTGCGGTCTTGAGCTGCTCCAATCCAGTTGTTTATAATACGCATAATCATCTGACCAATTGGTTGGTGGTCTACCTCTGTTTCTCTTATCTTCCCGTGGTCTCCATCCAAAATTCTTTTAGCCCATCTGTCGTTGTTGAATCTGGCTTATGCCCTGCCCATTTCCACTTTGCTGTTGTTATGCGCTTTACTATATCACAAACCCCTGTTTCCTTCCGGATATAAACGTTTGTTAGTTTATCGTTAGTTTCACCCTAAGCATTCTTCTTTCCATTGCCCTTTGAGTTACCATTAGTTTATTAGCTGAGCGTTTTGTTAAAGTTAATGTTTCCGCACCATACGCCAGTACTGTCATAATACACTGGTCGTAAACTTTACGTTTTAAACACATAGGGATGTCACTTCTGAACACATATTCCAATTCGTCGTTGTATTTCGCAGGTTTGGTTATCTCTTCCAAGTTTTATTTTATGTCCCAGGTATTTATATGAGTAAACTTCCTCAATTTCTTTGCCATCTATCTTTATATTATTACTTAGGACAAGATTCGTCATTAGTTTTGTTTTGTTGAAGTTTATCTTTAATCCAACCTTCTCTGTGGCCGTTTTGAGTTCTTGTATCATTTGTTGTGCTTCCCCGATGTTGTCCGTTATTAATACAATATCGTCGGCAAACCTTAAATTACTGAGCTTCTCTCCATCTATACTTACGCGTCTGTTGATCCACGCTAATGTTTTAAATGCATACTCTAATACAGTGATGAACAATTTGGGAGAGATTGTGTGTCCCTGCCGCACTCATCGTTCTAACCTAAATTTATCTGTGTTTTCATGATACTTGCCGTATATATATATATGTTGCTTAGGTGCTATGTTTTTTTCTCGAGGGGTTCTAACGAAATTGATTGAGTAGTTTGGTTTGCTTTTGCGTCTATAATTTTTTTTTCTTTATTATTTTTTGCTCTCTAACTGGAATTGGAAATTGGGTATCCTGGAACTTTTCGATGATTTCTTGCTTAATTAACTCAACGACGTGACGTCGACATGCATTGAAAGTTCTGTTTTATTTGGTATTTCACCGTGTTATTTTACTTCTCTGAAAAAAATGTATGTACGTAAATACGTGTTCTTTTCTCTTTTTGTTTGAGAAGCGTTTTGGGATGAATGGTAACCTGAGTACAATTGGAGTTTACTCCTGCTCGCAGTTAACATTGCGTCATTTTTTTGTTTCTTTTTTTTTCTCTGGGAAAATACCAAACCGCTACGGCGAGCTCCAGTTCCATATAATTTATTTTGTTATATTTAATGATTTTTTGGGAACCCGTATGGTTCGTATTTATTAAAATCCTTTGCTTCGGGTGGTTGGTTAGGCATTTGACATAGAGATGGTCACTTTCTCCGTTGACTATAGCATCTAGTCAACCTTTGTGTTGTGTGTTTTGTTTGTCTTCCGTTTGTGCTTGTTCTGGTTTGTTCTTTTCTTTTTTTCTTTACTGGGGTTTATATTCAGGGTGGGTTTTGTTTAGTGGGGTTAGTCGTCATTTTTGTTTTATTTCTATCTGTACTATTATATATTTTTTTCTGTTGGCTGTTGATTGGTTGAGATACTGTTGGACGACCTACCTTTCTTTACCTTGCTTCTCAGTAATCGCTACTTGCGAGTTTTGTGAGCGTTCAATTCCTCTTGATGTTATCCATTTCTTTTCGTTTACTTGGTTGTTGCTTGACCTGGTTGCTGGATACATCAAACGCTTCATGCGAGTTTTGTACAGATGTCAACGGATTGGCTATTCTTGGTTCGACAAACCGTCTGTCTCTTCGGGGTTGGGTTTCCATAGGGTTTTATAAGTGTGGGGTTGGGGATCTATAGGTCATCTCTTGAATTAGAAATTTTCTCTGAAAATGTGGTTAACATTTTTTTCTTCTCCTTCTTTCTTTCTAGATCAACAAGGTATGTTAGCAAATTTCTATTTATTCTTCTGCGCGGAGCTTGAAGTTTTTGTGGGAGAGGAGTTTGTAACGTTCGAAGTGTAAACGCTCCTCCTGTGTACACTTCCTAACCAGAGCACAGAAATACACTCTTTTTTGGTCGTGCTATAGCGTCTTTTGGCTTTAGTTAAGGAGCGACTGATGTAACTTTTCTCTCTCTGGAGTTTCCTGAGTAAGAACGGCACCTACGCCATAATATAAGGAGCCGGTCTGTATAACGAAAGGGATACAGAAATTAAGACACGTAAGGATTGGAGCAGAAACGAGATGCTCTTTAAGAGAAACGAAAGCCTGTTGACATTCTAGCGTCCACACAAACAAAGCCTTCCTAGTAAGGGCAGATAGAGGAGAAGTAAGGGTAGCAAAGTTCGGTATAAAGCGACGATACCAGCTAGCCATGCCAATCACACGTCGAACCTCAGTGACAATGGTAGGGGTATGAATATTAAGTATAGCAGTGACCTTGTCTGGATCCACCAGCAGTCCTTTTTCGTTCACCACATACCCTAGATATCTGAGTTCCGAACGACAGAAATGGCACTTGTCTCGATTCAGTGTCAAGCCAGCAGAGAATAAGCGATTCAGAATCTGTCCCAATACTTGAAGGTGTTCTTCGAATGACGGGGTAACGATAATTATATCATCGAGATACGCAAAGCAATATGGTTTCAACTCTGCACCTATAACCTGGTCGGTCAGCCTCTGGAAGGTAGCAGGAGAATTATGCAATCCGAACGGCATCCAAGTGAATTGAAATAGTCCGCGATAAGGTACTATAAAAGCGGTAAGCGGTTTGGATTTAGGTGAGAGAGGAATTTGCCAGTAAGCAGAACGAATATCCAAGCTGGAAAGAAATTTAGCGTCGCGTAATCGGTCTAGAATGGAGGTAATGTAAGGTAAGGGATAAGCGTTGCGTTCAGTCACTTGGTTCAGCTTCCTGTAGTCCACACAAATCCGATATGTGTTGTCTCTCTTTTTCACCATGACCACTGGACTGGACCATGGACTGGTAGAAGGCTCCACCACACCCAATTGTAGCATCTTGTCCAACTGGTCGTTAAATCTGTTTAATAGGTTCTGCTTGGGTGCGTATGCAATGCTGAACTAGAAAAGTGCGTCTAAGACCTGATGGTTGAGACGAGAAACTTTCAGAGATAAGAGAATCCAGCAAAGATTGTTGAGCAAAAGTTACGTCCGACTTCACATTAAGGGCGTCTGCACAGACGTCGTTAGTAACAGAAACAGTATCGAAAGACCAATGGCTTTTACTAAAGTCAGGTACAAAGGCCATCGCCTTCAAGAAGTCTATCCCCAAGATCAGTGACTGAGAAATTTCAGAGACTACTAAGGTTTCTAGCACCTTGGTCTTTTCCTCCAAAGTATAAAGAAGAGAGATAGTACCGAGAATGGCACACTGCCCACCATTAGCTACGTTACAGAAAGTCAAAGAAGTTTTCTTTAAAGTGATTGGTAACGATCCGAGTAATTGCCAACCCATGTCACCCAAGATCGTTTGAGAAGACCCTGTATCCAGTAATGCTTTAAACGGAATTTCCAAAACGGATACATTGAGAAAAGGTCGTTCGTCACCACGAACACTGGCGAAGATAAAGTTAAAAAGTAATTTTTGTGAGTTATCCAGGTCATCAAAGGAGGTATCCGAGGTTGTAAGCAGCGTAGAACCTACGAGTCGGTCCGCGGGTTCCGATAAGCGTTTTCCTAAGGAGAACACTGAGAGCATTTAGGCTTGGTAACACCTGCCTTTCCACAGCCATAACAATGGAGGATCTGTGGGTTTGGACATCGATGAAAAACAAACCCTCTACTTCCGCAATTCCAACATCGTATACGTTGAGCTAACTGAAGAACAAGAAGGTTCAGAAGAGACAAAAGTTTCAGGAGCGACATAAGCCAAGTTAGGTTCCAGCAAAGAACTAGTGCGTTGGCCGGTGGTGGATTGAATGATTGAGTTAAGAATTGACTATGTTCGATATTTTTCCCAAGCAACAGCAGTTGAAACATTGACAAAACGTCGTGTAGTGCCAAAATTGTTTGGAGGTACGGTGTTAAATTTCGTCTAATTATACGAAGCTGTTGTTGTTCAGTAAGAGGTTCGCTTAGTCGCGAGAACAGACTCTGCATAGTCGCCATGTAGATACTAAACCCTTCATGAGCACCCATGGTTCGTCCCTTAATTTCGTCTAGCAGTCGGTCGTCGTAGTCGACTGGAAGAAATTCCGATTGTAGTAGTCGCACCACGTCTTTCCAGGAAGTTAAGGACTGTCGATGCGCCCTTAAGAGAAGAAGAACTTTCCCAGTTAATAACTCTGGAGCACCATGAAACAATTGAGTTAAAGAAATTTTTCGAGCTGTACTTAATTCATCCAAACGAGTGAGGAATTCAGTTAACGATGTCTTGCCGTCCCCGGAGAAAGTCAAATTTAGCTTCGCTGTAGCAACAGATTTAGAGAAAAACGAAGGACTAAATGAAGCAACAGGAGTCGGTTCGTGTTCAAAATCAGAATCGGAAGATAATAGCCCAAGTTCTTCTTCAGCAACCGCGGTCAGCTTGACTGAACCCAAAAGTAGTATGTCGTTGTTTCTTGATCTTCGAGTCAATAGTATTGTGTAGAACAGTAAGAGAAAGCAAGAGAGCATTCCTGTTAGTAGCTTCTTCGGTTGAGGTGGCAACCATTAAATTGCACCTGCGATCAGTATGTGTCCAAAGAGTAGAAAAACGAACAAAATCGGAAGTAGAAAAGTCTCCATCAAAACTTTCAGCAAAAGTATTAAACTCCGCTAGAGATGAAGTGACAGCAGCTACGTCGGTTTCGTAAGCAATGTTGTATTTAATGTATGAGAGAGATTTATTCGCCTCCAACTGAAGAGCACTACGTACCAGTTTCCGTAGATTCTCCACCGAAATGTTAGAGTTAAGGCCTCTGGAATCCAATTCGTATCGAAGTTCATTTTGTTTAAGACGATTCACTTCAAATTTTCACACTTTCGACATTATAAAGTAAGTAAAATTTACAAAATGTAAAACTACAACAAGAGCACTGAAAAAAAATTAAGACAAATCCAAAAAAAATTGAGAAAAACCGAGAGGAATACCAATCGAAAGAAAGAAAAATTGGGCCACACGTTGGGCGCCAATCTTTTCGGTTACGGTCAGTTGTTAGGAAAGTATCCCTCTCAGTGGAGAGTAAGGTGTGGGTTAAGAAGATCAACGTTATTCCTAGAACCTATAGAAAAAAATTAAAAAGGTAGGGCACCAGGTTCGAGTAACGCTGTAGAGAAGAATCTGACTCAGACCAAAGGTCAGCAGCTAACTGTCCGCAGCAGAATATACAGTAAAAGGGAACAAATCACGAAAGATTTCGACATAAACTCACAGAAACCTTCACATAAAATTTATTCACCCCAATACACAAATGAATTGTGATAGGTCAACGCATTCAATAGACACAGATATATTACGAATACACACGAGCTAAAACGAGTAACGTACAGTATTAAACATCCAGGTAACACAAAAATGACTAGAACTTTACAGAATTTTAAGTTAAAGTAAAGAGAATAACCCAAATGTTTACCACTGCTCTCAATATTGCTAGCGGTTTCTGGACAAGCCTCCACCGTAGTCTGCAAATCTGACAGAGTATTCGTGCGTAGCTATTTCGGGACAGCGCCTGTAAAAGACGTAAGTAGACCCGCAATAGCCGTCCAATTTGACGAAGAAACCACAGGAAGAGAATGTATTCTTAATAGGGAGACATAAACCATCCTCTCTAGAACATACATAGGGATGTTAGAGAAAGATAAACCCAGAGGACAATCGTATACCTGATGCAAAGCGTCCCCTAGCATGAAGAATGCAAGACGGTGCTTATTAAACGGTTCACGTGGAGCACAATCTAGTAGCGAATTTTAAAATACGACTTTATGTAGTATGATATTTTCTATCTACAAAATAATTTTTTTAAAACGTTGAAGTATTACCCCATAAAACGAGGAAATTCTCAGATGAGGGTTTATCTTCTCCCTCGTAAACGGTTGATTCAAGAAAAGTTTTCCGGAAACGTTAAAATGCAGCGGACCAATCGTGGACAGTTTCGAGTTATCAACGCCGGTAACCAATATAAAGTTATGCCCGTGAAATTGGGTTAAGGAAGTGTGTACACAGGAAGAGCGTTTACATTTCGAACGTTACAATCGTGGTAAATTATATACTTCTGATGTAGTAATTGGTCCTATGTAGTGTTCGATATGTATCTATGTGACTAGTAGTTAAGCTTCACAATACTTTAATCGTGTTGTAAATAATTACTTCAATATCTGTACGACTGTACTACCTGGATGTTGCCTTTCATATATAGGAAAGCCTGGTATATTAAACTAGCAGCACTTCTGGATATATTAATATATGAATATAATATTAATAAATGCAGTAAATTCTTCTTTATGGTTTATCAGCGATTTTAAAGTAGGTGCAATTGTAGTTAGATTCAGCACGGTGCTCATTTGTTTCATCAATTCTTTCATTATCTACTTTAGGTCTGCTATGTCACTGGAGTGTTGGGTTAATCTTTGGCCGTGTTAGGGGGAAATATTTGTTGGTGAATAAGATAACTTGATTTTTGTTGAAATTTACACAAGTAACTTCTTTGTATTTAGTTTTGTGATCCCATTGCGTGGTAGGGCGTGCCATTGCAAGAATTATTGAATATCCGTATTTTTGATACCTAGATTATTGAGAAATTGTTGTGTGAACCTAGGGGTTTAATTATTACAGTAGAAGGGATGAGTATATGTCTTTGTTATTGTAGAATGGTTTTTAATTTACGGCGAAGTGAGGTAGGTAAAGCAGAATGTTTTTAACAGTATAGATGATTAATAATTAATAAATAAATAAGTATAAATGTTGAAATCTTACGGTACGAGACCGCAGACTGCCGCACAGTCAAGCACTTATCTTTTGTTCCCTGATTCATACCGCAGTCTAACACAACCTTGCCTTTTAAAATACAAACGACGACAAAAACTTAAAAATGAATTTAAACATATTTCAAATTTAAGCTTTTATTGAGAGTTGACGGTGTTACAATTAGAAAAAAAAACGCCTTCTGCAACTTTTGTTTGCAGTTATACCATTTATAAAGTAATTAGAGTAAATTAATTTTGAGCTCAAAGAACCAGTAATTAAAAATAGTATGTGTTAATACCTAATTAGTTTCAGGATGTTACAACAAATTACATTAGATTATGTAAAGTGGTAAATTAAAACAACCAATGTTTTACACTGGTCAAAGCTGTAATTAAAGTGAAATTTTAGCACATTTGCAAATCACCGACTAGCTGACATGTTTATAATTAGATATTAATTTCGAAGAAAACAAAAAATTAATTAGTTAGTACAAAATAATTTATGTGATACTACGCGCACAATGAAAGTTATTTTTTAATGAAACGAGAATGTGCTTCCAGTTTTTATATTAGCTGCTGATAAGAATATTTATAAAAAAGTATGTAAAAAATAAGTAATTAAATCTACATCGACATATACATCTTCTGTAACGCTTACTGACAACGACTTGGTCCGTAATTATGTTCTTATTACTGCATGTACTACGACGAACGAACCGAACCGTTGTCATAATATAATCAAGACATGAAAATTATACCAATTTTCAACCGGATTCTTTATAAGAGCCGATGTTCGTATAAGAAAATTATATTGAAGACAATCGGTTTAAGTAAAAAATATTTAATTAATTTGTCCGTCTACATGGTAGTTTTGGAAATGCTTGGGAAATGGACAAATGGCTGTTAAGGTAATATTTTATTTTGTTCACCAATGCAGACCAATATTACAGGAAAATATTTTAGGACACTTATGAAACGCATAAGTAAATGTGACATTGACTGGGGAAATATGAGTAGAGAAATAACAATCAAGAAATGACTCCTAATGTGTCAAAAATGTGGATATCTCAAATGAACTCTAAATTGTAAATTTTATTATAACCTATTTGGTACTTCGTAATATTTGCAAGTACGTGACTGATTTATTTTAAATAAAAAGTGGTTTTTTAATGGGTAACTATTGGAACCGGGCATTTGTCGTTAGCACGACCCAAAATTATCTACCTACTGTTTAATTAGTACTATTGAAATCGATTCAATGTTGTTTGTTACAAAACTTAGAAACTTGAGTAAATAAATCTAGGCAAAAATTTTACCATCAGTGTTATTCGGAAGACTATACCAAATAGTAATGCACTTTAATTTATTAAAAATATCATCCGTGCATTTATTTCACAATTTTTTAAATTACTTGTGAGAAGATTCACACTGGTCGCGGTCAAGAATTCAAACAATTAGATAATTGCTACTCTACATCCCATGTAGCCAATACTGTTGAAGATTTGATTACAATTAAGCGACATGGAGATTGAAGAGCCTCTACTGTACTGTCGACGTTTTCCTTAAAAAAAAAAAAATACACAGTTAAAAATTATTTGTCAAACTAACAAGAAAAAATTGTTCTCATAAGTCAACAAAAAAATTATAGTTACTTTACCCGAACAATCGTTGATAAAATTTGCATTGTATTAGTAGCCGGATTTATAATAATTATTTGCGGTTTACACTTTCTTCATAGTTTGTTTTATCACTTACTTAATAGTAATTACAATATAAAACTTTTGAGGATTATTCATTTTAAATTGTTTTACATAAGTTTTAAAACGGCATTTTTACAAAAGACAATTGTGAATTTTGCAAATTTAATTCGCGAAGAATGAAAATAACATTGTTTTTTTAGCAATAATTTAATAAAAAATGTAATACAATAATATATTAACTGGTAAATATATTATTGAAAATAAATAATTTTCGTTGTCAAATTAACAATTTTTGTGTCCTTAAGTTCAGTATAGTTGTTGCCTTAGTGACAACTAATTTTATGATTTGCAGATTTAAATTGTCTCTTTCAGCAATATTTTTGTGGTAAATTTGTTTATAGTTATAAGTATGTTTTATCAAATGTTTTACCCAATATCGTAAAAGGCTTTATCAGAGCAAAACTTGAAAAAACAAAAAGCTTGAAAAGTAAGACCGCTATTCTACTTGTCAATCTAACCAGTTTCTTGAAGAAGTCTTCTATTAGTCTAGAATTTGGCTTGGTTGATAAGTTGATTACAAGACTTTGGGCGGTCTTCCTTGAACTTACGTTTTATTTTTCAAGTTTTCCATTGTTTCAAGTCCTGCCTTCATAAAGCCCTTTACGATAGCGGGGAAAAGATTCTGTCACCATTTCGACACGGTTTTTTAACATTGAGATTAGGTGTTCTACTTCGGTACAATATATTTTATTATATAAAAGCTTTTTGAAAAAAAAAATTAATTACTACCTATCTCAATTTTTTATTTTTAGTAAGCAAATAATATATATATAAATGATAATATACGGGGTGATCACTTGAAAACGAGCCACATTTAACATCTCGAAAAATGCAAGGGTGGCTCATTTTCAAATGATCACCCTGTATAAAAAAGCATTGAAAGTAAATTCCATACATTCATTACAATATGCAGTACTTAGGAACAATAAAGGTTGTATTTTGATTAAAAGGTGAATGTTTTTCGTAAGCGACAAAATGAGATAATTTTTGAAAATCTAATATTTTGTAATTTTTTTGTAGGGCAATTGTGTAAGGGTGAAGTAACTCATTGAAACATTTTGTATCTCAAGGTTTACAAATTAAGTAAGAGTTATTTTTGATAACACACATTTCTTCTATTTCACAAAACATAATTTTGTGTAAATTTTTTGAACAACATTTCTGAAAATTGTGCCCTAACGCTTTAACTAACGAAGTAATCGTAATATCAAGTAAAAATACTCGCATAAAGCATTTGCAAAATGTTAGATAAGGACATTTCGTACTTTTTTCGTATTGAGGACGAATACAGATATTTATATTCCTCCGTGTATGTCACATATGTTTTGGTGTCTGAAAGAAAGTGTCTTACAAAAAGACCTAAAATTTTGTAAACTGTGCACAAATATTTTGAAATAGCCATGTTTAGCTTTAAAACGCATAGAACTAAGATATAAAAATAGCCCCATTTTGAAAAATTACATCATGATAGTGGATTATCATGTGGTGTTTTGGTGTCAAATATGTCTTAAATTCTGACAAATAAAGTTGATGATGTCTTTGTATGAACAAAAAACTATACATATAATTTCTAGTAATAAGTGTACAACACCATTCTTTTTTTTATTCTATTTTTACTACGTCAGATAAAATTAAAGGTAAATATCTAATCAAGCACAACGTTTGGGCTGTTCGTTGTCCAGTACAGTTTCCTAGATTATCCAACCCTCTACTTAATCTAAAAGGCTGATTTGTTGTCCTGATGTTATAAATTTGATCAAGAGGTTCTTGATTAGTTTGAAGAAGTATTAATTTGTCTACCCCCTTTTGACCGAATGGGCGGCAAAAGATGAAGTAATGTTACCAACAGTTTAGTAGAAGAATTTCAATCTAAAACAATTTATATGTTAGTTACCTCACAAGATTGAGTAAACACAATATTTATTACCATTTTCTTTATTACTTTCAACAATTAAAGGACAGTCTATTACTATATTTAACAATTTTTTATTAAATGTCCTTTTGGAGATGTTGGAAAAATTCAAAAGAAATCTTAAATATAATTTGACCGTAAGATTTAAAAAGCTACAAACGGTGGTTATAAATTACCAAACCAATTGTATCCAAAAATCGTGGGTACTTTGTACAAATATCTAATCTTCTTTGGATTTCTTGTCTATCTGTGAAAGTTTCTTTAATCTTTTTAGAAATTTCTTCCTTTTGATCATAAGGAGATGCAAACTTAAGAAAATGTATACTTTTTTTTATATTAAGATTTTTTTTTTATTGTGTCTGTGCAGTAGTTAATGATAGGTCTTTTTTAGAATTGTAAGTTCTCTCACGAAACAAAGTTTGAAGTCGGTTGTAATGTATTTTTACTTGAGGTGTCAAAAAAATGCTTCCTATTATGATAAAGTATTTTTAACCTTTAGTACTAAAATAAGATTAACAAAGACTTACAAAACCGTCTTCCGAATTGGGATCTTTCAGCTTAGGAAAAAGTTGTACAATACATTTCGCATAAGCCACTGGCGTTGTCCAACTAGGTAAAATGTTATCTGGAATTTCTTGACACATGTGGTAAACTACTACTAAATTAACTAATTTGTTTCTGTGAGGATCATCAAGAGTATGATTTTTTGTAAAAAGATATTATTTCTTTGCCCCCAAGATAGACTAAGAAAAAGGGTCTTTAATTCCTAGAATAGATGTAAAAAGTAAATATAAGATGAGAAAAAAAAAACAATTATATACAAAACCTCAGTAGTTTTGTTGTGATAACAAATGTTAGTCGTCTTAGCTCGTTTTCTAGAAGGACCTGGAATATCTTAAACATCATCGTCAAAACTATGACAAGTCGGAGACGAACATGATGATTCTGGGTTAATTGCCGATACCGTACTTATATAAGTTGAAGTCGAGGAACTGTGTAGAATCCGGTAATGCTTCTAAAAGGAAACTGTAAAAAAGTGTTAGATGTGTCTTTTTAAACGCTTATTACCAATTTCAACTGGTTTTGGAATATGTTTTAATAATACACCTCCTGTTGAAAAAATTCCAAAAAAACCGGCAAAAATTCAAAACATATAACTTAGTCCCGGCATTAATTTTTGCGAAACTCTGCAATTCTCAAAATTTTATTTTATTGTGTGTAATAATAGTATATTATACAGCAAGGTTGTGAAGTCGGTCATTATTGCCTTAGTACCAGCGCCTCATGAAATAAGGTGCTTAGACAACCATGGCTTCACAACCATTATTTTTCCACTATTAGCCAAATTTAAGCCAAAAATAAAAATAAACATTTTTCTTGTAAAAATCAAGTAGCACAGGAATGCAAATAAATCAAAAAGCATTAAAAGCTACATACGTTGATAAACCAACTGCAAATGATTCACTAAACACTTGTGTGGTATATTTCACCTTCATGTTCTGAAAATTATTCGGAGTAATATGTAAATTAGTTGATTTAGGAGCCAATCGCAGTGGTTTAGATTTGTCTGACATGTAGAAATTTTTAATGTCTTTCCAAGATGCTTTTTGTTATTAAAGATTATATCGTATTTAATCAAGTTATTTTGCACCGACTTCAATAAATAGGGGACATCGAAGAAATAATAGATTTTCTTATCGTTTACGAGAAGGTATGGTTTTTCCGGTGATACATCTATTCTTTTAATTAGGTTTCGAAAATTTTACTACTGCCCTAACATTGGCACCGCATTGTAGTTGTAGATTTTCTATGCAGTCTAATACTATCGACTTCAATTTGTCACCTTTACATATCGTATTTGTAAAGATGTAGCACAAGGGTTGTTTACATTTTTTATATATATAACTCGAACCATGATCACGTAGCAGATTGAGCTGGCAAAAAATTTAAAACCTACTTTAAAATTAACATTTTGGGGCTCCTAAAATATAATTTTAGTGAAAATTGTTTGTATTCCTCTGTATATCTCATGCTTCTTAGTAGTTTATTTTTTAAGTCCACTTGGGCTGTCACAATTTGTGCTCAGCTTTCGGGAAGTAATCGTTGGGAGATGTTAACTCAATTGAAGTGCTTTCTTTTCACGTTGCAATTTAAGAATGTTCCTCCGTAATTTTCTTTACCTAATAGTACACTCATGAAATTTAAAAGACACCACAATTTCTGTAAACAAAAGTTTGCACATTGTGAAGCGGGCTTAAGGGTATCATTTACAATTCTAACAGCAGGTAGTCTCAGCAGGGGTTATCTTATAGAAGGACTGTAGAATGAATCATTACACTAAGCACGTTTTAGAAAATAGGTAATTTACGTTGCTTACTTAATTTTTTTCTTTAAAGAATATATTTGAAGGTATCGCTAATTAAACACCATAGCTCGATTAATTATCGAATCAAAATTTTGTTTAGGAAATGTTTACAAAATAAAATTAGAAATAATTTTGATTTAAAAAACGTCTACAAGCAATAACTTTTAAATTAAATCAAAAACTAAACATGGTTATTTGGGTTGACTGATTATTACTTATTTTAAATAAATCTAACCTACTAATTATTGTAAGTTATTAAAAAAATCATTAAACTCTATTCATAATATTTAGTCCTTACAAAATGTATATTTTATGACGTTTCATTTTTTCTGTAGTTAATATAAAAAGTGAAAATAAAAACTAAGGCAATTCTTATTGTCAACGTATATATTTAGTTTTTGACAAGAATTTATTACATAATTATAATTAAGATACCAAGTTATAGTTTAAAATTAAATGAAAACTTTTTTTTAAATAAAGGTATTACTATATAAATAAATATAAGAAATCAATAATGGGTGTGACCTCCATTATTATTGATACATTCTTGGAGGCGTCTGCTCATTGACGCTATCAAGGTATCAATATAATTAATATTAATCGTTTCCCATGCGGTATCAATGGCTGCAATTAGTGCATTACGGTTTACTGGTATAAAATTTGGCCCTTGTTGTCTTCGGATAACAGCAAGTATTCGAGCCCAAACATTTTCGATAATGTTAAAATCTGGGCTTTTGCTGGCCAGGGTAACAGCTCCAAGTTATTTTCTCGTATCCAATTGCGCACAACCCGCGAAGTATGAATAGGGGCGTTGTCCTTTAACAACAAAATACATTATGAAAATGTTAATTCAACTATTTTTTGAAGAAAGTATAGTGAAATAAGAATACTTACTTGTTGGAAAATATAATCTTCGTCTGGATAAAACACTTCGACTGAAGGTTTCATAATAGTTTCCAAAATATCTAAATACGCAGCAGAATCAAGACGTCCATCGATAGCCCAACAAACTCCTGGACCCCGCGCGCTAACCCAACCCCACACATTCACAGAAAAATAACCACTTCGTTTTTAGGACATATGTGATTATTTTCGATTCCTTCCATTCTAAAAACTTTTAGTGGTCCATCGTTGCGGCTATTGAACGTTTTTTCGTCGCTAAAAATCACTCGATTCCAAAATTCCAAAGGTTCGCCTTGCAAATTCCAGACGACGTCTCATATTTTCGTCACTGAGAACTTCTTTCGCAGCAGCATTATACTTCTTTATTCCCATCTCCTTTAATCTTTTTGTGCAGTTATACGGCATCCGGGAAAATGTGTATCTGCTATAGCCCTGGAGTATGTAGCAAATGGTTGTTCTGTTACGTAATGAAACAACTCGAGATCTTGAGCACGTGTAGATACTTTAGGTCTACCACTTCCGATGGCTCTTTCCAAAGTGTGTTCAAGATTCCATTTTACTCGGTAATGCCCTACGGTGCTTTTGGTATATCTAACATACGTGAAATTTCATGCACGAAACAATCAGCGCTTTCAAATCAGCACCGAGATGAGGTGGCATTTTCACAACACTTGAAATTTTAAACTAAAATGGAATTTACATTTCTTACTTTATTTATTGGTTCACACTACCCCTTCTCAAACAGTAGGTAATTGTTTATTTATTACATACTTCTAATGACCAATGTAACAACCCTTAGAGCAATATGACTCAAAGGAAGTAAATTAAACAAGCAAGGATATTCTATTGTTATTGAAACTTATTCATAAAGTAAAAGCCATTTCCTTATAATGCTAATGGACAGGATTTTTTTAAGTATTAAGATTACAATAGAGGACTTATAAACTTTCGAAAATATCTAATTATAAATATTTACACTGCAATTGCGCTTTTTCCTTAATAATTTCTTAGCAATAACATACACGTTCTTGGTTTTAAGTTGTCATAAATTTGATATGATATAAATTTGTGTTTCTAATATTACATCACAAACTAATCTTTATTCGCCAAAAAATTGTTGCTTAAGTTGTAAAGCTTCGTACACACCTGAACAACAAACCGAGCAACAAACATAACAACGAACCGAAAGTCAAACAGAACGACAAACGATCTTTTATGATTTCCACAATCCGAACAACAAACGGAACGTTTGTGCTGTTCCATAATTATTTTCAGTAGTTTTCAGTTCATATATATTTATTATTGAGAAGAGAAAATTGCGGAAAACAAGAAGATAGTGCCAACCAAATTTTTACGCACAAAGAAGAGTAAAAAATAATTTACTTCGCTTTTTTTATTTTGGAAATTTCCCGCCCAAATGATGCTAATAGGGATCATTTTTTCTTGCATTCTTAAACACTGATTAATTTAAAACATTTTTCTTCTGTCAACTCCATAATACTACCTAAAACATAACAAACCCACAAAAGGGAGGACAAAAAATAAATAATTTAATTCTCCCGCATAAGTTTGTTCGCCGTTTTGTTTAGATTCGTCCAAACCTGCAAACGCATTCGCGCACAGTCCAAATTAATGTTCCGATTGCCGTTCGGTTCGTTGTTCTGTTTGTTCCTCGGTTTGTTGTTCAGGTGTGTACGAAGCTTTACAATAAGCATATTAATATGAACTATATCTTATGAAAGGAGAGTTATGTAACTATAATTAACGACTTAACGTTACGTTAGTAGATTCCATTTACTATTTACACATATTTTCTTGGAACATTCGATAATTAACTATCGGGATATGATGACCCTATACTTCGCAGGTTGTGCGCAACTGGATACAAGCAAATAACTTGGAGCTGTTACCCTGGCCAGCAAAAGCCCAGATTTTAACATTATCGAAAATGTTTGGGCTCGAATACTTGCTGTTATCCGAAGACAACAAGGGCCAAATTTTATACCAGTAAACCGTAATGCACTAATTGCAGCCATTGATACCGCATGGGAAACGATTAATATTAATTATATTGATACCTTGATAGCGTCAATGAGCAGACGCCTCCAAGAATGTATCAATAATAATGGAGGTCACACCCATTATTGATTTCTTATATTTATTTATATAGTAATACCTTTATTTAAAAAAAAAGTTTTCATTTAATTTTAAACTATAACTTGGTATCTTAATTATAATTATGTAATAAATTCTTGTCAAAAACTAAATATATACGTTGACAATAAGAATTGCCTTAGTTTTTATTTTCACTTTTTATATTAACTACAGAAAAAAATGAAACGTCATAAAATATACATTTTGTAAGGACTAAATATTATGAATAGAGAGTTTAATGATTTTTTTTAATAACTTACAATAATTAGTAGGTTAGATTTATTTAAAAATAAGTAATAATCAGTCAACCCAAATAACCATGTTTAGTTTTTGATTTAATTTAAAAGTTATTGCTTGTAGACGTTTTTTAAATCAAAATTATTTCTAATTTTATTTTGTAAACATTTCCTAAACAAAATTTTGATTCGATAATTAATCGAGCTATGGTGTTTAATTAGCGATACCTTCAAATATATAATTTAAAGAAAAAAATTAAGTAAGCAACGTAAATTATCTATTTTCTAAAACGTGCTTAGAGACCACCTGCTGTTAGAATTGTAAATGATACCCTTAAGCCCGCTTCACAATGTGCAAACTTTTGTTTACAGAAATTGTGGTGTCCAAGTTTTAAATTTCATGAGTGTACTTGAGCTGCAAGCTTGAGTAGTTTTGGTATAGCCAGAGATGTTAACGGGCATTTATTGCTTCGCCAATATACCTTGCATCATTTGAATATTGGGTTTCAGAAATTGACACTTGTAATTCATTTAGGAATGGCAAGTGTTTGCCACATACCTACTTCATAAGTTTTTAGAGTCGACATTTTTATGCAACAGATCGGACCTTCCAGATTCTGTTAACCATTCAAAATACCTACAACAAAATGTTTGTAATTTACTTGAAATTCTTCATGTAACTGAACTCGCCTAGTTAAATCTCCTTTGGGAAACCTGAAAAAACTGATTCTACCATTATATTTAATAAACAAATAAATTCAGGTTATGTATTTCCAGTTACGTAATGGGGGCACAAATTTTAAACTAATGGCATTTTTTTATTCAAATAATTTTATTGTGTTATGTAATTTTAAGCAGCAAATACGTTAAAGATAATCTCCTGGATATACAAAATTATGTTTCACTCGTTTTTGTTAAACTGATTATCTTGGATTCTCAAAAAAATTGATTTTGTTCATTATTAACCTAGGTGAACAATAGAAAAAATTATTAACCACTAATAGAGAAATTCAACTTCTCAGTTGGCTAGGAGACGCAATAATTGTCCACTTCACAGCTAATAGTGGAAAAAAATGTATTTTATGTAAAACAATTAGCAATAATATGTTTTCAAAAGGTACCAATGCTTGCATGATAACTTCCATATTACTTAATTAAACACAAAGTAAATCCAGTGATAATTAAAAGTTCAGTATGCTTACAGCTTATATGTTAGAATCTAGATGATTTTGTTCAGCGAAAATTTGCTTAATTAATTCTCGACCAGACAAATAATCGATTATCGGTAAAGGTTCTCAAAATACTTGTTTCGGTAAAACAATTTAGTTATATATTAATAAAAGTTAATTACCTAATTACTCAAACTAATAAAATATATGAATTACATATACTTACCATTTTTAATCGACTATGTATCTAAGAACACTTACTACTATAAAAAGAAATTTTTGTAGATTCGTTTACCATAAACTGACATGCATACTGAGAGGCGCAATCCGAACATCGAACTATGGAAAGATTAAACTTAGGTGAGCACGACTTCGTGACTTTTTAAATTTAGGGAATTTTGAAGTGTAATTGCTAAGGTGGCAATACTTTCATTAAACTTTGGTTTAATTGCTAGTTTAAGTTTAATTAGTACATTTATCATATGTTTTATTTAAAAAAATGGGTGGAAATAAAAATAAGTAGATAAATAAATCTACTGAACATTAATTATGATTTAAATTAATGCACACCGAACGTAATGACAGCTTGGACGTTATCAGTGTTACCACCGTTCGGAACAAAAATTGTTCTATTTCTATAAAAGAACTCAAATTTCTATAGAAGAACTCATTTGGGTGCTTTTATAGCTCTGTAAGTGACCCAAAATAGAAAAAATTATTTATCATATTGTAAGTTTAAAACCTGAACGTAGTATTCTTGACAGTAAAATTTGCATTTACATCAAGAAGAAGAAGCGACAATATACATCTTTGTATTGCTTTATTGACAAAACATGAACATTATTTACCAACTGCGGTAGTCATTACCATATAATTCAAATATGACATTTATAAATCATAAAGTAGCAACTTCTAATTTTAGCATTTGTAAAAGTTTTAATTGAAAAAAAAAAATTGTTGATTCCAACAATTTCGTTGCTCACAATTATAAAATTGCTTAATGAATGTTAAAATAACAATATTTTTGTAACTGTGTACCTTCTACTTTCGTTATGTCGTTTACTCGCGAAAATGCTACAAAGCTCAGGAAATATTTTAGTTCAGAAGAACTTGAAAATGCAATTTCTTTCAAACAATCGAGAAATCAAAGGCAAATTTTCTGTATGGAGGTCAACAATCTAAACAAGCACTGGTCTAATATTTTTGAAACTTAGTATATAGACGTTTTTCTATAATACCAGAGATTTTAATTATATTTTGAATAAGATCTAAATAGCCAGAATGGCACTTATCCAACAACACATTTTGTGTATACAGGGTAAATCACCACCAACAGGACGAAGATTTATAGCGAAACAGTAAAAGTGTGTATGTTTAGTATGTCTTTAAGAAACTTCAAAAAACTTTGATCAATGTATTAGAAAATAGGTAATAATTATGACCTTTTGAATTTAGTACTTTTTTTTCTTTTCTATATAAGACTGATAATGTAAATTTTCTTAATTTCAATCAGGAATTCTCATTCATTTTAAAAATGACTTGAGTGTAAACTACATATAAAAGAAATCTTTACGTGAAGATTACTTTTTTTCCAAATTCCATTTAAAGCTATAAAAAAATATGAAATTTAAACGTATTAATTTGCCGATGTAATGGCAACTCCTAACGAGGCTGCAATGGGTGACGTAACAAGTCAGGAATAACACCGTGCAGAGACTACATGTGAAATACGTTTTGTATAGTGGTTTTGGAGTTGAAATTATTTCTTATAAATTTAGGAGATTTTTGAACATAGTTTTATAAACAACTTTTGTTCCAAATTAGTGTTCAATACTTAAAAAAATCAACATGAATAATGGATGCTGGATTTGTTCAAGGGAGTTCGGATAATCTGCCAAAAATAAATTTCCTAACCTTGTTTTTGTTCTTAGAAAACAATTTCTATTTTGTGGGAGCTGAGATAAAAAATATAAAAACTACCAGGTACGTTGTTAAACGATTTTAAACGAGTGTGTTAACTTCAGACTTAACCATCAAACAAATGCTGAAGTTTACATGGTTTTTAGTTCAGCTCGTGAGAATTATGGTAATCACACTGTTGGCTATGTGCAAATAAAAAGGGAATCGGATTGTGTACTATAAAAGGCAAAATCACTCCTAAGCAAAAAACCAAGAAAAAAACCTAGAATGTTGTGGTGATATTTGGTGAGAGTCAAGGTGGTTCAAGATTGCGCTGCTTCACTTGGTGAATTATAACATTATGAGTATACTTATTTTTTATATTGAAGTAAACCAAACACAAGGTAAGTTTAACATTTAGTATTCACATTTTTGACAGCCTATGAATTTTTTTGTTTAAAGGTGTAAAGTTAAACAACCACTAGCATGAAACAAATATAATTACAGTAAATTATATTGTACAGTAAAAGACTCCGATGGGGATTGGATTGATACCTTAGATTCCGGGTCAAGTGGTCTAAGAGCAGTAGTTTTAGTACATCAGTACCATTGTATACTAAACCTAAACTTTTGCAATAGTATTGTACTAGCGTGTAAATAAATATCGTAAAGAGACAACAGTGGTGTTCTTTAAAGTCCACCAAACCGAATATAGCTTTTTTTAGTAAATGAAGATTGTGTTTTTTAGGTAGCTAACATTGCATTTCTAATGTGGTTACATCATCGAAGCGAGGAGACAGCACCTACTTCCGTAACCAGTTATTGGAGAAAGTCAAAGCTGTCAGCGGTTGGAACATCTTTTAGGTTTATTAGAGGAAGAGATTTGAAAAGATAAGCAATGCCAATAATCACCTTGAGGGATGATTCATTTCTGAACACTGTAATAAGGTTAAGCCAAGAATTAAATCAAAATGAAAGTGCATTGGAGAAATATTATAAACAGTTTAGCCCTTCAGAAAACTTTTACTGCATTACATGTGTGAAAGTTATTTACAAAGTCTGAAAATAATTGAAGTGGCCAATGTCGACAATTTTATGCACTTTTGTTGAAAGTATCATGCCAATATTCTCGATCAGATTAACTGAGGATAATACCCGAGAACAAGCTAAATCTCCACTTTGACATGAGCTTTGATACTGTCAGATTACAGCATCAAAAGCATATGAAGCTCAGCACTGCAAGACGTTGGACGGAACTCTGGTTGAAAGTTTGTTTGTTGCGCGAAAACTAAAATACAGTGTTGCAATAGAAAGGGTCGTAAACTAGAAAGTGAAGTTATTAAAGTTGTGCAGAAGAAAATAAAAGAAAAAATAAGTAAGTGCGCACTAATGTTGTCTTCACAATCTCCGGTTTTAGGAGCATCACCAGTGGCATATCTGACTCATATGTTGTGGAAGTTAAGTGCCCATCTTTTGACAAAGTGGTCAATCGATATATGAGTAATAACTTTGAAATAACAGTAAAATATTTAGCCCAGGTACAGCTACAGATGCACTTCTACATAAAAAACGTGTTTTTTTGTGTGGCTGCCAGTAAATTTGAAAATTCAAAAAATGTTACTATACTTTATGTAGATTATAATGGAAACTATTGTTTGATTTATGTCAAAAGTGCATGTTATATTGGAAGGAAGCTGTTTTTTCAAAATTGAAAGTAAACTATTAAGTATTAACTAAATGAGGTTTTGCAGTGTATTTTTAATATATGACATTGATATGCATTTTGTTGGCACAACAAAGCAACTTATAAGAACCAATAAAAAAGCATTTATTTTACATCTGAATTTGTATTAAATGGTTCTGTAAATTTATAATTCCACAATCTATAATTATTACATGATCTATTATTGATTATCCACACTAGCATGAGGTAGCAGCATATTAAACTCACGAAGGCGTTTAATGACTCTTTCGATGTGTATCCGAAGTGCAGCTATTTGTTTAATTAATTTAACTTCCAAAAAAATATGACAGACTGGAACATTAAGTTTTGTGGATAACAAGCTGGTTATATAAAAACTTCTCTTTAGGAGTTCTGTGAAACACCTTGGTTCTCTTTAAATTGCAGTTTTTGTGGTCATTACCATTAATGTTTTGAATTCGTCCTTTGCTTCATTTTTTTCTTGAGAGTAACTGTCCGATCCAGAATCATTATCGGTTTTTTTTATAAACACTTTCTTTACTTTTATTGAATTCTGATGATGAGCTTTGTTCTGAAGGTAGATAAAAAGTTCTTCTAGGTTTCTCCAACAAATTAATTTTTTCAAATGAAAAAGTGACCTGATTTATAAACGGAATGGCAAATGGAAATAAAGCAACTGTCTTGCGTAGACCAACTATCATAGTAGATTTGCTACGGTAGGACGGTCGAATATCCACCCTCTCTTCATTTAAAACATTAATATTACACTAGTAGCTTTCATTTGAATATTCCGACAAGAGTGACCTCCTTCGGTCGAAGCTGCATTTTCTTGCGATAATGAGCCCCCAGAAGATACGCCAGTCCATTCCTTTGATTGCTTCACCAGCTCCCTCCGTCTTCTTTTTGCAGCAGTAGGACTTTCAAAAGTATTTGGTGTATTACTTCTTTGACAATCAAATTTATGAGGTGTAACATTCTTGTGTAGGCAGTGTCTTGTTACTTTTCCTATTATTTTGTATTGCCAATAATTCTCCATATCTTCCTCAATCTGCTACGAAAATATGCATTTATAATAATTGAGTCGCTATATTTACAAACGTGCTACATTTTTTCTTGCAAGTCAGTAAGATATTCTAAAAGTCAAAACAAACGGCTAAATCTTATGAAACACTAGTCTTGAATTAAGGCAATAATTGGAAAATCAGGGTAGAATTAATATAACTTCCGGGGACGTGTTTATCAGAAAGTTTTATTTAAAGGTTTGCTATTAATACTTAATACGTTAAAATGATTATCGCAGCAGTGTAAATATGTTTTTGCAGACAATGGAGAATATTTTTTGTAATCCCTTTTCATAGCAGTGCACCAATTTTTACGAGCGACGAGCTGTCGAGGCACCATAAAAAATATTTTATTTGGGGTTGTAACGGTTGTATTGGCAGATCGGCACAAAACAATATCTGTAAGTTAAATTACTGGTCATCCTGTTCGCAAAAATACGCTTGTTTGTTCACTTTCATACGAAATAAGTGGTATTACCGCTGGGTGTAGAACGTACACGTCTTACTTTGTTTCCTAGCTTGTGACGTCATGAGCGGCGAAACCAATAATGTAGCGTTCTGAAAACAATGACGATGGCAGCGATTTATTTAAATTGATATCCTGATTTATTTAAATTTATCATCATTTTTTGAGTTTTTAGGAAACAGATTTCCTGACATTTTTATGAATATTGGAGAAATGTGAAAATTACTGATTGCGTAGACCGACTTGGGGTTATACCTGTGATCTAACTTTGTATTATAAATTATTGTCTGTTATTCTTATATAAATAAAAATAAAAAATAAATATACCTAAATACAGAGCGTTCTGAGATATGTCGACTTTTCTTAATATATGGAGTATTAAAAGAATTCAATATCTTCTAATCCAACAAATCATAACAAATTTACTCTTACGTTTAATAGATATTAGATGAATGTATTTCATGATTAAATATTAAACATGTCTTTACAGGGTGTTCAGAATTTACAGGTTAATTACTAGATTATTCAATATGTAATATGAGCCTTAATTTAAATAGAACACCCTGTATTTTATTAATTCATAACATTAAGGTCCTCTTTTGAATGCTATACGTATGTCCTATGCCTAAGTGTTACAATTTTTGCGCAATTTACAATTTTCTTTAAATTAATGCTAAGGGAAGATTTTAGAACAAAAAATGCCTACATAAGAAAAAATATAACTTTGATGCGCTACACTTTTTTGGGACATATTGTATATTTCAAAACAATTTTAAAATGTAATATGTACCAAACTGCAAGCTACTAAAATGACAAAACTTGTAAAACTTTTACTATTTCGCTATAAACCTCCGTCCCATTGGTGGTGATTCACATTGTATAAAATAATTTTAAAAATATAACTTATACATTTGTTGTTAAATACAAATATTTATATTATAGTAGGATTAACAAATTGTGCTGATTTCAAGTAAATCAAGTAAATTTTATTATATACCCTGTTTGAAAAAGAACTCTCTAGTTTAATTATCACATAGCAACTATTCAAAATGATACACACTATTTTAGTTTGGGGTGTTTTATTTATCAACTGTCTCTGCTCTCCTGCAGCTGGCACGCCTGCTTGCCTTTGAGACTGCGCCAGGCCTGAGTGAAAAGCAAAGTTGGCACAATCTCTTATCCACCACGAAATCCGGACTTAACTCCACTGGACTTTTTTTTGGAGCCACATAAAAAATTATGTGTACATTAAAAAATCCAAGATATTAATCATTTACGCAAAAACATCGTAGCGACGGTTGTGACAGTTACATCATATACAGTGTGTATATGAGTACTATTGTATGGGTTCTTTTTAATAATTAAAATATAGATTCGATTAAATAAGCAGTGTTGTATCACTTTTTTATGTCGAATGAGGTCCTGTTAACTAAGATCAAAATGCGATCTTCGAAAATATCAATTATTATTGGAAAACAGTTCGTTCAAAGTTTTTCACTAATAAAGACGAACTGTAATCTATTTTCAAAAAGATCATCGCGAAAACGGTTTTGGATATATTGATAGCAAACTTTCTTATTTTAAATATGCGCCATATTTGGTTTTTTCATTAATAACTTCTAATTTTTTTTATTTAAACTTGAACAATCATCAAAGTTCATTTGTTTCCATAACTTACCAAATAATAAATAATAACCCACTTGTCAAGATCTTTTATTTTAAACATATCATGTGACAGTATTGAAAGCAGAAGAAAGAACAGAAGTTATTTATGAAAAAATCCAATATGGCACCCATTTAAAATATGAAAGTTCTTATCAATTTTTCCAATACCGTTCTTGCGATAAGCTTTTTCAAAATAGACTACAGTTTGCTTTCAGTAGTGAAGAAACTTTTCTACCTACTTTTTTTTTGAACAGCTGTGTAAAGTCATTGATATTTTCGAAAATGACATTTTTCGTTTTTTTGCGAATATCTTCGAAACCGATCGGATTTTTTTGGTTTAGTTAACGGTATCCCAATCGGCATGAAAAGGTGTATAACAACAAAGATGCCCATACAATACTATTCAGATTTAAGTCCAGCAATTTATGTGCAGACCATAAATTGTTGTGATAATGTTAGTGATCTTAATATTGTAAACGACCTTTATGAAAACAGAAGTAATCCTAATGAAAACGATTATCTGAAAGCTATTATTCGTGACAAAAATCAGCTAATTGCTCTTTTGTATGACAAAATTAAATTCCTTGAAGATAAAGTAGTGTCTTCAAATAAACGTGATTATTCGAATACCGATAATCATAATTGCATATTAAATAAAATGCCACTATCACAAATAAATCCTTATAGTAGTACACTTTCTACCGCAAAGAAAATGCTGAAGTTAAACTCTTCGGAGATATTACAACAATCAATCAAGGTTAAAGCGACTTCAAGTATTGAACCGAACACAAAACATTGCACATATGCGGATAAAGTTGTTAATGGTAATCAAACTTTGCCTGATAAGGAATTGCGTATTAAAACTAAGGTTAACCAATTTTCCGTTAAAGTTAACGACATGGATAAATCACCAGATGAATGGATAATGAAGAAAAAGCGAAATACCCGTAAAAAGTCGCTCTTACGTGGTACAAATACATCTGTTATAGATATTAAGGGCATTCCACGCCTACAACACTTCTATGTTAGTAGGTTACAACCTACCCTTACTAAAGAAGAGTTAATTTCTTTTCTTTTAAAAAATGGTGTCCATGCAAGTGAATGCAAAAAAATGCAATCCAAATATCCTGAAATATACAGCAGTTTTAAAGTATCTGTGCCCGAAAAATATGGAGAATCTATCTATTGTACTAATATATGGCCATCTGGAGTAACCATTGGTAAGTTTTTTCCGCATCTGGACAAACTTCGCGAACGGCACAAATCACCATTAGTGATAAACGAAACAATGTAGATGATTCGCCTATTTATCCTTCACAGTTCGAGATTATGCATTTAAACGTTCAATCGGTATCCAATAAAATCTTGGAATTAGATACTATTTTGAAATTAAACTAAAATGTGAATGTATTGTGTTTGTCTGAACATTAAAGACAATGTTGCTAATGTTATTAGTGTTAATGACTTTAAACTGGTGTCTCATTTTTCAAGACAAGTTCATTTACATGGGGGTGTTATGATTCTAAGCAGGAATGAAATTGAATGCGATCCTGTTGTTGTTACTAAAGGACTTTCAAAAGAAATTGATTGTGAAATTTCAGGTATCTTAATTAAAAAATGTAATATTATTATTCTCACAGTTTACAGATCTCCTGCTGGTAATTTTAACGTATTTGTTGACACTCTTATCACATTGTTGACGAAACTAAATATTTATGAAAATATTGTTATTTTATGTGGTGATTTTAATGTTAAATTTGGCTCTAAGGATAATCAAGCTATTTATCTTGTTGATCTGTTACATAGTTATGGTTTCTATCCCACAATATTTGATAACACGAGATTCAATAATTGCATCGACAATATTTTCGTTAATTTCAACAAAGGTTTCAATTTTAAGACACGTGTTTTTGACACAGGAATATCAGACCATTTCGCTCAAGTTATTCGTTTTTCCACTTACACTTCTAAACCTAATAATAATATTTCTAAACCCTATAGGCCCATAACAAATTTGGGTAAATTTACTATGTACAATATGCTTGAAAGTTATGACTGGTCGTTCATAGGTGATAATCTTTTGTCAGCGGAAGATAAATTCACAAGCTTTTTAAATATTTTTATTAATTGCTTTCATTCTAGTTTTCCTATTAAAGTGCAAAAGCAGCCAACACGATGTAGAACTGCCAATATTTGGTTTAACAGTCGCTTAAAGAATATGCATGATGTCTTATTAGTTCTGAATGGACACTACAGACGGTTTAAAGATGATAATACTCGTGAGCTTGTAAGTAAATATCGTAAGTTCTATAAATTTGAATTACAAAAAGCTAGAATTGCTGCCAATGATGCTTTCATTAAATCGTCAGTCTCTAAATCAAGAGCTATATGGCAAGTCATTAAACAACGTAACACTGATACTTATCAGAATACACAAAATATTAACCCTAATCAGTTTAACAATTTTTTTGTTGAAATTGCTGATAAGATCAGTGCAGCTCTTCCTGTTCAGAAAAACGATCCGATTACTTACTTTCATAATTACAATATAAACAAATATCTGTCTTTTGCTTTTCGCGAAGTATCATATAATGAGGTACGTGATATTATAACAGCAATTAATAACAGCCAGCGCCGGCTTATGCATGTCGCGCCCCCTAGA
Source organism: Abscondita cerata (assembly GCA_030710515.1). NCBI lineage: Eukaryota > Metazoa > Arthropoda > Insecta > Coleoptera > Lampyridae > Abscondita > Abscondita cerata. The sequence goes on from JALBCR010004325.1 coordinate 315,630, forward strand.
CATTTTCTTCTCCCCAATGTTCCCCTCCACCGTCTTCTAACTTCCTATATATTTTTTGTTACAAAATCGTTCAAGACATCCTGAAAGTTAACCTTTTCCAATACATCATTTAATTTTACTGTTTAAGAAACATTGTCAATTTTTTCTCTGTAGCACAGGCCCTGAACGTGGCGGGCCCTAGGCAGTGCCTAATGGCTAATGGAAACGGCCCTGATAACAGGGTTGTAAAGATCATTTTGGTATAACTGCTAATGTTGTAAAAACTGTGTTAAATGTCATTGTTGTTCCCTTAACAAAAATTATTAATGCCTGTATACAAGAATCAACATTCCCTAATGAATTGAAGGTATCTAAGGTCATCCCTTTGTATAAGAAGGGTGATAAGGACGAGATTTCAAATTACAGACCACTGTCCATTACACCAGTGTTTTCAAAAATTTTGAGAGAGTTTTAAAAGATCAAATTATGCATTACTTTGAAGAGAATCATCTATTTTCTGATAGCCAATTTGGTTTCCGTCAAAATAAATCCACTTCTAGTGGAATTCTGAAACTAACCAATACGGTTTTGGAATGTTTCGAGGCCAATAAAATGTGTATTGCTAATTTTTTGGACTTGACAAAAGCATTCGATTGCGTAAGTCATTCTATCCTTCTACGTAAATTCTCCAAATATAATTTTGAACACAAAAGTATTTTGCTATTAAAATCTTATTTGAGTAATCGATCTCAATATGTATACTTCAATAATTGTAAATCTGATTTTAAACAAATTTCTACCGGTGTACCACAGGGGTCGGTACTTGGTCCTGTGCTCTTCTTGGTGTATTTCAATGACATTACCACTTTAAGTAATCATAATGAGATGATTCTTTACGCTGATGATACCACTTTATTATATAAATGTAATAATCTGATTGATTACTCCTGTAATTTACTCAAAAATTTTGAAGATTGGCTGATTGACAATAGATTATATGTTAATTTTGAAAAAACACAGAAGTGTATTTTTACTTTAAAACGAATAGACGAAGTCTGTAATCCTAATAAAATTAATTTCCTAGGTGTGTGTATTGACCCCAAATTAAATTGGTCTGAGCAATGTTGTCAGGTTGCTTCTAAGTTAGCGAAAGTATGTTATGTGTTAAGATCATTAAAGTCTATCGTCTCCAACGAGGTATTAATTAACGCTTATTACGGTTACTTTCATTCAATCATGAGCTATGCTATCACTTCTTGGGGTCATTCTTCTGATGTTAAACGGATTTTTGCAATTCAAAGACGTACAATTAAAATCATGAGTAATTTGGGGTATAGAACTTGCTGTAGACACAAGTTTACCGAACTTGGAATCTTAAGCCTGCCAAGTGTTTACATTTTAAATTCCATCCTCCATATTAAAGACAATATTTTAAACTACCAGTCACCAACTGATTTTCATGATTATGGTACTAGATTTAGTAAGAACATTAATTTAAATAAAGTACGACTTACTACATCACAAAATTGTAGTAATTATTTGGGGATAAAGTTTTATAATAAATTGCCAATAAATATTAGATTGATGCCTACTAATAAATTGAAGGGTGTTCTTACTAAATTTCTAAAATGTAATGCTTTTTACTCCACTGATGAATTTTTACTTGCTGACATACAGCTTTAATAACTGTTATTATTATTTTTCTGTAAGTAGTATTGTTGACATTATTGTGATGAACAGATTTTCGCAAAATTAATGTGATATTATTTATATATATATATAAGTGTATGCGTATGGACAAATCTAAAATAGTTTTTAACTATGATGGACGATGTATAAATAAATAAATAAATAAATAAATAAATAAATAAATAAATAAATAAATAAATAAATAAATAAATAAATAAATAAATAAATAAATAAAATTGGGACACACTATATATTGATGAATACGTGGCCAGCGTGGAATATCGTGTTCAGGGCAACAATGGATCCCGCGATAAACTCCATTAATGTTAAAACAAAACGTGAATGTTTATGTCCTCGTTGATCTTGTTTTTGATTAATTTGAATATTAAATTTATACTTAAAAATAAGATAAATTATAAATTTCATGTTTTAAACCGTGTTCAAGGGAGTAAGGGTACGAAATGAGTGGATGTCGTCGGTTAATAATTTAATTAACTTAAGTTTTTTTTCTATTTTTATAGCTTCGTTTAGTTATGCACGATACACAAAGAGGATTTTTTCCGTACTGTTTTAGAACATCTAAATATTCCAATTTAAACAATTATGTGTTTTTTGAGGAATTTAGATAAAATTTTCGGTAATGATGGTGTATATTTTTTCCTTTCGTAATAAAAGTTTCGCACCATGAAGTGAGTACTTTTCAACTTATACACTTAATACTTATCTTATATTCCGCCGCCGCTCTAAAGTAATTAAAACATTATTACACGTTTGAAGAAAATAGTACACTATTTTATTATCTTGTAGTTTTTTGTAGACTTTACTACAGGCGAGTAGTAAGAGGTTGCTTTTTCTTGCTAATAAAATATGTTATTTTTCATCAAATATCGTTTACGTACAGAAAATTTTTTTTCAAAACGTTTAAAATTTATTTATTTTTTATTTATTTATTATTATTTATTTATTTATTTAATTTTAAAATTTATTACAAAAGCAGTAGTAAGGAACGAATGGTGATGAGAAGTTGGAATCCCAAGTAGATGGTTCCAGAATGTCCAGAACTTCAAAATTTTAAATGGCACTATATGTCAAATGTGGTATCGTTGAAAAGATCTTTAAAAAATAAGCTACTTTTATAGGATTTTTTTTTAATTACTGACACTCTTTTTGAGTAGTATTCGATTAAAGTTATTAAATTTGGTTCATTTAAAGTCAGCATTTAAAATCCTTAGACAATGTAACAAGAAGAGCTCAACAGTGTTGAGAAGTAAATGGAAGAAATTTTGTTATTGTTATTGTGACATTATGACATTTTGAACACTTGTGTACGATATATGCTAATAGAGAACGACCGAAAAAATAATATCATTATTTGATTCTGTACTACGGCTTTTGTTATAATTTTTTTTGACGCAACTCACTACGACTACATTGTACATTTATTGTAAGGTATTTTGGTTAATATCGATGCGCCCGTAGATTAATTTGAAAGAACCGCTTGAGGAGTTAAAAATAGTATACTTACTCACGAGCGATAGCGAATGATCAATTTCTCAAACAAAAAAAAACGAAATTAATCGGGAAATGTAATTAGTAATTTTCTAAAAAATGAGAATAAAATAGAAAAAAAACGAGAATAATGAAATAATAAAAGACTTTTGAGGTTACTAAGTAAATTAAGTCGGTAATACAGATTTTCATCAATTTTGATGCAAGAACTTAGAAATTAAAGTTACTTTTACTACTAAAGATGAAAATGAAATTTTCACACTATGCCAACTACTACAAAAGTACAAAAGTACAAAAAGTGATTTTAGTTCTGGATTTCAGAAAAGAAGAAAAACAGGAACAGTTAGAATTTGCAATTTCTGTGACTGCTACTACTATTAATTTTTCTTAAACGTTCTTCATTTTGATCAAATTAAACTCTTATGAATTTGATATTGATATTTTTCGATAAAACAAATTTTGTTGAATAATATGCATCTTCAAATAGGTAGAGACAATTTGGTATGGAGGATTCACATAGGAAAATACCAATCCGCGATTTACAGAAAAAATGGTTTTTTAATGCTCAGAACAATCAATAGAAGAACAGTGAGAAAATACACTAAAAACATTCTAAATTACAACGACTAAGAAAATATAGAAATTGTAAACTTTATTGTAAATGAAATCATAAAAAATTCTTGGATGTAACAATTTATGAACTGACTTTAAAAAAAATCTGTAAACAATTGGCATTAAAATGTTCTTCGCATTCAAATTTTTTTTATTTTAACCTAAATATAAAACATAATAGAACTGCTAATGAAAGGCAAAAAAGAGATATAACTATTTTATATCTTTTGATTAAAGTCGTCTTCATTAAGGTTAATTAACGACTTTAATGTCATCATTTTTTAAGTGCTACACTGTCATTGCTACTTGTAGTATTTTAATGTTCATTTTAACACGTAATATCAATTTTAATCTGTAAATGGGCATGTGATTGTAATAACAATAAATCAGCGAAACATAATGAGAGGCCTATGGCCAAAAGGCCGTGATCGAAAATCCAGTACAAATACGTGTGAGTATGCTTTTATATTTTGCACTCTTTTATTCATTCGTTGTTTGTTTGAAAGGTTTTTAACTGTAGCACAATTAAAGCAAAGTGGAAGATAAGCACTGCCATGCAATTACTTATCTTGGTAATGATAGACCGCTTGTGCGGTCCACCAACATTACAACGTCAATATTGAAATCTTTTCATTAATAAAATTTTTCTTAGAATTAATATCTTTCTTTATTCAATTTACGACGGAATGTTTTGATAATTATTGGTAGAAGAGGTAATTACTTGCAATTGCCTGTTTCGCTTGGTGATTGTTGTTCTAGGTGTTAGCAGTTTGTTATTTAAAAATTTATAGTGTTATTAAATTTATTAATGATAGAGCAGGCTAGCATTGCACTTAAAATAATTAGCAGTTTGATTTGAAAGTTTAGATGTACTACTAAATTACACTTCTAGTCTGTGTTTAAGACACAACGAAAGTTGACTTTATCAACTAAAGAAATATACAAAAAGCTGTTGGTGCACTAATTGCGACTTAAATTACGTATTTTCTATTTTAAATTAATAAACGTCGCGTTTAACACTTTTTATAGATGAAAAGTGGTGCCAGAGGCGTTATGCTAATTATAGTTATAGTTATTGAATTTAATGCTATTATTAATTAGTTGACACTTGCACCATATTCAAATTAGCGATTTCACACCTCGTTCGTGTATTACATATAAAAAGGTTTGATTTAATTATTACTGGTTTTAAACCTGAAGGGTAGGAATGACAAAAAGTCTGAATTGTTAGTTAGTTTGATCCTATTGGCATTATAAAGGAAATGCAAATTTGAAACTTGTGAGGTCCATTAATTGCATCTAGCATATATTATTTGACAGTCTAAGTAAATAAATTATTCAAAAACCCAAACCAGTCTATAATTATATTTAAAGCTGTAAGTACCGTTTAAATGAAGAAGGTAAAAATTAATCGCACTTTAACACAGAAGATTTAACTCGAATTTTCTATTTTGCTTTAAAATGACACAGTTTTGCTTTAACAACAATAAATCGTCATCATGAATGATCATCATGTGCTAAACTTCAGACCCACAAACATGGTTGCTTTAATCAATTTTTCGCCCAAGCGTGAATTGGAAAGTATTGTTAGTGTCCTGCACGACATAGATATATAGTAATGGCAATCTTACTTTGGTTGCACGTCATTAAAACTAGTAACGTATTTGGCAAAAACGTTGTCGGAATTGCGCATAGCTGATTATGCTTATTTAAATAAATTTTATAGGTTATAATTTAAAAAAAAACATTTTTGAAGGTAAAAACTACAGTAACTTAAAAAAACGAACTAAAAGAAACATAACATTTGCACACCAAAAAGTTAATATCAGAAAAGTTCTCATCAATTTCAGATTTTGTAGAATATCAAATAGCTAGTAAAACATCTCTATCTTAGTTAATCCGACTTAGTCAAATTCTTATTGTTTTGGTGAATTTGATACATTCTGGAAAATCGTTATTAAAAATCGCCATCATTATTTAATCAAGTCCCACCATCAAATTTCTGAAATTCAGAGAAGAACTAAAACTGACAAATATCATTTTCTAGAAGAAGAAATCACCAAAATTATACAAAAAATTGTTAACTTTATCGACAAACTCATACTAAAACAAAAAATTTTAAGTGAAATACGTATAACGTATAGCTTACATATCGATAACATACATATCATTGGTCGAACATCGATAATTCATGATCCTTTTGTAGACAACAAAAATGGCGTCAAGAATTCGTTGTACTGACATATTGGATAATCCCGTCTAAACTAGAAGTGGCAACCCAATTGAATAGCATAACTGGAAGTCGCCATTATTGCTACAAATCGCAATCGCTATTGTATTGAAAAAATTGAGTTGCATAGATAGAAGCCGCGGCTATTGCTTCACATTGTTCATTGTTGTATTGGAAGAATTCAAATCGTTTGCAGTCGACAGATTGATAAAATATAAAATTGGTATTGTAGAAGTGAAAATCTTATCAAATCCAAACTCGCATACAGAAACGTGAATTTCTTATTTTGTTAATTGCAAAAAATTCCGTAGATCTCGCATTCTTCACTATTGTTTCGTCGTCGATCGATTTGATTTTGGAAATGAAGATTAGTTGTTTTGCTTTGGCGTTTTGTAAAACGTAATTAATTACGGTTACTCTCTGAAACCGCGTTTTCGTTAATTTACTGGAAATCAAAAATACAAATAAAATTTGCATTTGGTTATCAAATCTAAATTTGTTAACGTAACTTATTGTAAATAGATTAGTTTGTAAGATTTTGAAAGATAGATCTGATCTTAATTTCAAAATTAAATTAAGAATTAGTAGTTTTATTTGTTTTTATTAAAACCAAATGATTAGGTTTTCATTATATTTATTGCATTATATTTTTGTACATATCTTATAAATTGTTTATGTTTTAAAATTGATTTGTTTTGTTGGATTATTAAATTTGTGCATTTATTTAATAGATGTGTTATTAAATTATGTGTTTGTATATTTAATTACGAAAAATCGAATGCACAAGTTTTAGTAGAAGATTGATATTGAACTGTTACTCGAACATGGAATCTCCCTATACATAGAAAAAAGTTTAAGTTGTTTTTTTGTTGTTTGTTTTGTAATTGAAAAATATAGTACCTACGATTTTATTGTTAATAACCAGGCTACAGTTTGTTTCTGTGAATAATTCGAAATTCCTGAAAGACTATTTAAGCTCGCCTCGGGTTCACACAGTTGGTGTACAGTCGCGGACTAAGAAAATGTAGCACTGTGGGATGACGTTTCATGTATAGAAAATGAAAAAGTTTTTCCAAACTGCTTCATTGTTACTAACATATCTTCCCGCGTATCTGATATTGTGAAACTTCATCGTTATTATTTGAGGCTGCAATATCAAATACAGCTATGTCGTTTTCTTTCGGGACGTAGTTGCAAATATATTTAATTGACTTAATCGAATTGCATTACTCAGCATTTCAATGCACTTTAATTGTTTTAGAAAGCAACGGCGAGTATGGAACAATTAGGTTTAATTTCAAGGTCTTGTATACACTTTAGAAATCCAACGGTAATTAAGATCTTGTATACATCGATGGTCAGATCTCATTTAGAGTACTGTTCCCAGGTATGGTCGCCTTACCAGTCCACTAACCTAATAAAACTGGAAAGGGTACAACATAAATTTCTAAAATTCTTCGTCTATAAAACAGGAACGTCTTTTAATAATTACATTAAATTTTTGCCGCGTGTAAATATTAATACTTTAATGTCACGAAGAATATATCTAGATCCTATATTTTTTTATAAACTTATAAATGGTATCTTGGATTGTTCATATCTTCTAGAGCAATTAAGTTTTTCAATACCAAGCGGAAATCTCCGACAAAATTTAACGTTTTCCACAATACGATATAGATCAAAATTTCTTCAACAGTCCCCACTTCAAAGATGCATGAACATTGCCAACTTTCCATACTGACCAGATTTTAGCTCCTGAAGTCCTATACTTGTAGACCGTTGTTGACGTTGCCAGTGATGTCGCGTTTCATTGCTTTTTAAGAACCTATAATTGAGATACTGAAAATTACAAAAGTGACCTATTTTATTTATTAAAAGAAACCAATACTAGCTGCGATGTTATACACATCTGAAAAGCGAGTTCAGGCTATAAAAATCTATCCATAACATCAATTTGCCCCGTTCCAGCTCCCAGTTTGTAAATAATTGATCTTTGCAGGTATACTTATCCATTTGAGTTTCACAGTTGCTTGTAAATAGAACAGTTGGTTACTGTTTCCATAAAAATTTCATTTAGACAAAAGTTGCTAGCAGCTGCAAAGCTCGAATACAACCCAGCCCTAAAAATAAAGTAGAATAATTAGTGAAACTTAGATTAAGAAAGTATGTCAAGGTCATTGAGTTTGAGGGATAAAAGGATAGAAGTGAGAACCAAGAGGCCAAAATAAGAGTGACAAAGCGTCCAAAGAAGTAAAAGACATTGAAAATAAACCAAGTTGATTGGAAAAATTAGGAAAAGCTTAAGAAAAATTAGGTCGTCGTGAAATGTTAAATTACGTTTGTAAATCAGCTCACCTGAATCATCGAAGATAATAATGCTTTCGAGGCAGTATTAAGTCAAAAAATAAAAGATTGACAATTCAACGTGCGTATCTGGGTGCAGCATCAGAAGACATCTACAAAGAGGGTAACCAACAAAATCATCAGCAGGGGTAAAGCACGAATAAGATCAGAATTACACTTACCCCAAGAACTTGATGTCCAGGTTAGTTTTTGTATTATAATTAGTTTATAGAATAACACGTAAGTAATTGAAAATTGTTGATCACTCCATATCACATTGTTGCGTCTGACTAAATCATTATACTGCACATCACGTGGCGTTTAAAGCAAACCTGCTTGTAAATTTCAATATTAACTGGTTCAAAAGAAATTAACCTTCGTGTTTGAAAGATTCTAAAATAAATGCTGGTTGTTTGACGTTGTGTCTTATTTAAACATCCGAAAGAAAGAAAAGTTTCATCGTCAAAAAAAAAATATGTTAGTGAAAGTTGAAAAACAAAAAATATCACGACTCTATAAATAAACCCTTAGATTGGATAAGAGAAAATTTGGTTGATAGCGGAAATTTCAAAGAACATAAATAGAATTAAAATCAATTTTCAAATTCATAGTAGCGTTTATCATCACAATACATTTTAAGTACAGGATGCCTTAACGGGAACTGCCATTAGCCGTATTCGGAAAAATATACATAGAAAAAAAAATGAAAATTTGGAAAACGACTAAAACCAATAGGGCCTACTCAACTAAAAAATTTTTATTTTTCTGACTCTTCTGGTTGTACCAGAAATCGACATCAACTTTGTTATTTTAAATGGAACACCCTATATATTATTGCATTTTCGAATTCTACGTCAAATTTTAGGGTCACTTTGTGTAACATTCCCTATAGCTGGAAGTACGCCCCAATTGCAAATATCTTCAAAAGTAATAGCCGTAATCCTAACAATGTTTATATGATTTGAAAGATAATTTCATCTTGCACACTACAGAGCAAAAAATACAGGGTGTTCCATTTGACTTAAAAAAATTATTGCTCTTTGAAGATGTCAAAATCTAACAGCAAATATGAAATAGTTAGTATTACGTTTTTTTAATCTATGGACACATATTTGTTTGCTATAGTCCATTTTCTTTATACAAACCAAAAATTAACCGGATATGGAGCTCCCGAAAAAAGAAAAGAACCTGTATAAATTTCGTTTCAAGAGTCGTTAGCTTTCGCATCAAATTTTCACTTTTTCAGTGAATTTCCATACATCTACAACAAGGGAGTCAAGATTGTTAACAATTTCTTTTTATAGAGCACAAAACAAAAGATATTTCTAATAAATCATTTTTGTAACCTCGATCGAGGTATTAACACCGCTTCTGGGTTCAGCAAATTACGATAATTGTTTACGTTCCGCAAAAGAACTATAGAGACAGTAGAAACGGACATGCGGGTGCCTGTAGTAACAGTATTCGAATTTAATGTAACGATTTCAATAACTATGCTTTTCAACCGTTTCGTAATAAAAAAAATATAAATCATAGAAAAAAACAATGTTATTTATGTATGCAAATACAGTAGCGAGTGGAGGCGATCAGTTCGTTTTAACATAAATAATAAATCATTCTTCCGTGCATGTTAATTTGGTCTTCTTAGATCTGTAATTAACAACAAACAAAAAACAGTTTTATGGTTCAAATTTTAATTACAGACCCACAACATAATCTTATCAACAACGGATCGGATCACTGATAATCGTCTGGAAATCTTTTGTATTACTTTGTAAGTCCTTTTTACATATCATCGCGTTGTTAATTATAATTACAAAGTGCCCTTTTTTAAGTTAAAAATTAACTTCTGAATTAAAGTTATAATTGGTTTAATTCGATATTGCTGTTATTATTCAGTTCACGTTCTTGTATATTTATGTTACGGCCGGAAAAAAGTTCCTACGGTTTAAATCAGAATTCTATTTCCATATTCGCTTAATTGGTGGTCCATTCACAAACAGGTATCAGAAAACTTGTCATAAAATACTGTTCCAAATATTTTGCTAGGAAGAAAATTATTCGTGACTGTATTTTAAAATCTGCACGTGTTTTTTAAAATATATTTTATGGTGAAACTAATTTAATTGAAAGTGCATACGTCAATCATTAGTAATGTGAAATATGTGTTTTCTTTTCATTTATCTGTGTATAGTTCATTGACATAGATAATCATTTCAATGCTAAATTAAAGTACCTACCTATTAATCGTACAAATAAATTAACATTAAATAGAATTATGTAATTGAAAAAACCTCAATTTTAAATAAAATCCATTAAAAAACGTATACATAAGATAAATTACAATATTATTTTTTTCTAACTTTCTTTAAAAATATATAGTTGCTCAACACTGAGACAAGTGATTCAATTTTAAAGGCGACAAAATTATTACAATATTTAATGGAAGACAATTTTTTTAAATACTCTTACAATCCGACATTTAAATTCAATATGTATTCATGTAATAAAAATGTACTTACATAAGTGATACCTAAACCATATGTCGATATTCATATTAATATAAAATAAGAAGAATTAAATTCACCCTTCCCCAATCTAATATATCGGATATTTGTAAAAAGAAAATTTTACCGATTTATAAATGGCAATGTTCCATTAGGTGGCGACACCGGCTAACTTTAGTATAAAAAGTTTCCTTACACAAAATTCATTCTTAAGGTGCTAAACATCGTTACTTTTTTTAATTTTTGATTTCGTGACGATTATACATACTGAAAAGGAATTAATTAGGTAATCGCCAATAATTATGATTTAACACCAACAAAATCGCTTTTGTTTGTCCAAAAGCAACCTATAAATTTGGTCTTGACAAAGTGGGTGTTAAATGTGGATCAGCATATAAATAAATACTCGATCTTATTAACAATTACTTATTAATTTGATCCAGATTCCCAAATGGTATTCTCAGAAATTCGACACCTTTACACGCTAACTTATTAAGAGGAAAAGAAGTTCATCTACAACGTTAGTGTAGACACCAACCGAAAAGGACGAAAACTCATTAGATATTATCTGAATTACGAAAGATGAGCCCTACGTCATCACAGTTCGAAACAAATACACACGTTCAATATCGAGTATGTGCTGTTTATAATAAAAAAAAAAGATAAATGATTATGAGAAAAATAATTTCTCTCTTATTTTTTTTACTAATTATGACTTCAGTTGTATTTTTAATAAATAGGTAATCTTTGCTTTACTGACCTTTTCCGACAATTACAACGACCATAACCTGTCATTTTACTTATATTAATTGCTTCGGATTATTTTTTATTGTTTGTCAGTTTTATTCACAAAAACAGTGCCTTTCAGAGCTTATACTGCGTATTTAATTGAGCAGCTATGGCTGCTAAGGGTAAAACTTTACGTTCCCCAAGTTAACAACTTGTGTTGAATTTGCTGGAACGCTCCATCAATTTCAGTGTCCAGTGCACAATTATTTTTGTAATAGTAATTTCTTAATCGATAGCTTATCGCAAATGCATTAGAAATTTCTCATGCTAGGTTTAAGCGAATAGTTTCTTGTAAGAAGCAGAACTTGATATACCAGAACCCCATTCAAGAAGTTCTGGTTAAATAACATTACAAAAAAAGAACGCTGTATAATATGTATTCACAGAGTAAGTTAGGTTTATTATTGTTCTAAATTGCTCTAATATTCTTATTTTATAGGAAAAACATGTTACCATTCCGATGTTAAACACTAAGATACAGGCACAGTACAGATATAGGATTTAAATTCAAAACAGAATCTAACCGCAGCTTTGGTAAAAAATTGAATGTTACCCAATGGCAACTTAAATTTCTCAGAGAATATATAAACAATTTAAATTCACCACTAAGGCGTCAAATTATTTTTCTTGATAAAACGTAGATTTATACAAAAGATAATCCAGAAAAGTCTTGGCGAGATGAAAGCACTCAAAGTGTGAGGAAACTGGAAGGGTAAGATGGAAAAATATTTATTATTCTACATGCAGGAATAAAATCTGGTGTTATCTATAATGCTTTATTGATCGCAAAATCTTTTGTATGGCTCCGCCACTGCTCGACGTTCCCTACAACTTGAGGGTCACAAAAAGACTTGCCCGAAGACAGGAGTAGTACGAAACTAACTAGCAATGTGTTAAGTTGAGATAAAGGATGTGTTTACATCCAAAAAAGACCATAACAATTGGTATTTGATGTGATAAGAATTACCATGGTGAATTAAATGCAGAACTATTTAAGAAATGGCTTGTTGATCGTTTATTGTGCAATTTCCAAAAACCATTATTGATAGATAATAATAGATAATGATCCATGTCATTCAACACTGACACTAATTGAAAAGGTTTTTGACGTACCGCTTTTAAATGTTCTACACATATAAGTTGTAATAAACATGTTTTCTAAATAATTTTCTTAGAAAATAAATTGTGTTCTGTCATAGTTGTACATGTTCATAAATATTAATTCTGAATGTACATTGAAGTCAATACGTAACATCTACATATGAAAACTACTGTAGGTGTGATAATTTTACGGCAATGTGAATGGTTTTTGTTAGTATTTGTAAAGTAATAAATAGTTTTGTTTCCATATTTTATCTTTTAAATTACATTTAGTAAATTTAAAAATTCTTACTTAGAAGTGACAGTTTTCATGTTTTGATAGTTAGACTGTGACCATTGCTGTGAAGTTTATATGATAGACTGGTTATAGTTCTGATTTAACTTCAGATTTTAATATTAATTCATATGCATTTCCTTGATGAGATACAGCTCATCATTCCTAATTCAGATAGTATATTCCTAATATTCAAAATCTGCCCCTGACGTGATGTCGGACGACATATACGCATGTACCTACATGCATACACAAGTGAATTTTATGCTGGAAAAATCTTATGCAACAATTGTGGTTACGTAACAATGACTGGAATGAAGAACACATGACAAAGAATAACAGATTGAAAGAAGCCTGAGAGTTTTTTTCTCAGTTAAAAGAATTTCTGATGCTTGTTTATGGAGCTTGTGCATACATCATAATCACACAAATCGGTGTCTTGTAAGTTACTGTCATCCAAATCACCTGTAACTCCAATCAAACCATCTCTAGACTTAAACTTTGTACCATGTTGTTGTCAAAATTGAATAATAGTAACGATTTATGAAGATAAACCAAATCCTAACTTTGTCACGCTTTGGACAAATTCGCAAACATTATTCGCATTATACTGGTGATAAAATGACGCTAATTATACAATATGTAGAAAATTAATTCCCTTCTCGCTTGTCAATCTTCCCTAAGAAAAAAAAAGTCTTTAACCATCAATCGATTTTTCGAATTTCTTTAAAAATTAATATTTGTGAGTTTCTCGGTATTTTCCGTACTGAACATAACAGTTGCACACTACCGTGTCAGAATTTCAGAATTGAACTTTGTTCTCAATCCAATTAAACACTTAGGGCTTTTCTGACGCGTATCCACAAGTTCTGTAGGATACAATTTTTCCAAAAATCTACAAGTTTTGGTAGCATACTCAAAACCAAAAGTTCGCATCTCTACTTATTTCTAATATTTGTCTTTGCTTGTTTTGACTTACGAAAATTTTTAAAATAAACAATTTTAATATTAAATAGAAGTAGTAAACTATTGTGGCCAAACTCCAAAATTGCATTCTTATATTCAGTTTTTTGCGCTCTTTTAAATATGGAAGCAAACATTTTAAATTCTATAATACATACGAGGTTGTATTGATATCTAATTAGCCTAGACCAGTTCCTTGCATAAACAAAATATTGCGTTACCATAGCAACAAACAATAACTTATTAGAAGTGTCAGTGTAAAGTTTGACGTCAAAAAGTAAACCAGAGTCACGCAATAAATTAAATGAAAAAGATGTCCACCGAAATTGTGAAAATCGAAAAATTGGAGTATCGAGCCATCATCAAGTACCTGTATTTAAAAGGGTTAAGAGGTAAGCAGATTTACGAAGATATGCTTAATACCCTCGGTGATCAATGTCCTTCGTATGCGATCGTCAAAAATTGGAATGCAAGTTTCAAAAGAAGTAATTGTACATTGAAGATGATGATTGATTGGGAAGGCCAGTTTCTGTGTCAGTCCCTGAAAATATCGATGCAGTTCATGACATGATTTTATCAGACCGTCGAATTGGGCTGAAACGAATATCTAAAGCACTGAATATTTCATACGAACGCGTTCATCATATGGTTCACGTCAATTTGGATATGAGAAAAATTGCTGCAAAATGGATCCCCAAATGTTTAAATGTTGACCAAAAGCGTACGAGGGTAGAAGCATCGCGTTCGATCTGTGCTCGATTTGAAAACGATGTAGACTTCTTAAACCAAATTGTTACTATGGATGAGAGTTGGGTACATTTCTACGATCCAGAAACAAAGCAACAATCGATGGAATGGCGACACTCTGGTTCTTCAAGACTTAAGAAGTTTCGTGTCCAGAAATCTGCTGGAAAAGTTCTTGCTTTAGTTTTTTGGGATTGCCATGGAGTAATCATGATTGATTTTTGGATAAGGGTAGAACAATAACTGGAGATTACTATTCGACATTACTGATTACTCTACGGGAAAATATTAAAGAGAAAAGACGCGGAAAGCTATCCAAAGGTGTTTTGTTTTTGCAGGACAACGCCCCTGCACACAAATCTCATGTTGCCATGCAAAAATTCGTGATTTAGGGTTTGAATTACTAGACACCCCCTTATTCACCCGATTTGGCTCCGTCCGACTATCACCTCTTTCCTCAACTGAAAAAAAGTTTAAAAGGTCGTACATTTTCTTCCAACAAGGAGGTAATAGAAGCTGTGGAGGTCTGGTTTGCAGAGCAAGAAGAAACATTTTTTTGAAAGGTCTAGAGCCGTTGCAGGTTCGCTGTAATAAATGTATCCTATTAAGAGGAGAATATGTTGAGTAATAAAATATTTTGACATTGAAATTTTGTTTGGTTCTATAGTAGGCTAAGAATTTTTCAATATATCTTCGTAGTGTTGTTTTAGTGGTGACCAAATTAATAAATATTTTGTGAAGACGGGCTTGAATTTTCTTTTTCATGAATATCTTAATGGATTGATCATATCTTAAAAAATGAGCAACCCAAATATTACAAAAATATACAGGGCGGATCATAAGTTATAAACCATTATAGAAATAGACCAAATACATAAAGTACTTTGTATTTCGGTTATAAAGAGCGCTAAATCAATCATATGGGGGTAGAATCACATAGATGTTCTCTACCTACAGTTAACGTATACTCGTTTTCTAATGAAACACCATGTATAATACTAATAACCCTTGTCCTTTTCGTAATATTGAATTAGCCTTGTATTTGATAGTAATATTTGTGTTTTTTCTTTAAATGAATGCAGTTTTGGTCTTTATCATAAGTAACATATAGTTTATTATTGTTTTTTGCATTGTCGATAATATTTTTTTTTACCTCTTTTATGAAATTTTTGTCTATTATTTCATCAGGTGAAACACCAAGATAAAGATTTTCGTCTTAAATTAAAAACCCACAAAGAGAAACAGAAAAACCATTTTTTTCTGCAAATTTTTTCAACGTCACATTTAATTTATCCTACCGTACCCTAACTAAAAAGGAAGGTGAACAGAATCTTGTTCAAATACAGAATATAAAAGTTGTCTTACCAATGTATGGCAAGATGTTGATGATCTTTTTAGGCAAACAGTACCAAACCATGATGCTGTTAGACGATCTCTTCTGGCATTGTACCAAAAATGATTTAAATTCTGGTCAAGAGTTTCTCTTTCAATTGCTTCTACACGATGGCAATCACTGTGCAATTTAAGTAATGGGTTTCTAACGAGTAAAAACACTTTTTCTAAGCGTAAAACGTGCTATTTGTTGTATTTACAATGATGAAAAATTTGTGAAAAGAACTCTACATAAACAAATTCAAAGTGAAAACATATAACAATAGTTATTTGTATCACTAGGCCAGAAACTGACTTTTTGCAAGTGCGAAAATGGTTTGCAGGATAAGATGTTAGCAGCGGCCTGCAAGTCTGAGCACGTGATACACACGATTTTTTGGGCCGAAAAACGGTAAAATTTGTTGAAACTTAAATTTTGAAATATTACTATATGCCAAAACATTTTCGGCTGGTAATGCCATTGACAGCAGTCAACACGGTGTCATTTGGTATACAGTGTGAGTGTAAAGTATGAAATAAAATTCATTACATTTTTATCTTTATTTTTATGCAATTTTCCTCAGACAGGTCAATTTTTATTTTTAAATTCCTATCTTTTAGTATAAATCAACTCTTTCTATCCATTAGTGGCGGCGCAATAGGGGGCAATTTAAAAATTTTAAATGGCAATGAGGGTCAAAAGTTACATTTCATCCCCTATGCAGTAATGTAAGCATCTTCAACATCGGTAGTGTTTTTTTTTTATGTTTTTGGTTAAAAGGCCCATAAAATCCTTCAAAATAAGAAGTTAAAGAGTACTGCAACGTATTATTTACGTATTCCAGCATGAAAATAGTATTGATGTCAGTGTCATGAGTATAATGTGATATTGCCAACATTTACTAACTTTTTTGCCGGCCGAGGCCAAGAAAAGGGCTGTTCTGTTCTGTTCTTCCGTTCCTCAACTCCATTGCACTTCATTATTAAGTAATCGGTGTAACGGTTCAGCAATTGTAGCTTTATCTTTCAAGAAAGAATGATAAAAATTAAGCAGACCTAGGAATGTTTGCAGGTCCCTTTTATTTGTAGATACTGGGGCGTCGTGAATTACCTGAACCTTGTCTCTGTTTGGACGTACTCCATCTGCGTCAATTGTAAATCCCAGATAATTAATGGATCTCGTAATGAAGACCCATTTTTCCTTACTCAATTTAAGTTCCGTAAACTTGAGTGTACTTCTTCCGCTGTAGTTCCACAAATAAATATGTCATCGTAGTAAGGAAAAACTCCCGTAATGTCACGTAACGTGTTATTGTTTGTAACTTGACTTGTAATTTCTAATTTAATTCTTTTAGTAGTGAGATATGTCTTTTAGATTAAATTTATATAAAGCTATATTTACGTTTCTACACTTTCGTGTGTATATTATCGTTGATAAAACATTGTAAATAAAATCTAATGGAATTGTGTCGTCACACGCAGTGATAAACGATATACATTACTTTCTATTATTGTAGTACTTGGTGTTGTCTTATAAATTTATTTCATTTTTAGTTTGCAATCATTACCTATGTTTGTTGCACATATTAATGTCCGTTCAATTTTAAGCGATTTCGATTCGTTAAAACTTCTTCTTTACAAATTTCAATATGACATTCTTGCTGTCACTGAAACTTGGCTAACTTCTGAAATTAGTAATTACGCCGTACATGTAGACGGTTATATATTTTACGGAAAGATAGGGGTTCTAGGGGCGGCGGTGTAGGTTTCTATATATCGACCTCATTGAAATACAAAGTTTTATATACAAATTCTACAATTGAAATGTGGTTATCGGTAAAACTAAATCCTGTAAGTCTAGTTATAGGTGTAGTTTATAAACCTCCATCAACTAATTGTAAATATTTTATTGATGAATTTGAAACTTCTATTACGTATGCTATGTCTATATCGAACAACGTACTAGGTCTAGGAGATTTTAATATTGATCTATTAAAATCAACAGATCAATCGGTACAGTACCTTAATTGTACGACGAAAGCACTTAATCTGCACCAATTAATGAACAACCCACAAGAATAACAGATACCACTTTCTCTCTTATCGATTTAATTTTTATTTCAGATAGATCACTTAAAGCTGATGATGAGTTTACGTAACAAAGCTAAATCAAAATTTAAAAAAACTAAAAAACCTAAACATTGGACTTACTATAAGTCCTTAAGGAACTTAACTAACTTGACATTTCAAAAAGAAAAAAAGCTTATTTTGACTACACTTTACGTTGTTCTACATCTCCTTGGGAACACTTAAGGCATTTGCAGATTTCTAAATCACGTAATCACGCCGTTTCTAGTCATCTTCAAAATGCTGATGAATTAAACAACTTTTTTAGCAACAATCCTTTTCAGCTTGAACCAAATCTTGACTTAATTAACTATTATAATAATCACACTGCAAAGAATATTAACATTCTATTTTATTTTAAGGCTGTTACGGTTGAGATTATAACTGAAATTATAAATAAGATTAAATCTACATCTCATGGACTTGATAGAATTAATATTTTAATGATAAAATTATGCTGTTTCTTTCTCCTAAAATATATAACTCATATAATTAATAGTTGCATAATAGAAAATATATTTCCTAATGCTTGGAAAGATTCTTTAATAATTCCTATACCAAAGTGCTCCAGTCACAAATTATTTAATGATCTCAGACCAATTTCAATCTTATCTACGTTCTCTAAAATTCTTGAGAAGGTACTTAAGTTACAACTGCAAGATTATCTTCTAACGAACAACTTACTACCAGATTGTCAGTCAGGATTTTGTCCTGGGTACAGTACAACAACTTCCTTGCTGAGTGTCTCAGATGATGTGCTTCAATCGAGAGATTCTGGTAACCTTTCTATTTTAATTTTATTAGATTTTAGCAAAGCGTTCGATACAATTAATCACTCCATTTTACTTTCAATTTTACATTATCTTGGATTAAAACCAGAAGCTATACTACTTTTAGCGAGTTACTTAAATAATCGTACTCAACGTGTCAGCTTGGGAGAGCAAACTTTGCAATGCACAATAATACGGACTGGAGTACCTTAAGGCTCTGTGCTTGGTCCTCTTTTATATACAATTTACACTTCAAGTTTTTATCTGCACGTTAAATATTGTAAAGTTTATATATATGCCGATGATACACAACTGTTTTACTCGTTTACAGAAAATAATCTACAATCTGCAATGAAATCTATATTAATAGTGATTTAAAAACTATTTCTTCCTTTGCTGAGAAACACTGTCTGGTTTTAAATCCATCGAAATCCTCGGTTTTTTTATTCGAAAACAAGAAAAACATAGCTGCTATCAAAGATTCTGTACAATTATATTTAACTTAAAGGTAGTAGTAAAAACGTATTTACACATTTTTGCAGTCGCGGCATATTTAGCGCATAAATCTTTAAAGCAGTTGTACGAAATAACTGAATGACTTGCACCTTGCAATCTCCATATCACAATTTGTATTGTCAATTTCAACAGTAACTACCGCAGGATTTGTTGAAATTACATTACTACATGAAAATATCGGTTCATCACTTACATCGGGTTCGATTAACGTGTTGTTAACGGCATATTGCATCAAATTTGTATTTGTTTTAAAATTCGCACGATTTTTCTTCATAAGACACACCTTTTCTAAATGTTTAGCAACAGAATGTTTAAACAATGAAGAACTCGTAGTGGCATTCCTTTTAACATCTAGTTTATTCACCTCACCGTTTATATCACGTTTACTCCCCGAATTGTGTATTTCTTTAATGTCCTTTGCAGCGGTTTCTGCAGCTATTGTTTGCCTCATAGCTTTTTCTAACATTAAATTCTCTTCCGAAAGTAATGGTCTTTGTAGTCCGATGTCCTTTACTCCACATACTAATCGGTCTCGTAGCGTATTATCTAATTCTTTGTCGAAGTTGCATTTCTCAGCAATTTTTCTCAATGCCGCAATGTAAGTAGCAATATCCTCCCCTTAGAGTTGATCTCGTTTATGGTATAGAAAACGTTGTACAATTCCTGAAGTTTTTGGCGTAAAATGTGTATTTAGTAGTTTGATAATTTCGTCGAATGATTTTTGGTTCGGTTTCTTTGGTGCACAGAATGATCTCACAATTTCGTATGTACCGTACCACAAGCAGCCAATAAAGTAGCTCTTTTCTTATTTTCTTCCGTAATTTCACCAGCTTCTAAACAAAATTCTAATTGCTCCGTATAAATTGTCCATTGATGTGTTTGTGAAGGATCGAACTCACAAATTGCACTAATAGTAGCAGCCCTTGACGACATGACAGTTTTTTGTAGATACACAATAAAGCGTTAAAATTAATTATTGTTAAAATAATTATTTATAAGGCAACGCAAATTCGTCTTTCCTCGTCGCCAGAAATTATGTTGTGTACCAGTTTTAATTATATTAATAAGCAGTTCATTAAGAAATTTTCTATTAAGCACAATACAAAATTATATCAATAAATACATAACAACTTGGTGTCACAACTGGCCTGCTAACGTTTAGTATTTTGCAATATTGCAACACAAGTCTAGTACATAACAAGCAAACAATATTGAAGAGCTCTGAGAGACAATAGTTTGTAAAATAGATGAGCTGAACATCCTTAAACATTATTAACTGTTATCATCGGAATGTTGTATACAGTACAAAAATGTCTCAAAGTTTGTATGAACAAATTGAAGATTTATTACAACTGTAAATTAATGTTGATTTGTTTTTATTAAAATTTGCTTTGCTACAAATTATGACAGATTTTTATTTACATTTTCATATTGTAATTGATTGATAGATAAAATGGCAACTTTAGGTATACACATGTATGCTTAGTTGCCTAAACTAAAATCGTTGATTAATAGAAAATGGTTCATTAATAGAGGTCAGAGGTCATTAATAAACGATTTTGTTTAAGTTAATGTAAGTCATAAATGCACGGTCGACGGAAATGTATTAAAAGAATTATAAGGGCCTTAATTACCGATGACAAAGTTGCTGAGGTTATTAAGTCTCATTAATTCCCGTAGTACATAGATAATTTTATTTCTGACCGATTTCAATAAAATATTGGTCATTTTAAAACGGAAAAATGTACATTTATTTATTTGTAATGACGCGAATAAATGAAATATGGTTCAGTTTTCATGTGTACACATATATTTATTAGCATTTTTTATTTTATTTTTACTTGTGAAAGATAGAGGAAATTATAGAATCTATAATGTCCCAAGAGAGTTATGACCCTCTTTATTGATAGCGTAACTATGACGATTACAGCTTATAATATGACTGTCAGAAATAAAATATATTATTTCTTCGATGTCCCCTATTTAATGAAGTCAGTGCAAAATAACTTGATTAAATACGATATAATCTTTAATAACAAAAGAGCATATTGGTAAGACATTTGTACATGTCAGACAAATCTAAACCACTGCAATTGGCTCCTAAATTAACTAATTAACATATTACTCCAAATAATTTTCAGAAAATGAGAGTGAAATATGCCGCACAAGTGTTGAGTGAATCAGTTGCAGTTGGTTTATCAACGTATGTAGCTTTTCATGCTTTACCAGCAGAGGCTACTGGAACTGCTGATTTTTTAATATAATTGGCAACTCTAATAAGAAAGTGACTAATAAAATTCATTGTTTCAATGGTTGAACTCACAGTATTAAAGTATTAAAATCTCTGGCTCGACTTTTATTAGTGGAAAGGGAAATTCCTGTGCTACTTGATTTTACAAGAAAAATGTTTATTTTTTATTTTTACCTGGTGGTAAGGCAATAATAAAAGACTCCATAACCTTGGTGTATAGTAATACTATTCTTTGACTTAACGATTTATTCTGATTTTAAATTCTGAATTTCATTCATTCCATTATTATTATTTATTAAATTACCTTATTATTTCATAATTATGTTAGCGTATTCCTAAAGGTTAAAAAGAATTACTCAATTATAATTAAATTGTTTATTCCAAGTACACATGAATAAACATTTTTAAAACATATTTCTTAATTGAATGAGTAATAAATACTACGGTGTAATTTGTTTTGCAAACAATACAATCGTCTTTAAACCGTCAGTTCCATCATGAGTACTTTTAGTTTTGCTCTGTTTTTCTTATTTTCATTTATATTATGTGTATTCTGTAGTTCTGACAAAATCGAATATTATGTCAAGTTAATTCAAAAGGAGCAAGAACGTGCGAAAACCTTTATTTTACCTACCGATTCTAAAAATTCGAAACCTTTCTCAAAAACATATTATGGTAAGTGTTTTAGTTTAAGCAGTTTTTGTAATTAATTTTGCAGACATTATTACAATTGTACACACATTAAAAAAATTAAATTTTATTAGTTAAACACATAACGGGTGAATACTTCAAAACCTAACATATGGCATTAACATAGGGAAATTGTTTTTCACATACCGTAGCTCCTCAAACTAACTTAAAGCTTTTAAAATAACACCAATCAAAATAAAAGTTTTTGTCTAATTTAATAAAAATTTTTATTCTAAATTTACAACACACCTTAAATTTAAATAACCCACTATTCTGTATTAAACAATATCCTACCCTATTATAAAATTCATTTTTCACATTGTACAATTGTCTTTAGTTTATACGCTCACATTCTTCCAGAATCGTAAAATCGGTAAATATGTGTTGTAAATCTTAAATAAAATAATAAGAAATAAATTAAAAATGGATAAATTTGTAGTAAATCAGATGTAGATAAAGTCTGATGGAGTCAGCATGAAAATATTCTATGAGTTTTGCCAATTGTTGTTCGCCGAATTAAATTATTTCTTTTAAATTTAAACAAAAACAATAATTTTCATTCATGAGCGATTTGCAAACGTCATATCACTTTGGACCGCCAACATATACAATTTTTAAATATGCAGTGAACTATACTTTGTATATGCAAAGTGGCAGATTGTAAAACATTGTTGCGAAATCAGTCATTAAAATAGCAAAAGTAGTACCGGTTCATAAAAACAATGACAAAACTTCTACAGCAAATTATCGACCGATAGCTATACTACCGACTCTCTCAAAAATATTTGAATACATTATAAAAAATCGACTTGTAAATTATTTTGACAAAACATTTCCAAAAGTCAACATGAATTCCACAAAAGTTAATCTACATTTACAGTTTTAAATAGTATTTTAAGTGACGCTTTAGAAAGTATTAACAAAAATGAACTCGTAGTTAGTTTAAGTTGTGATTTATCTAAAGCGTTTGATTTGGTAAATCGTACTGTGTTATTAAACATATTATGGAGTTAGTAGCACTATGCTATCTCTTTAGCACTCATATATAGAAAGACGCTAACAAATTGTTCAAATCAATAGCAGGAATGCGAACGAGATAAAACACTATCATTCGAAACCAAAAACTTTTGTTATGGTGTAACGCAAGGTTTAATTTTGGGACCATTACTTTTCATAATTTATATAAACGATATCCCTTTTAACATACCTGCCTTTGTAACTATGTATACCGATGATATAAAAGTTGTTATACAATGAGTTTCAATAAATGAACTAACTTATAATTTACAACTAAACCTACATTTGCTGCAGAATTGGTTTAACGCAAATGGTCTAGTTATAAATATAGATAAAACATGTATATTACCCTATCTAATTAACAGGAATCACGATAATTTCAAAAATGCTATAAACTTAACTAATGCTAACCTAAAAATTGTTAATTTTGAAAGATTTTTAGGATTAACAATTGATGATAAGTTCAATTGGTCGGATCACATTAAAAGGTTTACACCAAAACTCAACAAAGCCATATTTTGTCTCCGTAAATTATCATGTATATATACAGAGTTATTCATTGTATTTTGACTCCTACCTACAACCCTTATTACTAGTTATAGAAATAAACTTTAAATACAAAAGTTTTAGGTTTTTTCACGTAGTATCTTTTGGTAATAAGGAGGAAATAAAAAATCGACTTCACAACATTGTAAAAATAATTTGAGTTATATTTTTTTAAATGGAACATCTTGTATATTATTATCTCAAATAAAAGATCTCTTTGTTCTGATTTTAAATATATATAATTTGTTGGCATTTGATTCAGCCACTTTTAAGATATTTGAATATATAACTTATTTTTCCTGGAGATCAAGTTTCTTTGAAAACGTCGACGTTTGCAATAAACGTAACCCTAGCAACAAAACAATGTTAGTTACACATAAGTTAATCATCAATTGAAAATTAAACCGTATTGCAGAAATTAATATACATTACTAAAGTTATTTAAAACATCTATCAAATGAGTTATTCGGAGAAAGAAAAAAGTCAAATAATGTTATTTTAATCAAATAGGGATCCTTCTGATAAAATAACGTTGTCCTTATTATTTCACTTTTTTCTTCCTCCGAATAACCCATTTGATATGTTGTTTTAATTAATTTTAGAAATATATTAATTTCTGCAATACGGTTCAATTTTCAATTGAAGACTAACTTATGTGTATAAATTCAAAAATCTTAAAAGTGGCTGAATCAAATGCCAACAAATTATATATATATATATATTTAAAATCAGAACAAAGAGATCGTTCATTAGAAATATAATATATTTTATCGTATTATGCTAAATCTAAGAATATAGTTTAGATTCTTTTCCATTTGAGAACATCTTCTTCGTACTTTGGCATTCAAAGATTTTCTTAATATCACAATCGGCTATATTTTCTTTAGAGATTCTTAGGAATGACTTGTATTATTACTTTCATTCTATAAATTATAACTATAGCAGATCAAAAACGGTTTCTTTATTTCCTAGAGTATGGAACATTTGATCACATTGTTGTTGGAGCTGGATCGGCAGGGGCTGTCATAGCAAGTAGGCTCTCTGAAGATCCAATGAGAAACATACTACTTCTGGAAGCAGGCGGAAATGAAACTGATTTTACGGATATTCCATTTATGGCAAGGTACACTCTCAACTTAGAATATAACTGGAATTATCACACTGTTCCGCAAACTACATCTTGTTTAGGTAAAAGTTATAAACCTTTCACATCAACTACAATAAAAATATTTCAGAACACTTTGAAAGACGTTGCCTTTACCCGCGTGGGAAAATGATTGGTGGAAGTTCCGGTGTTAATGGACTAGGTTACGTTAGAGGCAACAAAAAAGATTTTGATACATGGTGTTTGCAAGGAAATCCAGGTTGGTGTTACGATGACGTATTACCTATTTTCAAAAAATCTGAAAATTCACAAATTAATGGAGATCCTTACTATCATGGATTTGGCGGTTATTTAAACGTTGAATATACTAGACCCACAACAAAAACCATATTGCGTTTTTAGAAGCTAACAAAGAATTAAACAGAAAGTCTATTGATTACAATGGAAAACATCAAGTAGGTTTTGGAAGACTACAATTTAATTTAAAACATGGAACTCGGGGAAGCAGTGGTAGAATGTTTTTGCAACCAGCAATGTGCCGCAAAAATCTTAAGATTCAATTAAATAGCCACGTCACTCGCATATTAGTTAACCCTAAGACAAAAAAAGCATTTGGAGTTCTTTTTGCTAAAGACAACGTTTACTACGTGGCTCGTTCTCGTAAAGACATTGTTGTGTCGACAGGTACTATAGGTTCTCCTCAACTGTTAATGTTGTCAGGAATTGGTCCTAAGTCCCATCTTGAAAGTTTAAAAATACCGGTGATACAAGATTTAAGTGTTGGTAAAAATCTTCAAGATCATGTAGAGTTCATGTTAAGGTTGGAAAGTAACGTTTTGGATGATCAAAAAACTTTAGAAGAACATTTAAGGGATTACTTAAATGGATTCGGAGCACTGACTGATGTATATAACGCAAAAGTAATATCTTTCGTACAAACGAATATGACACATCATGATGATGATGTTCCCGATATTGAAATACTCCAATCTTCTTCATACGGTTCTGAATTTGTTGGTATTAAAGAAAAATCGGATTTTAATTTTGATCGTGGTTTTACAATTTCTGTCATTCTTTTACATCCCAAATCCAAAGGATACATTAAATTAAAATCTACTGATCCTTTTGAATATCCCATAATTGACTCACAATTATTGTCGGATAGTTGTGGGAAGGACATAGATACTTTGTACGAAGGAATCCAAATTGGTTTGCAGTTCTTGAAAACAAATGCATTTAAAAAATAAATGCTCGTTTACGGAAGTTCATCTTCCTGCCTGCAGGCAATTTAAATACTTTTCAAAAATTATTGGTATTGCCACATAAGACAATTATCATCCGCTTTTGCTCACATTGTTGGTACTTGTAAATGGGCCCAAATCCTATGGAGGGTGATGTTGTTGATCACAAATTAAAAGTTCATGGAATTAAGAATTTAAGAGTTGCCGATGCAAGTATTATGCCTACTGTTCCTAGGGCACACACAAACGCGGCATCTATGATGATTGGTGAAAAAGCTGCGAAAATGATCTTGTATGGGTAAATTTTATGTGTAGTAAGAATACATTACCAAACTTATGAAAAAAAAATACCTGTTTACTTAAAATACGACTAGTTCAATTTTAGATTAATTATAGCAGAAAATAGTAGATTATTTTACTAGGAGTTAAACAATATAATTGTTGAACTTAACAGTTTGCTGGTGAGGCGTTAGCCAATACAGCAAAATAAGCAAAACAATTATATTTTTTAACTCCAAGTGAAATATATTATTTTTTCTTCAAACGTTTATTGCTAGTTTTTGTGTGTTATTTGTTATTTGTGTTTTATTCTCAACGAATCAAGTTGGTACTTTACTGTTACATTCATAATATGATATAATCAAGATAAAAAACTCCAAATAGTTGTGAAAACAAAAGAACTGTTGCTTTTAATGATTAGACAGTAAAAAGCGTTTTTAGCGTCTGCCAGTAGTTCAAAAATAAATATGTCGTTTTATTGTCGCTTGAAGAAAAATAATTTTACAACTATAAATGCTATAAATAAAATAATTGTTTTTATGGTTTTAATAAAAGTATAACCAATTGCGGTAGTGGTTGGAAACTGTGTTATTATCAAAGATGCCAAATTGTTTCAATTAGCAAACTAGTAGTATTTTTAACGCCATTTAAGATAGAAAAATTAAAAAAAACAACCATTGTTTTTTTGAGTTTAAATGATTTTTTTATAGAAACCTTTGTGTAATATAATTTTTCTAAAAGAACTTCAAATTTCAAACAAATAAGCGTCTAACAAATTCCTTCCTAAAGTCAAAATAACGTCGATATTATTATTTTATACACTAACAAAAAGCAGTAAAAACGCTAAGAAATCCAAACGGTCTTACGATTTAATTGCATTAGAATAAGTGATGAACAACATATTTTCTATTCTTTCGAACTATACATAAATTTGTTCAAATTAAGTGTTTACCGTTAGCAACTTAATTATTCGATGTAGGTAAGTATGGACATGAAATACTTTTTTTTAAATGAAAATTTAAATATTAAATTTATGTAACAAAGCATACAATAAATATTCTAAAGTGAAATGTAAGATATACATTTAAATCTTTTATTTTTCTTAATCTGATTAAGAATCAGAATTGGCCAATAAATGATTTAAAGATTTAAATGTTTATTCTACTTTTTACTTCAATAATTGTCAATTCTACGAATAATGGATCAAAACTTCTAGTTCTTTAAACAAATAAATTTTCTGTTAAGGTGAAAATTAATGAGGTTATTCCTAAAGAACAAACTAAAACAAGAAATTACGTTTTACCAACTTTATTTTATTTAAGAAGTGAAATATGTGTCTTAACGACAGTTCGTGTATCGAATACCTAAAAGTATAACTAAGAATGTGGCGAACATCAATAGGTGGCGTTTTTAAAATAAGTAATAGTGATTTTGTCGCCATTTTTCCCACCTACAAATCAATAATGCATAAAATTTAAAGTTTTCTTTATTTATAGATAAATTTACGGTATAAAATCACGAGTTTTATAGTTTTAATTCAAATTCCCTTAAGTTATCCTCGGAGATCCTGAAAAACTTCTCTATTGTAACCGCTTAGAATTTATTGTTGACATTTAATCGCATGATATCTGACTCCTAATTACTGACAGCCGTTTCTAACCGATTTTCTTGCTGTACGAAAGAGATCTTGTCTTTAGATTTGATTCTCAAACGGAAAAATTGCAGTACCGCACATAATTTTCATACCATTCTTCCTGCACGAAAGAGATCTTGCCTTTAGGTTTAATTCTTAACGCAATCTTCGTAATGCAGCTTCTAATTTCTATAATAATTTTTCTCACGAACCAATCCGGAGCATCAGAATTAATTCTAACCCCAAAGTCAGCAGTGGCCAGACCAGTGTCGACGACCAACAAAAATTCTCTGTTTTAGGTGCTACCGATATAATGTTTTCTCTAAAGATTGTCGTTGTTTTGGCTCGTGAGGGAGTTAGGGCACAGGCACAACTAAGTTGCGTCGCCCGTTCGTCCGAAATCGGCTGTAATTCATCAAAAAAATCGTTCACTCCTAACGCATCATTAGATGCCCGGTTTTTTCTTTCAGTAATAATGGAACAAATGTCCTTCTTGGCGTTAATTGATACCGAAAAGCTATATTCTACTCTTTTATTCTAAATGCAAAATGTATAATATTTTGTAACATTAATAAATTCTTATTCGAGAGTGATGTAGTACCATTATAAATTTTCTTTACGATAACGGTTTATCCTGAATATGAAATTCTCAATTTATTTAATTGTTTTGTTATTATTATTTATTAAATTACCTTATTATTTTATAATTATGTTACAAAAGTGCGTATTCCTAAAGATTAAAAAATAATTATTCAATTATAATTAAATCGTTTATTCAAAGTACACAATGTTCATGCATAAACATTTCTTGAAAGTATGTGAATTAAAAGAATTTTGTTTTGCAAATAATACAGTCGTCTTTAAATTGTCAGTTCCATCATGAGTACTTTTAGTTGTTGTTTAGGTGGCGTTTTTAAAAATAAGTAATAGTGATTTTGTCGCCATTTTTCCTACCTACAAATCAATAATGCATATAATTTAAAATTTTCTTTATTTATAGATAAATTTACGGTATAAAATCACGAGTTTTATAGTTTTAATTCAAATTCCCCTTAAGTTATCCTCGGAGATCCTGAAAAAACTTCTCTATTGTAACCGCTTAGAATTTATTGTTGACATTTAATCGCATGATATCTGACTCCTAATTACTGACAGCCGTTTCTAACCGATTTTCTTGCTGTACGAAAGAGATCTTGTCTTTAGATTTGATTCTCAAACGGAAAAATTGCAGTACCGCACATAATTTTCATACCATTCTTCCTGCACGAAAGAGATCTTGCCTTTAGGTTTAATTCTTAACGCAATCTTCGTAATGCAGCTTCTAATTTCTATAATAATTTTTTCTCACGAACCAATCCGGAGCATCAGAATTAATTCTAACCCCAAAGTCAGCAGTGGCCAGACCAGTGTCGACGACCAACAAAAATTCTCTGTTTTAGGTGCTACCGATATAATGTTTTCTCTAAAGATTGTCGTTGTTTTGGCTCGTGAGGGAGTTAGGGCACAGGCACAACTAAGTTGCGTCGCCCGTTCGTCCGAAATCGGCTGTAATTCATCAAAAAAATCGTTCACTCCTAACGCATCATTAGATGCCCGGTTTTTTCTTTCAGTAATAATGGAACAAATGTCCTTCTTGGCGTTAATTGATACCGAAAAGCTATATTCTACTCTTTTATTCTAAATGCAAAATGTATAATATTTTTGTAACATTAATAAATTCTTATTCGAGAGTGATGTAGTACCATTATAAATTTTCTTTACGATAACGGTTTATCCTGAATATGAAATTCTCAATTTATTTAATTGTTTTGTTATTATTATTTATTAAATTACCTTATTATTTTATAATTATGTTACAAAAGTGCGTATTCCTAAAGATTAAAAATAATTATTCAATTATAATTAAATCGTTTATTCAAAGTACACAATGTTCATGCATAA
This sequence comes from Abscondita cerata, assembly GCA_030710515.1. NCBI lineage: Eukaryota > Metazoa > Arthropoda > Insecta > Coleoptera > Lampyridae > Abscondita > Abscondita cerata. The sequence continues at coordinate 345,857 of JALBCR010004325.1, forward strand.
ACATTTCTTGAAAGTATGTGAATTAAAAGAATTTTGTTTTGCAAATAATACAGTCGTCTTTAAATTGTCAGTTCCATCATGAGTACTTTTAGTTGTTGTTTAGGTGGCGTTTTTAAAAATAAGTAATAGTGATTTTGTCGCCATTTTTCCTACCTACAAATCAATAATGCATATAATTTAAAATTTTCTTTATTTATAGATAAATTTACGGTATAAAATCACGAGTTTTATAGTTTTAATTCAAATTCCTCTTAAGTTATCCTTGGAGATCCTGAAAAAACTTCTCTATTGTAGCCGCTTAGAATTTATTGTTGACAATTAATCGCTTGATATCTGACTCCTAATTACTGACAGCCGTTTCTAACCGATTTTCTTGCTGTACGAAAGAGATATTGTCTTTAGATTTGATTCTCAAACGCAAACCTTGCAGTACCGCACATAATTTTCATACCATTCTTCTTGCACGAAAGAGATCTTGCCTTTAGGTTCAATTCTTAACGCAATCTTCGTAATGCAGCTTCTAATTTCTATAATATTTTTTTCTCACTAACCAATCCGGAGCACCAGAATTAATTCTAACCCCAAAGTCAGCAGTGGCGAGACCAGTGTCGACGACCAACAAAAATTCTCTGTTTTAGGTGCTACCGATATAATGTTTTCTCTAAAGATTGTGGTTGTTCTGGCTCGTGAGGGAGTTAAGGCACAACTAAGTTGCGTCGCCCGTTCGTCCGAAATCGGCTGTCATTCATCAAAAAAATCGTTTACTTCTAACGCATCATAAGATGCTCGGTTTTTTCTTTCAGTAATAATGGAACAAATGTCCTTCTTGGCGTTAATAGATACCGAAAAGCTATATTCTACTCTTTTATTCTAAATGCAAAATGTATAATATTTTGTAACATTCATAAATTCTTATTCGAGAGTGATGTAGTACCATTATAAATTATCTTTACGATAACGGTTTATCCTGAATATGAAATTTCCAATTTATTTAATTATTTTGTTATTATTATTTATTAAATTACATTTCATAATAATGTTACAAAAGTGCGTATTCCTAAAGATTAAAAATAATTATTCAATTATAATTAAATCGTTTATTCAAAGTACACAATGTTCATGCATAAACATTAATTAATTAAATTAAAAGAATTTTGTTTTGCAAATAATACAGTCGTCTTTAAATCGTCAGTTCCATCATGAGTACATTTAGTTGTTGTTGTTCTGTTTTTCTTATTTTTATTTATATTATGTGTACTTCTAGTTCTGACAAAATCTAATATTAATGTTAAGTTAATTCAAAGGGAGCAAGAACGTGTGACCTTTATTTTACTTACCGATTCTAAAAAATCGAAACCTTTTTTAAAAACATATTTTTTACAATTGTACACATATTAAAAATTTAACTATTTTTAATTAAGCACATTTTTTTCTTCATAAATAGTGAGTGGTAAAATTATGTTGATTTATATATTGTAGTATTACTTACAAATTAAAGTGCACACAGCCCTGAAAACCTCGAGGAAGAGGCGGTCTAGCTTCTAACAGTAGGAGAAAATTCGTCGGTTCGTGGATACACGACAAGATTCTATTCATTTAAGTAAATGGTTACGAAAAATCTTAAGTAGTGGGCGCCAGCTAATAAAACAATTCAAAAAAAAGAATAGCAATATTTCATCAACAATAGAAATAACAGCAAGACAAGACAAGACAAATCATAAATTTAAAACTCAAGAAAATAAAAATAAATCCATGGAACTGTATTTTAACATACGCTCAATATATAAACAAATCCGTAAAACAATTTATGCATTTTAACAACAAACAATATCATGGAGTGAGATTACGTGCTAGCTTAATCAATAATTTCACAACCCTAAATCTATGAGTAAAAAATTAACTTATTATACAAACTTCTAGAGCTATTTTGGAATCGATCAATTTCCTCCAGGCTGGTCACAAACTCTTAGTGAAATTGATTAACACGTACAACAGTAGCATATGTGCTACAGCATACCACAAACTCACATACAAAAACGTAAAGCAGTAATGTGTTTCTTGTTTAACGTACATTATAGAATTGAATCTTGAATACGTCTATCATGAAACAACCTCAAACCGTTTATTTTGGTGCTCAAACTTTCCTGTGCCCTTAACAACGATACGTAAGCAATAGGTAGCAGATATAACCTTCCTACGAATGACAGCCATTTCTACATTGACGATAAACCCAATAGAAAATTTTATACGGAATTATTGTTATTTCAACGATATATACAGACTGGACGATTATTTACTACACACAGGAAGATGTGCAATTAATTATAAATTAATAGTAGAGTAGAATGCAATTACAACGTTACAATATTTTTACAATAATTCACCAATCAAATTGTCAAACTTTAAAAAAATTGACTAATACGTATCTTTTACACAAATTATATTATTGCATTATTAACGGAGTCACAAAGAGAAACAGATAAACTCGTGTCAGATATAATAGAGACAGAAGTTGCATTGCCCAAATTTCAATCTTTCTTAAATTTTCAATTAAATCAAAAACATGTGTTTGGTATCTAACACTGTAGGTAAAATGTAATGGGGTCATCATGAAAATATTCTATAAATTTTCCCAATTGTTGTTCGCCTACGCCTTTTTTTGCTGATTTATGTTTTATGTAATTAACATGTAATTCGTTGATAAACATCTGGCATTTACCACCAACTTAGTTATTTTTAGTTTTTAATAAATTATCATGAATAGTTAACGTCTTTAAGTTACCACATTATTTATTTAATATGGATCCCATATATAAGTATCCTGACCATAGATATATGAGTGGGGTAGATATGCTGCTACTTATACTTTCTAAGTATTACACTTTGGTAAATTAAATAAAATTTTTAATTAAAAATTAATTAATTCATTTATTAAAAAATTAAAAATAAAATAATTAAAAAGCAGGCTAATCAATAATTAATATAAAAGTGTCAAAATAAATATGTGTCTATTATAAAAATCATTTTTCACATTGGATAATTGTCTTTGGTTTATACGCTCACATTCTTTAAGAATCGTAAAATCGGTAAATATGTGTTATAAATTTTAAATAAAATAATAAGAAATAAATTAAAAATGCATCAATTTGTAGTAAATCAGATGTAGATAAAGTCTGATGGAGTCAGCATGAAAATATTCTATGAGTTTTGCCAATTGTTGTTCGCCGAATTAAATTATTTCTTTTAAATTTTTTTAAACTAAAATGAAAAGTTTGTTGTTGTCTAGAACCGCCTGTCAATAAATTGTTGCCAATTTTTTTTGTATATTTTAGTGTCTGAACAACAGCATATTAGACAAAGTAAACAAAAACAATAATTTTCATTCGTGAGCGATTTGCAAACGTCATATCACTTAGGACCGCCAACATATACAAATTTTAAATAAGCAGTGAACTATACTTTGTATATGCAAAGTAGCAGATTGTAAAACATTGTTGCGAAATCAGTCATTAAAATAGCAAAAGTAGTACCGGTTCATAAAAACAATGACAAAACTTCTACAGCAAATTATCGACCGATAGCTATACTACCGACTCTCTCAAAAATCTTTCAATATATTATAAAAGATCGACTTGTAAATTATTTTGACAAACACTATTACATTTCCAAAAGTCAACATGGATTCCACAAAAGTAAATCTACATTTACAGCTTTAAACAGTATTTTAAGTGACGTTTTCGAAAGTATTAATAAAAATGAACTCGTAGTTAGTTTAAGTTGTGATTTATCTAAAGCGTTTGATTTGGTAAATCGTACTGTGTTATTAAACATATTATGGAGTTAGTAGCACTATGCTATCTCTTTTGCACTCATATATAGAAAGACACTAACAAATTGTTCAAATCAATAGCAGGAATGCGAACGAGATAAAAAACTATCATTCGAAACCAAGAAACCTTTGCTATGGTGTAACGCAAAGTTTAATTTTGGGACCATTTCTTTTCATAATTTATATAAACGATATCCCTTTTAACATACCTGCCTTTGTAACTATGTATACCGATGATATAAAAGTTGTTATACAAGGAGTTTCAATAAATGAACTATCTTATAATTTACAACTAAACCTACATTTCCTGCAGAATTGGTTTAACGCAAATGGTCTAATCATAAATATAGATAAAACATGTATATTACCCTATCTAATTAACAGGAATCACGATAATTTCAAAAATGCTATAAACTTAACTAATGCTAACCTAAAAATTGTTAATTCTGAAAGATTTTTAGGATTAACAATTGATGATAAGTTTAATTGGTCGGATCACATTAAAAGGTTTATACCAAAACTCAACAAAGCCATATTTTGTCTCCGTAAATTATCATGTATATGTACAGGGTTATTCATTGTATTTTGACTCCTACCTACAACCCTTATTACTAGTTATAGAAATAAACTTTAAATACAAAAGTTTTAGGTTTTTTCACGTAGTATCTTTTGGTAATAAGGAAGAAATAAAAAATCGACTTCACAACATTGTAAAAATTATTTGAGTTATATTTTTTTAAATGGAACACCTTGTATATTATTATCTCAAATAAAAGATCTCTTTGTTCTGATTTTAAATATATATAATTTGTTGGCATTTGATTCAGCCACTTTTAAGATATTTGAATATATAACTTATTTTTCCTGGAGATCAAGTTTCTTTGAAAACGTCGACGTTTGCAATAAACGTAACCCTAGCAACAAAACAATGTTAGTTACACATAAGTTAATCATCAATTGAAAATTAAACCGTATTGCAGAAATTAATATATTTCTAAAATTATTTAAAACATCTATCAAATGGGTTATTCGGAGAAAGAAAAAAGTCAAATAATGTTATTTTAATCAAATAGGGATCCTTTTGATAAAATAACCTTGTCCTTATTGTTTCACTTTTTTCTTCCTTCGAATAACCCATTTGATATGTTGTTTTAAATAATTTTAGAAATATATTAATTTCTGCAATACGGTTGAGGTTTGAAATCAGAACAAAGAGATCTTTCATTAGAAATATAATATATTTTATCGTATTATGCTAAATCTAAGAATATAGTTTAGATTCTTTTCCATTTGAGAACATCTTCTTCGTACTTTGCCATTCTAAGATTTTCTTAATATCGCAATCGGCTATATTTTCTTTAGAGATTCTGAGGAATGACTTGTATTATTACTTTCATTCTATAAATTATAAATACAGCAGATCAAAAACCCTTTCTTTATTTCCTAGAGTATGGAACATTTGATCACATTGTTGTTGGAGCTGGATCGGCAGGGGCTGTCATAGCAAGTAGGCTCTCTGAAGATCCAATGAGAAACATACTACTTCTGGAAGCAGGCGGAAATGAAACTGATTTTACGGATATTCCATTTATGGCAAGGTACACTCTCAACTTAGAATATAACTGGAATTATCACACTGTTCCGCAAACTACATCTTGTTTAGGTAAAAGTTATAAATCTTTCACATCAACTACAATAACAATATTTCAGAACACTTTGAAAGACGTTGCCTTTACCCGCGTGGAAAAATGATTGGTGGAAGTTCCGGTGTTAATGGACTAGGTTACGTTAGAGGCAACAAAAAAGATTTTGATACATGGTGTTTGCAAGGAAATCCTGGTTGGTGTTACGATGACGTATTACCTATTTTCAAAAAATCTGAAAATTCACAAATTAATGGAGATCCTTACTATCATGGATTTGGCGGTTATTTAAACGTTGAATATACTAGACCCACAACAAAAAACCATATTGCGTTTTTAGAAGCTAACAAAGAATTAAACAGAAAGTCTATTGATTACAATGGAAAACATCAAGTAGGTTTTGGAAGAGTACAATTTAATTTAAAACATGGAACTCGGGGAAGCAGTGGTAGAATGTTTTGCAACCAGCAATGTGCCGCAAAATCTTAAGATTCAATTAAATAGCCACGTCACTCGCATATTAGTTAACCCTAAGACAAAAAAGCATTTGGAGTTCTTTTTGCTAAAGACAACGTTTACTACGTGGCTCGTTCTCGTAAAGACATTGTTGTGTCGACAGGTACTATAGGTTCTCCTCAACTGTTAATGTTGTCAGGAATTGGTCCTAAGTCCCATCTTGAAAGTTTAAAATACCGGTGATACAAGATTTAAGTGTTGGTAAAAATCTTCAAGATCATGTAGAGTTCATGTTAAGGTTGGAAAGTAACGTTTTGGATGATCAAAAAACTTTAGAAGAACATTTAAGAGATTACTTAAATGGATTCGGAACACTGACTGATGTACACGACGCAAAAGTAATATCTTTCGTACAAACGAATATGACACATGATGATGATGATGTTCCCGATATTGAAATACTTCAATCTTCTTCATACGGTTCTGAATTTGTTGGTATTAAAGAAAAATCGGATTTTAATTTTGATCGTGGTTTTACAATTTCTGTCATTCTTTTACATCCCAAATCCAAAGGATACATTAAATTAAAATCTACTGATCCTTTTGAATATCCCATAATTGACTCACAATTATTGTCGGATAGTTGTGGGAAGGACATAGATACTTTGTACAAAGGAATCCAAATTGGTTTGCAGTTCTTGAAAACAAATGCATTTAAAAAAATAAATGCTCGTTTACGGGAAGTTCATCTTCCTGCCTGCAGGCAATTTAAATACTTTTCAAAAGATTATTGGTATTGCCACATAAGACAATTATCATCCGCTTTTGCTCACATTGTTGGTACTTGTAAAATGGGCCCAAATCCTATGGAGGGTGATGTTGTTGATCACAAATTAAAAGTTCATGGAATTAAGAATTTAAGAGTTGCCGATGCAAGTATTATGCCTACTGTTCCTAGGGCACACACAAACGCGGCATCTATGATGATTGGTGAAAAAGCTGCGAAAATGATCTTGTATGGGTAAATTTTATGTGTAGTAAGAACTACATTACCAAACTTATGAAAAAAATACTTGTTTACTTAAAATACGACTAGTTCAATTTTAGATTAATTATAGCAGAAAATAGTAGATTATTTTACTAGGAGTTAAACAATATAATTGTTGAACTTAAAGTTTGCTGGTGAGGCGTTAGCCAATACAGCAAATTAAGCAAAACAATTATATTTTTTAACTCCAAGTGAAATATATTTTTTTTTCTTCAAACGTTTATTGCTAGTTTTTGTGTGTTATTTTCAAATTTTCGAGATTCTCAAGTGTTATAGTGACGTTTTATTCTCAACGAATCAAGTTGGTACTTTACTGTTACATTCATAATATGATATAATCAAGATACCAAACTCCAAATAGTTGTGAAAACAAAAGAACTGTTGCTTTTAATGATTAGAGAGTAAAAAGCGTTTTTAGCGTCTGACAGTAGTTCAAAAATAAATATGTCGTTTTATTGTCGCTTGAAGAAAAATAATTTTACAACTATAAATGCTATAAATAAAATAATTGTTTTTATGGTTTTAATAAAAGTTAACCAATTGCGGTAGTGGTTGGAAACTGTGTTATTATCAAAGATGCCAAATTGTTTCAATTAGCAAACTAGTAGTATTTTTAACGCCATTTAAGATAGAAAAATAAAACACAACCATCGTTTTTTTGAGTTTAAATGATTTTTTTTATAGAAACCTTTGTGTATTATAATTTTTCTAAAAGTACTTCAAATTTCAAACAAATAAGCGTCTAACAGTTTCCTTCCTAAAGTCAAAATAACGTCGATATTATTATTTTATACACTAACAAAAAGCAGTAAAAACGCTAAGAAATCCAAACGGTCTTTACGATTTAATTGCATTAGAATAAGTGATGAACAACATATTTTCTATTCTTTCGAACTATACATAAATTTGTTCAAATTAAGTGTTTACCATTAGCAACTTAATTATTCAATGTAGGTAAGTATGGACATGAATAACTTTTTTTAAATGAAAAATTTAAATATTAAATTTATGTAACAAAGCATACAATAAATATTCTAAAGTGAAATGTAAGATAAACATTTAAATCTTTTATTTTTCTTAATCTGATTAAGAATCAGAATTGGCCAATAAATGATTTAAAGATTTAAATGTTTATTCTACTTTTTACTTCAATAATTGTCAATTCGACGAATAATGGATCAAAACTTCCAGTTCTTTAAACAAATAAATTTTCTGTTAAGGTGAAAATTAATGAGGTTATTCCTAAAGAACAAACTAAAACAAGAAATTACGTTTTACCAACTTTATTTTATTTAAGAAGTGAAATATGTGTCTTAACGACAGTTCGTGTATCGAATACCTAAAAAGTATAACTAAGAATGTGGCGAACATCAATAGGTGGCGTTTTTAAAAATAAGTAATAGTGATTTTGTCGCCATTTTTCCCACCTACAAATCAATAATGTATAAAATTTAAAATTTTCTTTATTTATAGATAAATTTACGGTATAAAATCACGAGTTTTATAGTTTTAATTCAAATTCCTCTTAAGTTATCCTCGGAGATCCTGAAAAAACTTCTCTATTGTAACCGCTTAGAATTTATTGTTGACAATTAATCGCTTGATATCTGACTCCTAATTACTGACAGCCGTTTCTAACCGATTTTCTTGCTGTACGAAAGAGATCTTGTCTTTAGATTTGATTCTCAAACGCAAACCTTGCAGTACCGCACATAATTTTCATACCATTCTTCCTGCACGAAAGAGATCTTGCCTTTAGGTTCAATTCTTAAAGCAATCTTCGTAATGCAGCTTCTAATTTCTATAATAATTTTTTCTCACGAATCAATCCGGAGCACCAGAATTAATTCTAACCCCAAAGTCAGCAGTGGCGAGACCAGTGTCGACGACCAACAAAAATTCTCTGTTTTAGGTGCTACCGATATAATGTTTTCTCTAAAGATTGTCGTTGTTCTGGCTCGTGAGGGAGTTAAGGCACAACTAAATTGCGTCGCCCGTTCGTCCGAAATCGGCTGTAATTCATCAAAAAAATCGTTCACTCCTAACGCATCATTAGATGCCCGGTTTTTTCTTTCAGTAATAATGGAACAAATGTCCTTCTTGGCGCTAATAGATACCGAAAAGCTATATTCTACTCTTTTATTCTAAATGCAAAATGTATAATATTTTGTAACATTCATAAATTCTTATTCGAGAGTGATGTAGTACCATTATAAATTTTCTTTACGATAACGGTTTATCCTGAATATGAAATTCTCAATTTATTTAATTGTTTTGTTATTATTATTTATTAAATTACCTTATTATTTTATAATTATGTTACAAAAAGTGCGTATTCCTAAAGATTAAAAATAATTATTCAATTATAATTAAATCGTTTATTCAAAGTACACAATGTTCATGCATAAACATTTCTTAAAAGTATGTTAATTAAAAGAATTTTGTTTTGCAAATAATACAGTCGTCTTTAAATTGTCAGTTCCATCATGAGTACTTTTAGTTGTTATTGTTCTGTTTTTCTTACTTTTATTTATATTATGTGTACTTGTATTTCTGACAAAATCTAATATTAATTTTTATGTTAATTCAAAGGGAGCAAGAACGTGTGACCTTTATTTTACTTACCGATTCTAAAAAATCGAAACCTTTTTTAAAAACATATAATGGTAAGTATTTTAGTTTACGCAATTTTCGTAATTAATTTTGCCGACATTGTTTACAATTGTACACATATTAAAAAGTTAACTATTATCAATTAAGCACATTTATATATTGTAGTATTACTTACAAATTAAAGTGCACACAGCCCTGAAGACCTCGAGGAAGAGGCGGTCTAGCTTCTAACAGTAGGAGAAAAGTCGTGGGTTCGTGGATACACGACAAGATTCTATTCATTTAAGTAAATGGTTACGAAAAATCTTAAGTAGTGGGCGCCAGCTAATAAAACAATTCAAAAGAAAGGATAGCAATATTTTATCAACAATAGAAATAACAGCAAGACAAGACAAGACAAACTATGAATTTAAAACTCAAGAAAATAAAAATAAATCCATGGAACTGTATTTTAACATACGCTCAATATATAAACAAATCCGTAAAACAATTTATGCATTTTAACAACAAACAATATCATGGAGTGAGATTACGTGCTAGCTTAATCAATAATTTCACAACCCTAAATCTATGAGTAAAAAATTAACTTACTATACGAACTTCTAGAGCTATTTTGGAATCGATCAGTTTCCTCCAGGCTGGTCACAAACTCTTAGTGAAATTGATTAACACGTACAACAGTAGCATATGTGCTACAGCATACCACAAAATCACATACAAAAACGTAAAGCAGTAATGTGTTTCTTGTTTAACGTACATTATAGAATCGAATCTTAAATACGTCCATCATCAGCCTCAAACCTCAAACCGTTTATTTTGGTGCTCAAACTTTCCTGTGCCCTTAACAACGATACGTAAGCAATAGGTAGCAGATATAGCCTTCCTACGAATGACAGCCATTTCAACATTGACGATAAACCCAATAGAAAATTGTATACGGAATTATTGTTATCTCAACGATATATACAGACTGGACGATTATTTACTACTCACAGGAGATGTGCAATTAATTATAAATTAATAGTAGAGTAGAATGCAATTACAACGTTACAATATTTTTACAATAATTCACCAATCAAATTTTCAAACTTTAAAAAAATTGACCAATACGTATCTTTTACACAAATGTTCTAGTCTCGGTTAATTGAAGCACATACAGGTTAAACACTGAATGTAAATTATTAAGATGATCTTGAAGGCTACATGCTGGATACTCTAGTCTCAGTTAGTAGAAGTGCTTGCAAGTAATTACAAGTTTATAGTTTTTAAGATATTTAGGTGACAGGGACTAGGTAAGGGTAGGTCAAGAGATTTAGAAAGATATCAGTTTAATAAATTAAACAATTTGTAAAGGTTGTTGTTTACAAAATAACAAAAAGAAACAACGGCCCTAGCGGAACAACCTTGAAAAAAAACTAAAGGGAATTTGGCTCGATGTAACTTACTAAAATCCTGGAGGATAAGAATATTTATAGTAGTTACAGCAGCAGCGTACGGTTGTGTCGGAGAGTTGCGTAGATTCCTTAATAACTATAAAAAATTAGAGTGCTGGTCTAACAAGGCGCCGCCACCTGCTGAATAAAGAAAAAAGTAAAACCGACCAACAGGAGAGCAACAAGTTTTACTTAAAATCTAATATGCTAAATCGAACACAAACCAGAGAGAGAGAGAGAGAGAGAGAGAGAGAGAGAGAGAGAGATTGAGAGAGAGAGAGAGAGAGAGAGAGAGAGAGAGAGAGAGAGAGAGAGAGAGAGAGAGAGAGAGAGAGAGAGAGACGAACAATTCAGTATAACAAAGAAATCTTAAAATATTAGGCGATTGACTCCCTCGTTAGAATTATGCAGCATAACCAACCCCTGTAGACGTGATATTCCCTGATGGCTTGCAGTTTAATTAATGCGAAACCGTGGAAACCTAGTGGAATTTCGCCTTCTTCATCAAAATCTTTGGCAGGACCTTTTCCGAGAATCCTGCTTTCGCAAAACATTTAGCAATTGTAATAGGCGAAACGTTTTTCCGGCTACTGATATCCAAACTAAAGCGCTGGTTAAATTAATACTTTTTTCGCATCTTCAAAAAAACGTTTTGTATTTGTGAATGTTAGCAGCCTTTTGATTAAAAGCTTTCTGTAGGCCAATTTAAAGTTTTGGATAATTTCTAGATCCAATGGCTGCACAATATGATGTGGTGTTTGGGGGTAGAAAAAAAAGGTAAAAAAGTCTGGTCTAGTCAGCATTGTAGACATTTTTGGGTGAACACTCTTTCAACATTACTGACAGCTTTGCTTTTCAAGCTTCAACAGTGTCCAAGTTAATATCAGCTAGCGATTTTCAGGGCAATTGGTGTCCTTGGCGCTTACCAAAATTTCCTACCCTTTTCTACCCTTCTCCTTTTCGGTTTAGTGGTGTAAACTCTACTCTTTGATGGTGCTGAGTTTTGCGTGAGATTCTATATTTTGATAGTACTACGACTTTGTCGACTTGCTCACGAATACCTTTTTATTTGGTTGGATTCGTCTCTTGGTTTGATACTTTAGCGGATTGTTTTGTTTGGGATGAATCCATACGCTTTTGCGACTGTTGGTAACCACTCAATAGTGTTGGGGTTTTATTTGTTAAGCAAAATCTACTGATGATTCTTCTTCGGGTTGGGTTTTTATGTCGTAGGGTTGGGTTTCTGAATGTTGTGGTTTTCAGTTTTCTTTGGTAATCCCTTTAAAGGTCTTAATGTTGGTAGGGGGGGAAATTATGTTACGTTCCAAAATTGACTTAGGTTTAATTTGCCGTTAGAATAATTCGTTTGTGTAATATTAGAAATTTTGTATGCGAATGGGCGAAAATATTCCTGAGTACGGCCTCTGGTTAGTTATCTGTGACACATTTGACTCGTCTGGTGTCGCCCCCTATGTTTGAACGCTTTTCTGTCTTTTCCGTTGTTCGTGTTTGAAGGAAATCATCCTCCATCTCAAAAGCTGTAGGGGATCCACATTTTCGGTTCGTATTCGAATTAATTAAGGTCATCCATTAAGTAAAAATGTTTTAGGTGTCGTGAACTATACACAAATATTGTGGATGCTTGGCGATTACAAATATTTTCGTTGGTAGTGAATACTCTACAGGTTAGTTTTATAATGCAAATGACACATGGTTTTCCTAATTAGATCATTTTACAGATTTTTTATTTTGTCCTTTTACCTTTTCTTCTTTGACTTTTGGTTCCTGGTTTGACTTTGTTTGGTTGGTTTGGAGTCGATAATTCTTAAATCTGAGGGGTAGAATAAGCAATTTATGGTGAACATCTAAGGGATGCAGTGAAATTGTAACGTCGTGACAAGTTTATGGATCATAAGCGAAATTAAAGTAAAAACCTATTGAACGTGTGCAGTTACACCATCTCGTACCTCCTGTTACGGGGTCTGTCTCGAATATCAATTGGTCACCTTTGCCTAGTTAAATATAGAAGCTCGGGAATTTGGGTTCTGCAAGTACTCGTCAGACAACAATTCAGACTCCAACCACTCAGCTAAGTACGACGTTTGCTTCACAGAGTTTATAATTTTGTGTTAGATTTATTTAAGTATGATTTTTGATTTAGTTGGGGTGTATGTATGTGATGGATTCTTATTTTATCACGCAAACCAAGTGTTACATTTTCGTGATTTAGTAATACTATATAATCGTCGGTGGGTTTTATTTGTGAAATCAAAGCGCGTGGCGCTTATTAATCGGGTTAACATCGAAGGTGGTACCATTGACCTACTCCCCTCTACATCCTTAAAAGGTCTAAGCTAGCAAAGATTATAAATAACAATCGTTGCCTGTAAAATTAGAACCCAACATATACGTTTTAGTGTAAGAAAGTTGAATATTCTTATTGTGTGTAAACTTAGTAAATTAGGAACGTTTTGGAAATTAGACAATAGTCGATCGTGATAGATCTAATTACTATCTTTGTTAATTTTAATTCGACAGTAGCCTTTAAGTGATCGGCTGCTACCTAATTAGTCAAAGCAGTGCTTTGTATGCAGATGTATGAATTTTGACCTGCTTATTATTTATATATGTTTTCACCAATTAAAAATATAATCACCTCCAATTTAACATCTTGTTTGTTTTTGTTACCACGAAAGCTCGTAGCACAGTGTTTGTCCTCAAACTTCTCCAAAACGGTTCAACCGATTTTAATGAAGTTTTGTATATATAATTGGTAGATCTGAGTATCTATTTTTTATGCTCATAAGTGCAATTGTTCAATAAATATTAATAATTTAATAATTTTCAACCTCGGTCAATAACTGTGTAAGTGATAATTGATTAGTTATCTCCTCCAGCTGATATCATAATCATTAAAATGTAAATAACATATGAGATAGGAAAGAATATTCTACCAGTGTTTGGCCCACGGTCCGCATAGTAACAGCCGGCCCGCCAGCTCAGCCCAATGGGAGCGCTTCCTACCCAAGCCACGCCACCGTCACTGACGGGAGAAACTGACGAGTCTCCTAAAAGCGTTCTATGGATATCTTGCCAACCGGTGTAAATAAGAAGAAATAATAGTATTGTTTACTTAACGTACATATGTTATATAGTATTCTGTAAATATTATAACATTATGTAATTTTACCGGTTTATAATTTGAATAAATATGAAAATGTTTTAAAACTGTTGAAATACAACAAAAAAGAAATTTACCACTTTTAGCCGTTTTTTGTCGCACAGTAGTGTGCATGTTTTTGAGGAGGTACTGCTAACAATTCTTTAATTTGCCGAAGCGAAGCGCGGCAGGACAGCTAGTTTTATTATATTTGTGTATTTTTGTGTTGGGTTTTACACTCTGACCTCACCTTTGTCGCGCAGCTTGATGTCTTTAGATTTTGACTCTACTCTACACGGCAAAAGTAAAACTTTTAAAGCAAGGTAGCTGAACCACAAATTCAAGGATGTTTGTCTTCCCGTCGGAATCTACAAATCAAATTAAATGATGGGACTAACTTACAAAGTTATACTTACTATTAATTTTAATTTTAAATAGCAAATCAAAATGTGTAAGATTAAATCGAAGTTCGGGATTTTAGACTCATCAGATGCATTGAAGTCAAGACATCAATCTAAGTCATTTGAATGTTGACACTTAACTAAAGTAGACACGTTACTGCCTGACAATTCTCGAGTTGATAAAGGATTGCTTGCAGTCGCACCAATGTGTATTTGAAGATGAACGAATCTATTTGTGCATATTTCGATTTGCAGGTGGATTTAGATTTAATAAGTTACAGATTATGATTGACTATTTGAAATGGAACGTATGTGCGTCCAACGCTTAGGTAATAACTATGTTTTAAAGAACGGCAGGATTTACTTATTATCTACAATATTAAAAGTGTATAAATGTACAAATAAATTTTCATGTTACATACAGCAAAACTTCCAACATCTTGGGCCTTGCGATTTGTGATTAAGGACAAACCTTTGAATTCTTGTTTCTGGTTAAATTTGATCCAATGCAAACGGATCGACCTACCCTCTAGCGTAACAAACCTAACTAAATATTTACCGGCCTACGCCGGTTATTAACAATTTTCCGGCCAATTTTGACGATTGTAAAGTTAGTGTTTCTGGACGGAAGCCTCAAAATTTAAATTTTGTATTTTTATCATTATGGGTCAACATCTCGAAGAAAGAAAAAACGAGGAACCAACAAATCGTAAGTGTTAAAATTATATTTTTGTACTCATAACCTAAGATTTCTGATTTCCCGGTTATTTTCGATGCACGGGAAGTTCCGTTTCCCGCACCGCGGTGTTTTTTAGTTTCCAAGGGAATAGGAGAATTTTTGTTAGGTTGGTATTAGTTGACAACGCAAAGCAAACTGTCAAGTAATCGGCGGGATAGTGCTACCAACTCAAATTTCTTGTAAACACAAAAAAATAAGCAACTGTGAATTAATTTATTTATGAATTATTACTACAGTTACTCGTTACAAAAAATAATATACCTAATTTTTTCGAGAAGAAATTTCCCGAACTTGTTAGATAAATAACTATTGCCGTTGATGGCTGAAAAGTTTTAGCAAATAATAATCGAGGAATTTAATTTATTACTGCAAAACTTGAGCAAATATAATCAAGATAGACTTAACGTAGAAAATTAGATTATTTACATGGATTAGACAATGAATATGAAGTAGAAAGGGATAGAAATTTTAAATTTAGTAAAATAAATTGTTAACCACCTGGTGAACAAGTGATTTAAAAACTGTAACGTCCATTATTCCGTTAATGATCGATAGCGAAAACACAACCAGACAACTTATTGACCCAATCGAATAATACAATAGTTCATCAAATGACAATGGTAAGAAATTGTTAGTCAATTACGTATTAAAAGATAAAACTGTCGCAAAATGCAAAAACAAATTAAATAAAACTTACGAGAACACCAAGGTTCTTGTTAAAGATATTAAATTTCATTTGTTAACACATCAGTCAACTGCGGGGTTGTCAGCAGAATTACATAATTTAAAACAATACTACAAATCTATTGAAAATTTTGAGAAAAATGATAATGATAAATTTTACAATCGCACAAGCGGAAAACGACGAAAAAGCTTTACCACAGTTATCAAAGGATGCACTTTTTCTTCTTTCTTAATACTTGTTCATACAAAAAAAATCTATGTACGCAGCTTTAATTAAATCATTCTCAATACTTTGTCTGCATAATTTACTTATGTCCCAAAGTATGCGTTTTACATGTATGTTTACATATATTTATGTATAAAACTTGCTTGAGAAAACCTTAGTTAAAAGATTTTCATATGAGAAATGTAAAAGTGTAACAAAATAAGCAACGTTACTAATTAGTTGTAAAGTTTTTTCCAATAAAAGTATCTATATAATAGTATATTAAATAACAAGTTTCATAAGGGTTGAATTGGCGCATGCGTCGCAGGTGTAGAAAACGAGCCGAAGGCGAGTTTTATGGACAAGTGCGCCAATGCCCTTATAAAACGAGTTGTTTATGCTATTTTTTCTAATTTGCGCACCTTTTTTTCCTATTTTAATAGAACAATTTTTTTTAAATTTAGGGAATTTTGTGTTGGTTGGTAATGCTCCCCGCCAACTTTATTTTAAAATTTAATTTAAATTTCGTTTTTGTCATTTCAAACAAAAATTATTATAAATTATTGTTACTTACTGTTAATAATGAGTAAAGAGATTTTTGTTTGCACTCAGCCTGAAATTCGGCAAATTGCTGAAGCAACCACCCAAAATTTGTTACCCGACAAGTCGGAAGCGACATACAAAAAATAATTCGCAAAGTTTGAAGAATGGCGAAAGAAAAATAAAATTCAAACCATCTCAGAAAATGTTCTCTTGGCATACTTCGAGTCCCAGCGGCAAAAATATAAACCATCTACCTTGTGGACCATTTACTCAATGTAAATAAATTTATTTGTGACGCAGAAAATCATAAATACCTTGCAATGAAAGTATGTGTTATAATTCTTCCAGATATATCCATAAATCCCATAATATTTTTAGGTGATCTTAATTATTGGCTACAATGGGGCTTTAAGACGCGAGGAACTCGCCAACATGAGTGTGTATGACATTGAATTTAAGTCCAAATTGGTGACAATTTCAGTGCCTAAAACAAAACAATAAGTCCCGATTGTTTGCAATCACAGAGGGAACATGGATTGCACTGATAAAAGAATATTATCAATTAAGACCACAAAAAGTGACTCACCGGTGGTTTTTCCTGACCTATAGAAGTGGCAAATGCATAAATAGTCCTATTGGCATTAATAGGATGGGGGGCTATTTGCAAAGAAATTGCCAGTTCCCTTCGGTTACCCAATCCAGAGCTTTATACTGGACACTGTTTCAGGTGATCTATACTCAGTATACTATTGGCGCGGAGTAATAAACCTGTCAGAATTATCGAATCTCCCGTATTGCAGTGGCGTAGGTACCTGATACGTTTGGAAAATCATATTTTTTTGGTAAATATATTATAATAGTAAAATCTACCTTAAAATGAATTTCTGTTATTGTTTCAGTCCTTACTTTGTGGAATCTATTTTTCATAGTAAATAATTTAATTCAGCAATATTCCACCGTATCTTGGTATAATACCCACATCTACGGCTATGATTCTCGTTTCGTCAGTACCTGAGCTGATGGCAACGTGTTTACATAGCTTAAACTATTGTTCTCAGACCCTAGATGGGTCGATATCCTGCAAGAACGGCACAATGATCGTATTTTGGTTAGAATTTATTGGTTTTACTTAACCGTAGAAGTACCGCTTTCACAAGAAAATAAAGTAATTATGATTTATTACTCCGCGCCAATAGTATACAGACTTTAGTGTGACTCATTTGGCTAACCGTGGAGGTGATTTGCTGACTATTAAGAGGCACGGAGGTTGGAAGTCGAGTGCTGTAGCAGAAAGTTACGTCGATGCATCCCTAAAGAACAAAATTGATGTATTACAAAAGCTTCGACCACAATATACTGACGTTTCCTTACTTGGATCTTCCAGGGAGGAAAATCCATCTCTGCAGTTTTATTATGGAAGTAATGAAACTGTTACGGTCCACAATAATAGCAATGTTCCATGCATAAATGTCCAAGCACACGATACAGCAAATATGAGCATCAATGTTTACAACACATGTCCATGTAACAAAAATAATTAAATTTTTCACTTCTTTATAATAAATTATAACCGTTTGTTCGTATGTACACTATTGCGTTATTTTTTGTCACAAAATAATTAAATACGTATGCAGCTCGATGTAAACTAGGTAACTAACGAACTTCTACTATTTAAAATTTAAGGAATTTGAGACTCAAGCTCTCTGCAACACTCATAACACTTGAGTAGTTGGGGTAGTACATTGAAAACACCTTGTAATATGTAATACTATTGATTATAAAGGTAATAACTTATGAGTAGATTAAGAAATTGTAATAAATCCACAAATATTTACTATAATTTTATTTCAAATAATTCATAAAGCAATACAAGTTTACAAGTACCTACCTACCTATTCAATAACAAAAGTTAAAAGAATACTGTATTATCATTTTCAATTATAGATAATGTAGGTGGTCACATGGGGGTTACCAATTTCTTGAAATTTGTGAACTTGGATGCGTCATATTGCCGTTTTGCAGCACCTACAGTATTTGGTATTGTCACCATTTCGTTCTTTTAAATAACAGAACTTGTCTTTCGAGTACTAGAAAATGAAATAAAAAAAAAATGATTAATTCGACTGTACCTAAGTGTATGTCTTATTTATAGTATGTAACATAAAATTACAATTACTTACATAAAATTACAATTTCTTCCGTGCAATTACAATTACTTATTTACTTAAAATAATTTACCCGGTGTTGACTTGTCAGATGACTTCATCATCTCAAACTAGCACTACCAACCATACAAATGAAAATTATCCTAAATCTATTAAAGTACAGTGTACTCTTATAGATAGCTATAAACGACTCGGACTGAGAAACGTTAATAAACGTATTATAGACGAAAATTAGAAAAAAAATGTTATGAAAGTTTAAATGTAAATCAATATCAAAACGTTAATTTGAAAATAAAAAAATAAGAAAACTGGACATACCATAAAGTAGATTACAAACCGTGTGGATCACGAAATTTAAAATAAATCATCAAGGGTTGATATTATTTATATTATTTGTTAATTTGTATATATGTAAATAATTTAGTTAGAGTTATTATGTTAGATTTAGGGATGGTGTTGGTTAGTCGTTTATTATTCGTTAGTAATTACTAGTTTTTTATAAGTACGTAGATTAGTCAGTTGTGTTTTGTTGTTAAGTAATGGGTTTTATTATATTGATTATATTACTGTAGATACTGTTTAAGTTATTCGTATTGGTATTGAAATTGACTTTATTAGAGTAAGTTTTTATTGGTACCATTTCGGAAACTAATCTTTTGAGAATATTCTACACATCAAAAATCTGTGATTTTTGAAATCGAAATTGTGTCCCGTGTTTATATGGAGAGATGACAGTCCTGTATTGTCCATTTTTTTGTTGCAATTATATTGGTGTTGTTTCAAGTGACTAGAAAGTTTCTGTTTTGTCTGTCCAATATAATATTTAAGACAATCCATGTAATTACGTTTGTAAACCACGTTGGATTTATTTAAGGTGTCAGTTATATCTTTTAAAAGAGAGTGTATGTTGTTATAGTATATGGTATTCTGGTTATATAACACTAGTTTCATAATTCTTTAATTGAGTAAGGGTATATTATTAATTTTTTGTATGTAGATGTATGTATGTAGATGTTTGTAGAGTGGTATTCGTATTGGTGAGTGTTTGGTTTGATCTGTAGTTATTATTTAAAAATTTGTTAATTAGTTTTTGAGGATTATTGTTATTTTTTGAAATGTTTTTAAGAATTTGATTGTTTTTGTAATGGAATTCCGCATGGCAACGATAGTATTGATTTTTTGGTGTAAGGGGTGTTTGGAAAAATAATTAATATTCCGTTCTGATGCCATCGGTTTCTTACACCAGTCAGTTATAATAGTGTTATGTCTAGGTCTTTTAGTATGTCTAAAAGGGTATCAATTCCCATTGCCACCGTAAACCTTAGATGAAGATCATATTTATTGAATAACTCTAAAGTAGTGTCATCATGTTGTTAGGAATACCAGTGATGATATCATCTACGTAAACGAATATAAATACAGGAGTGCAATTCACGTTTTCTAATTGGGTTCAGACAGTAGTGATCAAGTCGTGAATAGCTAAACTCTCTAATATGTGAGAAACTGGATTACCAATAGCGGTGCCTATTTTTTGGATGTAGTAGCGGTCTTTGAATTTAAAATAACCCAAGTCAAATATAAAATTTATAATATCAGTTAACTACTTAATGTTTAACTATTAAAATCAGTTAAGTAAGTCCAGTATTTTTTGATTAAGTTTATTATCAGTTCTCTGCATATGTTTGTAAAAAGCAAACTAACGTCAAATGAAACAATAATATATAGTCTGTATACTATTGGCGCGGAGTAATAAATCATAATTGCTTGAAATAATTCTTTATTTTCTTGTGAAAGCGGCACTTCTACGGTTAAGTAAAAACCAATAAATTCTAACCAAAATACGATCATTGTGCCGCTCTTGCAGCATATCGACCCATCTAGGTTCTGAGAACAATAGTTTAACCTATGTAAACACGTTGCCATCAGCCCAGGTACTGACGAAACGAGAATCATAGCCGTAGATGTGGGCATTATACCAAGATACAGAAATAATGGTATATAATACGTAAGAAGTAAAATTTGTAATGTGATCTACTATACAAATAAAATAAATAACATATAACCACATAATAATTCATATCAAGGTAGATTTTACTATTATAATATATTTACCTACTAAAAATACGATTTTCCAAACGTATCAGGTACCTACGCCACTGCAATACGGGAGATTCGATAAATCTGACAGGTTTATTATTCCGCCCCAATAGTATACTGAGTATAGTTACTGGGAATAGTAAAGATTTTAATTTTTTTCTACTAACTCGTAAGAATTATTTAGATTAAACTTAAATAAATAGGAGATGTTTAAAATTCTCTTGTTAATGCATTTGTAGGTTTAACTTTTAGCTCATAATTAAGTTTGTCAATGTCTACCGTTGCGTTCCCTTTATCCGACTTTGTGATAAATAATTTTTTTAGATTTAAAAACTTATTAGTGTTATGAAATGTCCAGCTCAGACTTAACTAACAGTTTTCAAAATAAGAATAATAAACTAGCTATTATGCTTATGTGTCTTATATAATTTATAAATTTTTTAATTTAATTGACATCATCAACCCTTCATAATTTATTTTAAATTTCGTTTATAATCTACTTTTGGTAAATCCAGTTTTTTAATTTTTTCATTTTAAATTAACGTTTTGATATTGGTTTATATTTAAACTCTCATGATATTTTGATATAACCACTTTCATAGGAAAAAAACTTTTACAACTTAGTTAGTTACATATATAAACTATTTACGCTTTAAGCAATCAATATTGTTTATTTATTTATTATTTATTAACTAGTTTCAACTCAAAAATATATCGTGAGTCATCTTCAGAAGTTGTCAATAATTTGTCAAAATTTCTGAAGATGACTCACGATAGCTTTTTTGAGTTGAAACTAGTTAATAAATAATAAATAAATAAATAATTTTGGATTGCTTAAAGCGTAAATAGTTTATATATATAAATAACCAATATTTTAATTAATGGATCCTATATTCATACATTAATTAGTTACGTTGCTTATTTCAGTACACTTTTACATTCGTCATATGACAATCTTTGGTTAAAATTGTTATGGGTTAGCTGAAAATTTATTTACCCAGTATGTTTAATAATTATTAAGAGTTTGAGGTTCTTAAAAATGCAGGAACGAGATCTTCTATTAAATACCTATAAAAAATAAAATCTAATTAATTGGTTTTAAGAGGAAAACTTACCATGTTAACCCATTAGTGCATACGAATTTTTTTTTAATTTAAACGGACTCTATGCACAGAAAACGAAATCTTACATGAATTTTTATATCTGATATTTAACTTATATATTAGGAGACGTATGGTCTAGCTTGAAACAGTCTTTTGGATGAAGTCCAACATTACATTTTGCACAAATAAATTTACTGTTTTTTAAGCAATACTTACATTTTCTATCTGTATTAGAGTATTCTATAAGGTGTCGTACATTGTCAAGTCTTACATCTGTTGTAGTGGAAAAAGATTTAGGTCTCAAAGGCTTTACTCCATAAGTTTGTAGAAATGTCAATGCAATATACCTTCGAAACACTAACAAATTTGCACAATTTTCATAAGTAGCCAGCCGTTCACGATAGCCACATCAAATAAATACACAAATATAGGCCAGTACCATTTTCTTTGGCGTATTCTAGAGCAATATGCTGCAACAAGTCCAAAAATTGGCCAAAAATTTTTAAGTGCCCCTCTTTTCTTTATTTAAAGCTTTTTGATCTGGAAAAGGACAACCTTCTAGCCTGTTTTGTCTTATAGTCCCTGTTGCACAAATATTTTTGCTTGATAGATGTTCTAGTAAATCGATTCCAATAAACTAATTGTCAAAAAATAACTTATATCCGCTTCCTGCTTCAATTTGGGCATTTTCGATTAGGGACAAAACGACATCACCACCTAATCCGAAATGCTTCTTACGATCTGATTTTCCAGTGTATATATCGAACGCCAACATATATCTAGTACTTGTACATATTGCCCAATTCTTGTAACCAAACCTTATTGGTTTGCCTTTGATGTATTGCTTTGCATGATGCTTTCCATAATATGGGATCATACTTTCATCAATAGAGAAGTGTTCTTCTAGTCCTCCATGTTTACAAAAATTGGCATTCAGAGCTTTGATTACTGGTTCAATTTTAAATAATGTATTACTGTTATTATTAGACAAATTGTCGTTAAAATGAAGATATCACAGTAGTAACTCATATCAATTTAGCCTCATAGAATTCGAAAAGATTTTAGTATATGTGTATATACAGGGTCATCCCCAAAGTCCGCACCAAATGGAAACTTATTTATTATGGGTTTTTGATAAAAAGTTATTCTTTATAAAAGTTTGTGCATCCTCTAAAACTAAAAATACACCAACAAAATGTGGCGTAAGACGCGTAATGTACGAGGTGCATTCAAAAATTTAATTTTGAGTCAAGTGCCCTTATTTCAGTAAATATCAAAAAATTTATTTGAAAAAGTTGTTCATCATTAAAAAACACATTAAGATTTTGAAGTCATGGCTATCTAAAAAATTTTAATTTTTTTAATTCTTTTTAAATGGTGGCTATAAGAAAAAAAGATTTCCTTTAAATGATAATTAAACGATATCTTGTATACAACCGTTTATTTAAAAAAATTGTAATTTACAAATTGCCTAATTATTCTGCTAATTATGGTAAATTTTTTTATTCATTAGAAAAAACTTCAAAATTTTTGGTGCAAAGTTCTTTTGATTTTTTGTTGACACCAAAAATTGCTTAAAACAGGTTAGTATCTTAACAAGGATATTATTTTCAATAATATTGAGGCACTAAACATCCAAATTAAATTACATCTCAGTATGATGTCTATTCCGCAACATGCACAGTTAAAATTTATCTTAGATGACCATGACTTCAAATCTTGATATTTTTTTAAATGAAGAACATATTCTTTAAATACATTTATTGATATTTACTGAAATAAGGGCACTTTACTCTTGACTCAAAATTAAATTTTCGAATGCACCTCGTATATTACGCGTCTTTCGCAACATTGTCGTGGTGCATTTTTAGTTTGAGAGGATGCAAAAAGTTTTATAAAAAATAACTTTTTATCGAAAAACCCATAATAAAGAAGTTTCCCATTTGGTGCGGACTTTGGGGATGACGCTGTATATGTTTGGGTATTTAGAATAGCCTGAAAAGCCAGGCTACCCAACATAACATATAACTCATATAACCTATGGTGAAATTAAGAATTTTATTTTTCTGCTGGCTGTATCGAGTTGGTTTCACTCACAATTTTTTGCATGATTTCATCGTCAAAAAACAGTTGAAAAAAGTAAACTGGTGATTCGGCTGATTGTGCCTCTTCAGACGGACTTCTAGGATTGCAATCGGTATTTAATTTATATACTGGAATGCTGTTTGACCACGTATGAATCTTCTTCTTCTTTTTAGGTTGTTCGTCTTCCTTACTTTTATCATTTATATTATTTTTAGGTAGATACTTCTCTTTCAAAACTGACAAAGGTTCATCACTTTCTTCATCAGAGGATTCAAAAACAATTTCACACCTCTGTCGTAATATAGAGCCAGGTAAATGGTTGACATTACCAGCATCCTCTTGGTCAGAAATATCACTATCTTCGTCTGTTTCAACTCGATTTTCTGTGTAATAAAAACAGTTGCAGAAGATGACAAAATATTTGCTTCATTTTCTGAATCATTTTCAATTAAATCTAACAGCTGAGCTAGCGATAACCTAAAAAATAAAAAAAAAATCTTATAAAATAAAAAAAATTAGATAAATAATGACTTTTGTTGCATAAAGTTCGTTTAAACGGACAGCGAAGAAAACACGCGTGTTTTTAAAAGCTAACCTCACAACAATGTTTATTCTGTAATTATATAAAACTAGATACATTATAGATTATGTTTATTCAGATTTTTTAGTATTTGATTCAGCTTAATTAAAATTAGATTAAAACTTACTCGCGATTTCTCGTGTTGTATAATTCAGGATCTATGATCAAGCAAATAACACAAACTAACTTGCTGTCACATAAACTGTAAACACTTAACTACTCAGTTGACTGTTAGGAACCTGTTCACAACTGCACAGCCTCTCCTCACAAACAACATGGCTAGCAGCCAATTAAATCTCAGCGTCCGTTATAACGGCAGTATGCACTAATGGGTTAAAGTGAATTGTGCAAACTGGTGTAAAGTTTAAAACTAAAAATCCTGCAAAAGGAATTTACAATTCTAAAACAACATTTCAATTAGTGATTATGTGGCAGTATTATTGAAAAACAAGAGTCTCGTGGAAGGAACCATGTCTGAAAATAAAATTAACTATTAAAAGTAATTCAAATTTTGACGTAAGATGGCATAAGAAATGATGGTGAAAACATAAAAAATTGTAGAAGAGATCAAATGGGGCTGTAATAGATATGTAAGATAGACGATATAAACTTTAAAAGTGAAGTTAATATCAAAACTATAAATATGAAAATGAAGATAAATATTAAAACGAAGCAGCAAGTAATTATAAAATGGGCTGGAAAATGTTATCAAAATTTTAAATATGAAAAGAAAATAAAAAATAAAACAACATACAAATTAATGTTCAAGAATCAAAATTAAATTTGCAACTTATTTAAATGTACCCATTCCTGAGAAAATGCGATTTTTTGGAAACATCTTTATTTGGGTAACATTCTAGAGGTTTCTTAACCTATAAATTGAGGAAAAAGTATTTATCTAAATAAAACAATAAAAGGATTGTTTCATCCTCAAAAACGAAGCTTCCCTAAGATGTAAGTACTAACTAGCTCAAGTCGCGGAT
Organism: Abscondita cerata; assembly: GCA_030710515.1. Classification (NCBI taxonomy): domain Eukaryota; kingdom Metazoa; phylum Arthropoda; class Insecta; order Coleoptera; family Lampyridae; genus Abscondita; species Abscondita cerata. Next base: position 371,624 of record JALBCR010004325.1, read on the forward strand.
GAGATGGGTTTTGTCTAATAAAATTCTCCTTTACCTAATTAGTTAACTTTGCTTAAGTATCTGTCAATTAATTGTAATTAGGGCGTTACCTTTTTTTTAAACTTAACTTACGCCCCTCGCTGAGGAAGTGTCAAAAAAAGGAAATTTCTCCCTCAAGATTCAAACTGTCTTCCAAAAAAAATTAAAACGCATATAACCAATTTTTATAACTCATATAAAGGCTGATCGATCAAGCCCTGACGCAACTTAACAACAAAACAAATTCTAAAATTATCTAACACGCGCGCTAAACAAAAGGTTTTATAATACGAAAAACGGGGACTTAATTTTGTTTTTCTACAAACGCTACTAAAATTGAAATTTTTACCCGGCATACTGCAATTAAAAATGTAATATTATATAGCGGCGAATTAAAAGTACATCACGTGGTTTACTTTTAACACTAGCATTAAAAATGAAATGACAGTCTTTGTCAAAATGAAAATCGATTTTGGTTTATTCTTTTTAAGTTTATATACCTACTTATTTTCTGAACGCATGATGATGAGAGTTCTTTAGACAACACACAATTCTCTCCCTCTTTTACTTGTGCAACTAACCTAACTTTATAATTCAAGGTGGAAACACAGAAAAAGATTACTTTGCTGTGGTGGAAACTCGAAATTCAGATTTTATTAACGAAATTATTAATTAATCTAAACTTGTGAACGTTGCACAAATATTACAAACGATCTAAAACCCGGATCAAACGTCAACTCTCTATCTAACAAAATGCAACCAACCCTCCTCTTTTTCTTAAATAATTACGCCCACTTTCTATGAACTAAAACTATAATTAACAAATCGTGGTGTATGATTTATAATTACATAAAAAAAACGCATTACATTTTATTTAATTAATGCTAAAGATCTACAAACAAATTCGACAATTTGCATCTTGCACAGAACTTCCATATAAGTATCGAAACCAAAAACACCCGCGAAGTAAGGTAACAGGATACTTACACACACGTTAAGGTAGTGTTTTTATTACAACGGAATTAATGAGCAGCTAGGGGCATTTAAAAACAAATTTAATAAAAGTAGATGATAAATTTGAGTTTTTTTAAAATATCTAACAAAATTCTTTTAGTGGTTGAACAACAACTTTAGTTAAATATTAAAAATATTAAAAGTTAAATTTTTCCATTCTAACAGTCTTGATGTAATTGTATTCTAACAACTGTTTGACTATGTACATTTTTCTAATGTTTAATACATTTTTACCTTGATAAAAACCCTCACAAGGTTGGACGCAAGGTCGGCTTTACATGTAATTTTAGACAGTTATTTTTATCTCCATCTCCACCCACAAAGGAAAACACCTTTAAATCTTACTAGTTGATTCTCAATTTTATTGTAGCACCTATAGAATCTTGAATAACATTTTGTGCAAATGCATTGATTTTCTAGTCCTCTTGTCGGTTTAATTAGCACCTCTTCCTTTGACAACAAATTTTAACGATACCAAGTCATCATAGTTTTGTTATGCAGGAAGTCCATTTTTTGGAACATCTAAATCTATGATCGAAGTAATTTATATCGTAAGTTCAGTTAGTTTAGGATAACTTACGAATCGTTGCGAATACGTTAGTTTAAATTTAGTTACACCATTTATTTTGATACAAAGAGGTACTTATACAGGGTGTAACAAAATAACATTTCAAGAGGTGATTCCTTATCAAAAAAAGATAGGGTCTTTATATAAAGAAACTTTATTAAACATCCCTTGTTAAGATACAGCCTAAAGGGGGTTTATAAAATTTGTTTTACAATTTTTTCACAAACACTAAAAAGTTAGAAAATTGAAATTAAGGTGACATTTTCTACTATCGAAAACACATTTAACCAGTAATTTATGTGGTTTATCCCATGGGTTGTAAGAGGTGGAAAACGCAACCCTTAAAATTTATTTTAATGTAACTTTTGTCTTATTATTTGTTTACCATTTTAATATTTATTTCCAATAGCTTGTTTCATTCTAACAAAAATGTCTTTGAATTTTTCCCAAAATTACCCAGTTCGCAGCAAAAATTATTTTACGAACAACTACAGAGATACATCGGCATAAAACGAAAATGCGAAACTAATTTATCTAGTAGGCCGCTATTAGTTATAGTGACAATTCAATTGGTATTACGCTGTCAGTTTGTAAATTTTTGAAATAGAATTAATAATTGTGTGTTGTTGTTCTGTTCTTTATTTGTTAGTTTAATAATTCATTTGTTATTAAAATACATACACAAATGAGGAAATGGCTGATATGCATTACGTTTACGATCTGTCGCAGGGGAATAGGTTAGAAGCTACTGGAAGATATGCTGAAATGTAACCTCAACCTTTTTTAGTGTTTGTAAAAAAATTATAAAACAAATTTATGTACCCCTTTAAAAGTTGCATCTTAACAAGGGATGCTCAATAAAGTTTCTTTATATAAAAGACTCTATCTCCTTTTGATAAGAAATCGCCCCCTAAAATGTTTTACACTTATTTTGTTACACCTATATTATACTTTTATTAGGAGATTATGTATGTATCGTCCATTTATTTTTTTTATATTTAATAAAAAGCAATTTTAAAAAGTCAATATTAACTACTGCTCTATTTTAAAGTGGAAAACAAATTTGGAGTATACCAAATTCAAAAAATAATTCTTTAGTGTCAAAAATGTATACAAAAGATTTCTTTTAAACATTTAATATTTGTCGACCTAAAAAAAATTGTGCCACACATTTTGTAAATGTTTTGCAAACATTCGCCTCAGCCGTACAACATTATGCTCACGACACTAACTATTATAGATAATGAACATATTTTAAGCAAATGGTCCTTCACTTTTGTATGACAGTATGTTCTTAATTTTGAGGCTCTTAAATATTCTCAAAATCAACAAAACACAATTGACCGTGATAATCAAAAATAAATTAAATTAACATAATTATAGCAAAGTAGAATTGGGGAATTTAAATTTTTGTTAATAATTACGTTTGCTGACTATATGGCAAAAAAATGAGAATAAGTTTTACAATTTTTTTAAAATCCTTTATAAGGTGTTCACAATTTAAATAAATTTTTAAAAAATGTACTAAGAATAAACACAAAATTCTAAAAGCTATAATTTATTTAATAATTCGTAATTCATGTTTAACAAGTATACTCGAAGCTGAATGTGTCAAAAATAATTGTCTCTCGTGTGCATAATGATCGTTGAATATAAATTTGCGGTAAGAAAATTATTTGGTTCCCTAATTTTAGTCATTATTTTTGCATCGAAGTTACATCTAAATTTGACTGGTGCGGTGGTCAAATTTTTATTTTTCCTAAAAAATTAGTGCATTTTTGTTTTAACATTTTTATGTGGGTTACTTGTTTAATGATTTTACACGAAATTTATGTGCATTGCAATTCTACAAATGATTATTTTATTGTGTTTAGAAGAAAAACAGATTATGAATGAAATTCTTGGCGTTCTATGATCTGTATTCCAAGTGTGGTTTGTCTCTAACAAGGTGTTTTTAGATGCACTTACGGCTATAAACTGCTAATGTACTGTATTATTTATTTAGTTAATGCAGATAAAATCTATAGAACCGATTTATGAATAAAATTACAAGCTTTAGTTGAAGGATAACAAATAAACATGGATCAGTTTTTCTTTCGTTAATCGATTTGAGGAGGAACTGAATTTATAAACTCATGAACTGGTATCGACTTTGTTTAAAGCTGTATATTGATATTTAATATTCTAAAGTCGTCCATATTTTTTAATAAAAATGTAAGAACATTTAACGACTTCAAACTATTTTATAATGAGAATCTAAAAGTTGATTTCTGCAAGCTTTGTAAAAAGGTGAAATTTACAACCAAAAGGTATTAGGTACAACCAAATTAATTAATATGACATTTGTCAATTTTGTTCTGCAATGTCTACTTTATTATCTGTACCCCAAACAAATTTAAATAAAATCTTTATTACTTCAGGATTTTATGCATGACCTTCTAAACAGATTTGATAAAATTGCTTAAAAGTTACATTTGAGTATCAAACAACTAATTTTTGAACATACACAATTCATAATTTCTTTTAGTAATTCAAAGTTAAGAAAAACTATAATTGAGTTCATGCATCAGTCAAAAACGTTGTAATTATTACGCTCATACACGAGCTGTCAAAGACGTATTGTCTAACGCTAAAATAGCTTCCAAATAGAAGTTTGGATTTTATCGTCCCCACAATATGCTTAGGAGAGTAATTTTATTGTCAATTGTCATTTTTATCCTACCAGTTGTTATCATTCAATGTTTAGTGTTTTGCTGTTCACCTTCTTCGATTTCTAAAATATAACTTTCTGTCAGATTTAAAGTATAAAACTACTACCTATTACAGAAGTAACTATTTTTTCATAATCATGTTATTACTTGTGTATTACTTCTATATGGATAAAAATTGTATGTTAATACTACGATATTTTGCATACGGATTTAGAGGCCAGGAACTAAACCATCTCTATACCTAAGTCTTCAAAAAATACTACTTTTCCATTATTAGTTGGTAACTTGTTAATACGTTTTATTATGCGATTTATCACTGATTACATAAATAGCTGTTTTATAATAGAAAGTGTTGCGTCGTAATTTTTCTCAATTTCAATATTAGATATTATTGCGTTTGATTAAATTGAAGGAACTATCACAGAACAACGTTTTATTTTTTAATTTTATTTTAAAGAATTCAGTCACTCCAAGCATATTTAAATTATATTGGTAGTAAAATAACTGAAAGTCAAAACCAATACTTCTATATTTAATTCGTGATTAGCTTCGACTCGAATAAACTGAGTCATCTTCAGGTAAAGAATTCCTCAAAATACAATATTTATACAGGGTCCGGCACATTGAGCGTTCATTAAAAGTATATGGAGAACTAATTCTATTTATTTTCTGAAAATAGTGCTGCGCCTGTTTTCGACATCACTGAACTCATACAGCACTTCCGGTTATACCGGAGGTAGCTGTCAACTTTCTTATTTCAAATAAAACATGCTATTTTTATTTTATTTTCAAATTTTACGTAAAGTTTAAAGTGTAGTTTAATTACTATACCATACCCAAAAAATGACTGGTTTTTTAGTTATATCTATTTTTTGAAAAAAAATTAAAATCATGTTGAATTTTTTATCTTTCATACCTCAACATGATATAAATATTTTAGTTCTTAATTTGTTGCGACAATTGTCGATATGTTACAGTAACTCACATATGAATGGAAACTCAAATTGCATGTACAGGGTGATAAAAATTCTCGTGCCAATATGAACAACTTTTGACCTCAAAAACTTGCTTAATTTAAATGGGACACCTATGTTTTTAATCATCAATTGATGTCTTTAGTTGTTTCTTCGATCATCTAACATGTCCTATGCTCAAATTGATGAGACACTCTGTGTTTTTAATCATCAGTTTAAGCATAGGGACATGTTAGTATGTATCGAAAGAGGACAACAAAAGACATTGAGATATGAACGATAACAATTCTACATTATTTTTTAATTTTTTTTCAATAAAATCGATATAACTAAAAACCAGTCATTTTTTGAGTATGGTATAGTAATTAAACTACACTTTAAGTTTTACGTAGAATCTCAAAATAGCATGTTTCATTTGAAATAAGAAAGTTGACAGCTACTTCCGGTACAACCAAATTAGTTCTCCATATACTTTTAATGCACGCTCGATGTGCCGGGCCCTGTATTAATATAGGTGATTATGTGTCTGTGTGTCTGTCTGCCTGTTTGTTATCTATGGCCGCCCAAACGTACGATCCTCCAGGCCTAAAAATTGACTTACATGAGCAAATTTTACGGGGAGTAATACAGGTCCCTCCTTGATCTCCCTGAGACAGGAACCCCTCAAACATTCTTCTGGAACCCCAAACGCCCACCTATGAAACCTAGGTTTCTCAAAGAACTACACCAGCAATTCGACAACCTCGTTTGCACTGCTGGGCTTTTTCTCAAGCAGCACCCTAGTCTTACCATCACGGTATCGATTAAACATACAGCTATCCCGAGAGAAGTGGAAAATATGTGAGCGGAGAACATCATCGAACCTAACACCTTTACGTATTGTTCTCCGATCGTAAGAAAGAAGTGTGACACTCCACGGTTGTGTGTCGACTAGCGGCGTTTCAACTCGGTCATGAAGGATAAAATCTCTAATCTACTAGACTTGGACTAAACAAAGATTTAAAGTTTGTGTATTGGAAAGTTCTAAGAAACTTACAGACTTAGCCACCCCCGACGAGCTGTCTACTAATTCCGGATGATGCTGTACCCCAGTTACTTATCCACAAATTGATGACTCAAGAGGTATTCCCGGGACACACCATAAATGCCGACGAAAACAAACCAGGTCCCGACCACGTAAATGCACTACAATCCGCCGAACGCCCTCATAGCGAAAACAACTGCGGACTCTTTTGCGACTTATCAACTGGGTGTGGGACTACATACCGTGTTGCCATAGATTGCAAATGCTGTTAACAAAACTCCTGAAAAACCACCGGTGATTTACTTAGTTATAAAAAACGCAAAAAGCCCTCAGCAACCCTAAGAAACCATTGGCCAGCCGTTAGGCTTACACCGACCTGACTTCACGTTACTATTTATATTGCAGAGTCTAGTCCCGAAGAACAGCAAATGGTGAGTTACGTCAACGCCAAGCTAAGTATCACCCAACATGGTACCACGTAAATAAACGAGCCGTTCTTTGGATAATTAAAAAATGTCGACCGTAAGTAGAGGAGTAGCGATTCTCTGGATATAATCAACTCTCCATTTGATAACAGTCAGTCGTTCCAAAGCCTACTCCTCATCACCACAGCCGTTTTTTTGTAGTATCGTTTTACGCAATATTTTGCTGTAGGTATCACTAGTCATCAAAACTGATTACTCACATATAAGACCCTTGATAAACATTAGAAAACCCTCTACTTTAAATGGGGTTTAACCACGTGGCATTCTTTAAAGGTCATTTTAGATCAGAATCACTGCATAATTTAAAAAGAAATTCTGAAAGACAATGAAAGAGAAGATGCAGGCTCCGTCCACCCCCTGAGTAACCTAACGTCTGCCTTTGAAATCTATGCTACCATCGAATGTGCGAGAATTAATATAGAAAACGGTTAATATTAAATTTTACTATCAAAATGCAATGCAATCTATTTTTTCAAAATTAATAATAATGCTCTGTACTTTATACCAGAAATAATAATTAGCTCTCTTTTTGTAGACCACCAAATCTAAACTGACTTTCACAATGTTGCCAGTAATTAAAAACCACAATGTAACGAACAATGTCTTAATAGTCATTACATGCGAATTGCATACACTATTTTTTCTACGATCCCATAATGTTAAATAGAAAAGCTAATTTTGTAATTGAGCACTATTATCTGTTGGCATTCAGCTTAGTTTGCATACTATTTATACGTGTCCCCTTATTACACACGATGTCGTTAGACACACATTTACTATATGTTGATTGCTCCACGAGAGTTTAAAAGACTAACCGCCTTCTTGTTCAGTTGTATACCGCACTTAAGTATACACTTCTGATGAGCTCATAATAAGAGCAAAATGCGCATCAGGTGTTCTTTTGTGCGGTTATGCTACTGTACAGAAATACTTTGTTTTATCGACACAAGTCTTGCATTTTAAGTTATCGCTTAGATAACGATTTGCATTTAAAACATTCAATCGTCGTTACAGTTATCTGTTGGCATTGCTTAAATAATTAAGTTAGTTGTAAACACTTTTGCCCGGTTAGTCGTTAACAGCCGTTAATAATTTTTTAATTAATCAGTGAACTTAAAATTTTAATTTTAGCAAATAAGATGGACAGTTATCTAATAAGGAGTTTAATTAGCGTTTGTGTAATCACGCCATAGTCTGTCGATTTGAATTGGTTAAACTCAATATTTTAGATAAGTGGAGTTCACATTCTTAAATAGTACTACAAAAACATGAATATGAATAGGTTTGAAGTTATAATAAAATAAACTGTAAACCAAAAGCCATATGTAATGTGGTCAACAGTTGAACTTTACTAATAGCATTGTTAAACATTAACCCAAAATTTACCCCTCAGTTAACGAAATTCTTTAGTTTTTAATAATTTTAAAGCCACTATCTCAAACGTAAACAAAATGTAATAAATCATACACAAATCAAGACTACTCTTACAAATATCTATAAATACTTAAGTTAAATCCTATCAAATCTACATATCTTACCCCGAGTCAACAAAAAGAGGATAAGGTCGTTTTAGATAAGGAAGAAGAAAGATTAATTTCTTTCTGTTTCCGGTTTAAACCAAATTATTATTTTCTTCTTTACAAAGTTTGTATGTATCCACCTTATAGTTAATAACAGAAGTACCGGACACTTTTAACATTTTCAAAATTCAATTTGTGATTTTACGATCTCCAACTTGGAAGAAATTACCAAATATAGTCTGTTTACCAAAAATATATAAATTAGCGCATCAGACCATAGTAATTTGCTTAAATTCGCCATCGTACTTAGTTTTAAAATTTTTTAGTAATTTCCTAACATTTACAGTAAAAAGCTTACTGACGTTATTTCAAACTTTAACTACACATTCATATTTAATATTAATGTATCTAATATATTCCCGTTAATTCCACCTAATGAATTATTATCTGTAGTTTTCTTTTTATTAAAACGTATTGATTTGTCCGACTTCACTTTAAAATTACTAGAGTAAGTATTGCCCCAATAATTTATTTTCCACCTTTAACAGCGAATATTACACAGGTTTATATGGCAAACTATTTTACTATTTAATGTTTAATATTTTAACATCAAAACGAAATATTCTTAAAAATTAATGCTAATTAAACAAACTAGTTTTTAGAATAAATCTTTCGCATAGTTTATTTTTTTGTCTCTCATTAATAATTAATAAACTTTTTTTTAAGACAAAAATTTCGTAATAGTATATACTATTTTTTCCACTACTAGCCAAATTTAAGCCAAAAATAAAAAATAAACATTTTCTTGTAAAAATCAAGTAGCACAGGAATGCAAATAAATCAAAAACATTAAAAGCTACATACGTTGATAGACCAACTGCAACTGATTCACTAAACACTTGTACGCATGGAGTTTAGTCACTCGAGTTGTCACAGTTGTGACATATAAACTCCCCCAATCCAGAATAAACTGTACAACCCTCATGGAATCAGTTTTTGCAAGTGTTGCACTGAATCCAGTCGCTTTCAGGGGGGTTCTCATATATTTATTGGCAAACAGGACACAATATACATGAAGATTTAGTTTTCTTGTGCTCCAGATTTCTTGGTTTCTTGTGCTCTAAATTCCTTGGTCCTTTGTGCTCCGGATTCCTTGATTCATCTGTGATTTTTTGTTTGGCCTGCTTGACGTTTTGGGTTTTAATTTGTTTGAGCGCTTCTAATTCTTCCAATTCGTTCTTATACGGTGATTCAGTTAGAAGTACAGACTTCTTCTTCTTGCGAGCGTTTACTGCTCTTGGCTTTGCTTTAGGTAGTGGTTTTATTAACTTTGGTGAAACAAAATTAGTTGACGTTTTTGGTGGAGTTAAATGTGGTGAATTTTGTGGATTTGGCACAGGTAATACGGCAGAGGATGTTGAGGGGATTGCTATTATCAAGTTTTGGTTCTTATCAATTTCTTTAACATGGATTGTAGTTTTCTGCTGCACAAAATTTGACAAAAGCAGTTCATCCTCAGGGTCAGATTTGTTTGCTACGGTCTGACTAAGATTTAGCGCAATTTGTTTACTATGGGCTTGGCTTGGATCTGGTTAATCCGTTACTGTAGAAGGTGCAAATTCTTCGTCGGAAAAGACATTCAGATTGTATGGAAAAATACCACATATTTCAAAAGCCTTTACCGCCCTTTCAATTGAGGCTATTTTGATGTAGGCTTTCGCGAATAAATTTATCTTGTGACTGCTATGGGGCGGCAAGCTTAACATGTTAATACCCATTTTGCAACATTTTGTAATTCCTACCAAACTCACATGACTAGAGTGATTGTCTAAAATAAGTAATACTGGGTCTTCAACTGAGCTTTTGCAAAATGTCTGAAAATGATCTAGCCACTTAATAAAGAGGTCACTATTGATAAACCTAGAATCTGAAATAAGCTGAAGTGTTCCTGGTGAACCTCTTTCAGTTAGCTCAGGTTTCATTCGTTTCCGAGGAAACACAAGTGCGGGTGGAATATATTATCCAGCTGCTCCCATGCAGCAAACTGCCGTTACTAATTGCCCCGTTTCAGATGACACAATTTTGCCTACAGTTCTTTTGCCTTTAGGAACAACAACCTTGGGTAATTTATTAGGAACAGTTAGGATACCAGACTAATCTATGTTAAACATACGGTGTGGTAATATATTTTTTTTATCCACGATTTGTAGTAGATGTTTAAAAAATAGCTCAACTTGAGGCCTATTAAATCCTGCAGCACGTTTTTTCTAGACAACGGAGATTTAGGTGATGGCGTTTACAAAACGAGTAAACTCAATCTTTCCCAGCGAATTTTTTGTTTGGTTAAATCTGTGCTTTAACTTATTTTTCTCGGAATATTTAAAGACAAGGAGACCAAATGCCTTATGTGTGAGTCCATAGAATGTTCTATCCAAATCTCTACAGTAGATAGCTAGTTCGTCTTCCATTTCTGAAGTAAAACTGATTTAAATCAGCCAAGTGATGTTGGTACCGTTCCTGCTTTTAACCGTTTTCTTAGATTTGCTTCGTGAACACCTAAAGATTCTGCTATCGATCGTTTACTTTTTCCTTGCAACAATTTTTTGTGTATTTCATTCATTATTTCTACAGTAAATACTAACTTTCTATTACTCTTGCGTCGATACTTTCCCTTTTCAACTGAAATAACAGACAAAACTCTTAAATTTTTCAAAAAAATGTAACAGGCTAAGAGTACGCATATCATACTTAAAAGTACGCGTGCGTACTCTTAGCGCGCGTACTCTTTGCCTCCCAGCACGAAAAGAATATATCTTCACATGCATATTTTTGTTCAAAATTAACCTACAAACTAAACATTTTATTCTAAGTCTCAATAGGGCTAGTTTTGAAAAGTACTTACATAATTGGGTTAATACACCTCAGGAAGTATGTACTGGTATGCGCAAATATTACAGAGTGGGTAAATATCCAATTTTGGCTTTGAACGCCACCGCTGCGTCACACACGAGAGCAATTTGATTACATTGAAGCTTTGTACTCTAGGAATACATCGTTAGACGCAGAACGCCATCTGTCAATCGGGGGCTAAACTAAAGGCAGTGCGTACTCTTGAACGATGCGTACTCTTATCCGCCATTACCCTAGTCATAAAATTAATTTTCGGGATAATATGTTACTTTTTCAATTGAATTTCATAGAAATCATTTAAATTAATATAGTTACTATATCACATTTAATAAAGTAATACAATGGTAGTATACACAGAAATGTAATTCATGAAAAAAATATAATTAACATTAAAACTTGGACAATAGGTATCAAATACGATAATAAAACATACACAAAGTAGTAAGTAGAATTGCTAAAAAATGTTTTGTTATATTTTAATTATGGAAGTATTAATTTGCAAACATTTAAATTGTTTAATTTTGGTTATATTTTAATATTTATTACGTTACCGAACCTCTGAGTTTAGAATGTAAGTTTCATCAAACTTTAGTACAAGTAGTTATTTTGATATCAAAAATATTTCTAGGTAATGTTATGTCCACTACAATTAAGTTTCATGAACTGCCTGTATGATATGACGTTATAATTACCACTCGCTACATATAGATTATTTGTTAAATGTGTATTATGGTATCGTTTACCCTACATTAGCGTATAATATAATAGTATGGGGACAAACAGTCGATTCGCAAAGAGTTTTTATAAATCAAAAAAGAATATTAAGGCGTTTTTTCAATTTACAACAACAATCGTGTTGTACTTCATCAACTACAAAATTTTGACATTCTCATCTATATACATATATAAGTTATTAACATACATTCATACATAACATTCATAGTTATAGTACAAGAAAAGAACAAATTATAATAACGAAGCACAAGTATTCATTTTACAAAAAGTCGCCAATTTACGCTGGCTCTAAGTTGTATAACTCCATACCGAGTGATCTAAAAAACTCAATCATTTGAAATTCAAAAAATAATTTAAAAAATATTCTACAGAAACATGCGTTTTATAGTATACATGAATTTATGTCTTTTTGTGAACGTTTTAAGTGACTATGTTTTTTTACACCTTTTAATTGTTATTATTTGACTAACACATATACATATTTATACACATATGTAAAAATGTGAATAAAAATTATTATTATTGTTATTACCTAATGTAAGTATTTAGGTTATTGTGTATGTATCCGTTTTAGTATTTTTTGATACACGTGCCTCGACTACTTTAGTGTTTTTTGAGGTAGGTTCGTTAAATTATTATTATTGTTTATATACATATATTTTTTTTAAGTTTGTGATGGGTACCATACCCAAATTACTGCTCGTTTAGTTTGGCCGAGTCAACCGAAAAGCAAAAAAAAAATAACGAGTTGCACAACAATAATAATATAAAACAATTAAATGCAAGTTGTTCAACCAAGCAATATCTATTTAACGTATGTACATTTTAACAGAAATATAATGCTGTTTTCATTTATTAGAAGCTGCCAACATTAAGTTAAAACTACACAATAATTTTTATTTACAAAATTAGTTATGTATCGGGTAAATAAGGCCTTGCTTACCGCATTGTTTTTTTTATACAAATGGTTGTAAAATAAAAAGATAAACCTGTCGTATACTACTAAATAATAGGTTTTATTTGAAGGGTAAATAATTAGGTGGCAGCACTAAATAACAAACAAACGAGAAAAAAATGTCAAAGAAATTACAGAATTTGTGCATGGATTATAGTGTTGTAATATAAAGCAAATATAAATAATATTATACTAATGAGAGAGAGAGGGAGAGAGAGAGAGAGAGAGAGAGAGATTTATTTTAATTTGCCAGTGGCGTTGGAAATGTACACATTTGAAATAATATAAAACAATATACTTAATTAAAATTTTAACAAGTAAATAAATAAGAGTAAATATAATATAAAATATAGTTTATAATAAAACAATAATACTAACTATAGATGAGTATAATTTAAAAAAAAAAAGGCTAAGTTATTGACTCCAATATTCCTCGAGCGAATAAAAACTGTTTTTGAGTAAATTAGACTTTAAAGAAATTTCGAACTCTTTATAATTGTTAATGTTTTTGATTGAAACTGGTAATTTATTAAAAATTTTTACAGAATTGAACATAAATGATTAAAAAATATGCAGACTTTGCAGGGTTTGATCTCAGATTGTTATTTCTAGTTTGGTAGTCATGCACATCCGAGGTTTTCTTGAAAAAGTTGCCGATTTTTAACACAAACTAATGAACTTCATATACAAGAACAAATTGTAAACTGTCATAATTTTTTTCTGTAACAAACACACTTCTACAACTAGCTCTTATTTCATACCAAAGATTATTCTTATTGCTTTTTTTGAAGTTTTTAATATGTTAGGAAGATGTGAGTTTCCCCAGAATACTAGTCCTATTTTACAATTGCTTCCAGAAATAGGCAAAGTAAACTATGCAAAGAGTTGGACAAATGGCAACAGTATTTCGAGACAGGAGACAGAATATTGCTTTATTTAATTTTGATACGAAATTTTCTACCTATCTTTCAACAAAACCGATGATCAACCGTCAACCCTACAAATTTGAAGATGTTACTAGTGATAAATTATATTGTAAAATGGTTAACATCTTTGACAGATTTAAATTTTCATTTACGTTCAAAAGACATAAGACTCCGTTTTTCGATATTAATAATGAGTCCATTGCATTGAACCAGTCTTGAACCTTATGCAGCACTTGCGTAATATTACTTGCTAATTGTAATCAAACGCTGGATCCGTGTATGTTATGTTAGTGTCATCTTTGCATATAGAGTAATATTGGCATCTATGTTGTGGCAAATCATTTATAAATGAGAAATAACAATGGGCTCAAATTGATCCTTGAGGTATTCCGTATTTAATGTTAAGCAGAGATGAGTAATGCTTTTAATTTCATTATTTTTATTTGTATGTGATTTCGACCATTTGTCGTCTTCCGGTTAAATAGAGTTCAATCAGTATCAATGGGACACCGCGAACACCGTAATATTCGAGCTTTTCCAGTAGAATATTGTGATATACCATTAAATGAAATGTAAGAAAGTTGAAATGCAACACATTAAATCTCATGCAGTAAGTATAAATTCTTTTGATTAGTAGTGATTCGATTAAAACAAAATTTTCATTAAGTAGTGATTTGATTAGAACAAAATTGGAGTTTCTTCAAGTTGACGTTATTGACGGTAAATAAGATAATAGAAGGTTTTCCCTGACCTCTATGTTTCTGGTTATCTCCGTGAAGCGATTACAGGTATTCGTGTCCACATTAAAATGAGAGCAACCATACTTCGGACTAAATAGCACTTCTCAAACTTCCAGTCTATTTGCATCTCCCAATTGGCGGATTTTAATGAGCTCCTTAATTATAGCAAGACTCACTTCCGTCCAACCATCAAAAAAAAAAAAGGAAAACAAATGACCAAGGTGTAGGTGGCCAAAAAGATATTTACGATTATCCAATCCAAAACTTAGGTATATATTTAAATCGTAAAAGTTGGGAATTGTTTAACCTAGAAGAATGCATTTAATTTCAACGACACGACGCAGGCGGAAGACAACCATAGAAAACCTAATTTTTGTAATTAAATGCCTCTTAGATTATTATCTTCCGGGTTGAGCCGTGTTCGTCCTTCCTTTCTACGTTCTCTGCTTGACGTTTCGCTAACCATGCTGTTAGCTTCTTCAGAAGTTACTCTAAAGACTGATGTTGTTGTCTTCTGCTCCTCATTATATACCTATGTTCCGTTACGGTTGGTTGATGTCGATCAGTGACGGGTGGTTGGTTTTCGATGGTTGGTTGATCTTCTGTTTGGTATCGACTAATTTTGTGGCGACATTTGTTTTCTTTGTTTTTGTGAAGAGTTAGTTTCCACGTGTTGCTTAATCGGTAACCATCTTCTCGATTGAAGTTTTTATTTTTCATAATTTCTAAGGATTCTCTGATTATCCTTGGATAGTAGTTGTTAGTCCTTGATAGAACTTTAGCTTCCTCGAAGTTGATGATGTGTTTTCCTTTTTCGTGTAGATGTTCTGCGATTGCTGATTTATCTACTGCTCTGGACTTGGCGTCTCGGTGATGTTCTTTTAATCTACATTTTATGTTGCGTCCGGTTTGACCAATGTAGACCTTTCCACATGAACAATCAATTTGGTAGACCCTTTTGTTGAGAGTTTTGGCAGGTTATCTTTATTAGAAGGTAGTAGTTGCTGGATTTTTCTAACCGTTCCAAACCTGACACCGATATTCTTCTTCTCCAATGATTTTCTTAATTTGTCAGTTACTCCAGCAATGAATGGCAAACGAGCGTAGGTGGTGACCTGTTCCTTCTCTTTTTTGGATTTCCTGCGACAAGCGGCTCTTATTTCGTTTCTGGTATAGCCGTTCTTCATTAGGGCTTGTTGGACGTGTCGAAGTTCTTCTGCCTTGTGAACCTCGTCAGGAATCTTGTTAGCTCTATGCAATAAAGTTTTGATTAGAGACCGCTTCTGCTGTGGATGATGGTGTGATGTGGCATGGAGGTATCGGTCGGTGTGTGTCTTTTTACGATATACACTATGAGCCAACTTGTTGTTATCCCCTCGTTTCACTAGAACATCCAAGAAGGGAAGCTCCTTATTCTCTTCTGTCTCCATGGTAAACTTGATCTTTTCGTGCTGAGTGTTGAGGTGGTTAAGAAATACAGTAAGTGCTTCTTTCCCATGAGGCCATATGACAAAGGTATCGTCCACGTATCTGAACCAGCATTTCGGTTTCTGTTCGCTGGATTGAATGGCTTCTTGCTCGAATGCTTCCATAAAGATATTCGCAATAACCGGTGATAATGGTGATCCCATGGCTGCACCTGATTTTTGTTCGTAGAAATCTCCGTTCCATAGAAAGTAAGTTGTATTCAGACATATTCTTGCTAGCTCTGGTATGTCTTCTCTTAACCCATGGGTTGTGCACAGTTGTTTTATGATGTTATGTGTATCGTCGACTGGTACGTTAGTGAATAGCGATTCTACATCAAAACTAACTAGTATATCGTCATTGGTTACTTCCAGAGTCATCAGTAATTCGACGAAGTGTTCGGAGTTCTTTACAAAAGATTCAGTTCTTCCCACGTACGGTTGTAGAAACTTAGCCACGTAACGGGCCAGTTCATAAGTTGGAGATCCACATGTGCTGACAATTGGCCTTAAGGGGGTTACCAAATTTGTGAATTTTGGTAATCCGTATAGTCTAGGTGGTCTGGTCCCGGAAGGTAGCAGTTGACGATGTTGATCGACTGGTATAGCTGAATGTTTGATTGCGGCTCTCGTTTGTTTTTCAATTTTGTTGGTTGGATCTCCTTTTAACTTGGTGTAAAGTTGTGGATCCAGTAGCAATTTGATTTTCATTTTGTAGTCTTCGGTGTTCATGACTACTGTAGCGTTGCCTTTATCTGCGCGTGTCACCATGATTTCTTGATTGCTTCTGAGTTCTTTTAATGCAATTTCTTCTGCGCGAGTGATGTTCCTACGTGGAGCTTTGGAACGTTGTAAAATCCGGCGTATTTCCTCTGCTTCTTCAACTGGAAGCTTTCTGATGACACTTTCCACTTCTGCTATTATCTCTTCTGTGGGTATCTTGCTTGGAGCAATGGCGTAGTTCATCCCTTTTGACAAAATTGATATGCAGTCTTTGGTGAGTGGGTAGTCCGACAAGTTTACAACTGTTTTGTTTTCGTCCAATTTATAGCTGGTTTGCTGGTGCTTGGTACTTAATTTCTCAAACTTCTTGATATGCCTGTTAGTGGTTGATTGTAGGTGGTATTCCCCATGTTCGTAGCTGATGCGATCTATGGTGTTCCATGTTTCTTTATCCAGTATGCTGCTCAGTTGTAGATGTAGCGAGTATAGTTCTGTTGACGTTATATGCAGTTGATGGTAAGTATAACGTACTCTTTCTCGAGTGAGTGCCTTCTCACTACGTTCGATGATTCTTCTTGCACAATTTGTTGCGGTATGATGGCGAATTTTCACAAAAGTAGGCGTCACCTCCTGGTCTCGGCATCGTCGTAGATATGCTAATGAGGATAGCAGTTGATTCTTCTTCTTCCGTAACTTATCCAGTTTCCTGGTTTTCTGGTAGATATCCTCCCCGTAGAGGCGTCTAATGTATGAATGTAAGCTTTCGCGGCTGTTGTTACTAAGATAATAATCTAAATGACTCTTATCATTAAGTTTTCGAAATTATTACTGTGATAAAATTTCTAACGTATATACAACAAACATCACACCAAATCAATTATATACATATATACAAGCACAAACAAAACCAAAATAAATGTTATACCGTGTCGTAAGTATTTATTTATATTCTGTTCTGTTGAAAATGATATGAACATAGTCGGAATGGAAAGTACATTATCATTCCAGAAATAAAAATTATGGCTGTACATAAATTTGGATTGAAACATTTTCATTTTAATCATATTGGTCTTGAACATAATTATAATATACTGAATTATTATGCTGCCTTAATAATCGCTACTGAATTTTTCTGGAGGAAAAATACGTCTACATAATTTTAATTTAGCGAATTAAAATTATGTACACTTATTTTCCTACAAGAAAATTCATATTGCAATGTGTTCTGACATAATAATTGTTGGAATTTCTATTTCAAAAGATTCCTAAACATAATAATAATTAATGTAATTTTAAACTAGATTGAATAGTATGTCTTCAAATAGTTTAAATTGAAATAATAATGATTATTATATTGAATAATAATTCAAGCGAACCAGTATTAAATTTAAAAAAATAATGCAGAAACTGTAATTTTTGTTTTCAAAAATATTGTGCACAAATTTTTGTCTTAAAAAATTCATACATTACTAATGAGAGACAAAAACAATAAACTACATCAAGTAACTTTAAATTTAATTTAAGGTTTATTCTTAAATCTCGTTTGTTCTGTTAGCATTAATTTTTAAGAATATTTTACTTGGATATTAAAATATTCAGCATTCAAAGTAACGAAACAAACTCGAGTCGAAGAACCATGTGGACGGACAGGCACCCACCAGGGCGGCGCCCATTGACAGATTTTAATATATATGGTATCCCAAATTTTTGTAAGCGTCTTAATAATTTTTTTATTAGATCGCCAACTTTTCCCTTATCCATTGCACGGGATTTCTTGATGCTTGTAAGTTCGACAAAATCTTATCTTTCTGATGGTAGCATTTCAAATAAAAACATAGGCAAGCTTTCTTGTACAAATCTTGCAGTTGTTAGATTATTTACTTTGCAATTGTTTCGAGTTTATCAAATAACTTTTACATGTATAAATTGAATCTAAATCACCCACCAACAAATGCGCAATATAACTATCACAAGTGTTTATTTGTCTACCGTAAAGTATACAGAGTGTGTCTCGACGATAACATGTAATGAAAACGAAAAAGTCGATTCAGCTGAAAACTTGTAATTCTATACAAATGGACATGGTCTAGTTACTCAAAATATTTTTATGGCGGTGTCACTTTACCAGCTTTACCAACTTTGTTATTTTAAATACAATGTCCCAATTTTAATGTTATTTTCGGTTTTCACGTAAAATTTTACGTCTTCTACTACTAGGTTTGGCGTACATAATTGAGAAAAAAATAATTTCATGCGTTACCAAAGATAATTTGAATCTACTGAAAAATTAATATTTCATGAAACCTGCAATTAAAAAAATTGACTCCTTGAAAATTAAAATTTTTTTAACTACCGTTACTCCCGGACCCCTCTAGAAACAAATTTTAAAAATGTCTAATACTGAAAGCACAATCCAATATTATGTCTAACCGTTGTACAAGTTTTGCTAATCTACCTTTTTATGTTTCATGAAATATTAATTTTTCAGTAGATTCAAATTTTTGTTGCTAAGGCCCTAAATTATTTCTTTTCTGAATAATGGAGAGATAGATACGCCAAACTTGGTAGTAGAAGACGTAAAATTTTATGCGGAAACCGAAAATAAAATGCATCTGTATAAAAGTTTTTAGCTGAATCGATTTTGTCGTTCTCATTATTTGTCTAATAGACGTTTTACATTAGACAATTTCTTGAACAAGAAATTGAACAATTTTTGGAACAATCTAAATTGTGTAATTTCAAACAGCAAATTGAGTGTAATATTGTATGGCTTTTTAGATTGTGTCGTAAAATTAAAACCTGCTCTATTTCCGAGACAATTTTCAACACTTTGTCTACAGTATGCGCACTGCACACAACTCGAAGCGAGAAATATCAGCTGTTTATAGCACTAGCACGTTTTACTTCAAAATTTTGTGTGGTTATGATAATAGTATTGAATCGTTATTGAACACTACTGAACACAACAGCTTAGGTAGGTAATGTTAATTTCTGTAATTCAAAATTATATATAAGACAATTGGATGTTATTACATGAAGAAATGGGTTGGACAAATGAACAAGTTACGTTGCTTATTGAACAATATGCTCAACATCCTTGTTTGTTTTTAGTTAAACACAAACATTACCATAATAAACAGATGCGGAGTTTAGCGTTAAATATAATTACGCAAAGCCTAAGAACATTAATTCCAACAATAACTGAGGCAGAAGTACAAAAATTTTGGGACTTCGTACGACGTATTCGAATGAGCGCAAGAAGGTGTTAGCCACATTGCACAGTGGAACTAGTGAAGAAGAGGTAGCAAAATTTATTGACAAGTCAATAGCTATTGAAACAAAACGTCTTCTGGGATTGGACGTGTTAAACTGGTAACCGTAGTTGCCAATGTTTCGCCACCTATCGTAAGGGCCGTCCAATCCCGGAAGACGTTTTTGTTTCAACTAATTCAATAGTTCTTAAGTCAATAGCTATATAATTTGTCAAGTGCACAATCTGATTTTCTTTTACAGGTTTATAAACCTTCATTATGGTATTACAACCTAATGCATTTTTGAACGATTCCTTAATCATTCGTTGCATAAGTCATCTTTTGATCGAAAAACTTCTGTTGATACTGAAGACCAATGGGAAAACTCGGAACAAGATCTATTGGCTGTAGACGTACAAGTACCTTTGGTAACTTAAAAACTTCAAATTTGTAGCAGATAAACTTATACTTTCAATTTTATTAGACTGAAGGAGAATATGAAATTCAGGATGATGGTTCCATCGTAAAATCACCTGATTCAATAATAGTTGATGAAGAGTCACAAAGATCTTGTTGTACACCTAGGTCAATTAGCCGGCAATCTTCAATAGACGTCCTGTAAGAAAAAGAAATTCTGACAAAAAAATCCAAATATTGATCCGGATATGGTAATTTGTGTGATAATAACTAACAAATCATTTTAATTTTGTGTTACTTGTAGATAATGTTGAGAAAGTATCCAAAAACTTAGGGAAGATCAGTGAAGCAGTAGTACAGAACAAAAACCAGGAGAAGACAGCTGAAGACCTTTTGGGGAATTTATTGCTACTCAACTGAAAAATTATCAGACAGTGATAAAATTGAAGTGCAATATTCCATTCATGGAAATTCTCGAAATGCCCTTAGAGAATATAATTAATTTTAAGTTGTACACGTTTTATTACATTAAGTTTCATGATTAATAATGGACATCTAATTACATCAATAAAAATTAGTTTTTATATTTATTAAATATTTATACATAACAAATAAGAACAACAGTATCAAGTAACAATTATAAAATGCCAATTGCTCTATTTTGCCACTCTACACTGCCATCAGGTGAATTGAAGTAATCACAATAAATTGTTCTAATGTCACTTGCGGTATTATTGCAGCGACTTCCACCTTGTTGTGATATTTTTTCAATGTGCAATGATGGGTTTCAGTTTCAATATATTTTTTTCATTTGTTGCTAAGAAATTATGTAGAACACAACATGCCAAAGTTATAATTTCAACTTTTCAGGGCTTAAATTTATTGTCGTTTGCAGAATTCTAAATCGGTTTGTCAAGATTCCAAAAGCGTTCTCTACTATACGTCTTGCTCTCGAGAGACGATAATTAAAAATTCTCTTTTCTACAGAGAGACCTCTTTGTGGAAATGGTTTCATAAGCCTATGTGTTAATGGAAAAGCGTCATCTCCACAATCACATATGGTACTTTAATAATTGTGCCAGGTAGGTAGTCATCTTTTGGTAAATTTAATGAATTATTATTCAACGCTTCTCGCAAACTACTTTCCGGAAAACCCCACCATCACTAATCCTTCCATTTATACCCACATCAACATAAATAAATTTGTAATTTGCATCTACTAATGCTAATAAAACAATGCGTGTGCTCCTTTATAATTATAATAAAATGACCCAGCACTCGAAGGAGCTTTAAAATTGATGTGCTTACATCAAACTGCCAATACACATTGAAAAATTCCATAAAGTGTCAAATTCCTTTGCAATCATCTTCCATTCATGAGTAGTTGCTGGCATCTTAATAAAAATTCAAAGGGTAATATATATACTCTATGTATTTGTACTAAAACCTACACATGGATATTAATCAATTTCTAACCTTTATGTACTCAGGCATTAGTGTTTCTACAATGCTCTCACAGACATTCGGTACAATCAAACTTATTGTACTTTCATGAATCCTAGTAGAATACATTAGGTCCCAGTATGTATTTCCTGAAGCTAAATATCGTAGGGTAATTGAAAGCCTGTGAGTAACAAATAAAAGGGGTTAATCATTTTTAGTTAAGTTTACAAATTAATAAAGCTACCTTTTTCAACTGGTATACATTGACGAAAGTGTGTATCTTGTTTTTATTTTATTTTCTATTGAATATAACAATTTTTAAAAGTTGTGTCATTCATACGAAGATAATTTTATATGAATCGGGATCTTCCAATAATAGCTCCTGGTGTAACATATCTAATACTCCATGTCCTTCCTGTCTTCTTTGCAGCCACTTTGCCTGCCACTTACTTCTTGTCTTTCTTTTTTTTGTATTTTGGAGCTGTCTTTTCAACATTCTTTTAACTAAAATACTGGATACAGCTATATTTGCTTGAATTAACTCTCTTGCTAAATTTAAATCCATTAGTTTTAATACAAAAATTGAGAAGATCACGGAGAAGATTAAGCAAAACTAACGTCGAACTTATTACGACATGTAACTGTCAGTTGTCAAATTACTTAAACATACGTCAATGCGCAGAATCCCACACTAATTTGTCCCAAAAATAGTGTGAGTATAATACCGGTTGCACCAACCCGACTTAAACTTAAGCCGCGCTTAAAAACAATCATTGCTATGGTTTTAATAATTGTATCTAAGTTTTTAAGCTTTGCTTAAATTTAAGTTGATTTGGTGCAACCGGCCATAAAACAGATACATTTTGGGTGATTCAATATTCTTCACAATTTAGATTGTTCAAAATTGTTCAATTTCTTGTTCAAGGGGTTGTCTAATGTAAAAACGTCTATTACATGTTATCATCGATTGTATACTATTATCAATTATAATTGCACAAGAGATTTGTATTTTGCCGACTAAATTTGAGTGTAGCGTGTTTAATAATTGACAGTTTTTGAGTCAAATTGTTAAAAAAGACAGATTAGACAGCACAATACTACTTTCTGAAATACAAACCGCGAGTGTAATTCAACAAGACAATTTAATAAATTAAGAAAACTTGAACATGTCAAACTATTTATTTTAAAAATATATAACTATTAAATTGAATACACTGTAAGATTGATAGCATTAAATATCAATGAAGACCGCGACGATTAGTTAAAAAATACTAAGGAGCAGTTTTTCAATTTCTGATTATGGTTAACTTTTGGTTAATTTAAAAAAAAAAATTGTGACAACAATTATCACCATAACAGTAAACGCAAAATTTAAGTCTATTTGCCGCTGTAAAAGTTGCAGCTAACTTTAGCGGATGTCAAAGTGATAATTGCACTGTGGTATATGCGATTTTTTAAATTGTCGTTACAAACCGTTTGATCATTTTCTATAAGTTCTGGCCTAACACTATGTCATTGTCTGTACTATGTGTTCATAAAAAATTTTTGATAGGATTTATCCACTGGTAGATTTATGGTAATTTAGACATTTGTAACTTCACTTGATAAAAGTATTAAGATTTAACAACAACTCCCAAATAACTTAAACTACAAAGTTTTACTACCACGCAAAAACCAATACCAACATTATCCACCGGTAATTAATATTTATTAATTAGATTTACCAAATTATCGGAAAAAACTGATTTTAATTAGAGTATATATTTACACAGATTTGTTTTTAAATTATTTTAAAGTGACGTTATCATCTATTGATTAATTTTAATTTATTGACTATCAACTCAGTTTTGTAAATACCCTTGATAAAAACCAAAATGCTGGGCGAAATGTCGGCAACTTGATGTTCTATTATGAAATATTTAAATTTATTGGCAATAAAATGTATGAAAAGACATCAGTTTCTACTAGTTCTCATAAAAAAGTATACTGGGTAACGCGAGAAAAATTTTAATTTCTCACAAGTGTGATTGTGGCCCTCGTATAACTCAATTTCCACACTTTTGAAAAATTGACCACTTTTTCCACTTGTTTCGCCATATTATTATTATTACAAGTTCTTTTTAAAGGGTTATTAATAAAAAAACAAGTCTATATAACATTGGCATATTTGAAATTCCAAAATTATTGTATTAATTCTTCGCCTGATATATAGTTCATGAAGTCCAAAAGTTAGTTTTAGTAACTGTGCCTACTTGAACACAAATTTGTTTGCATATAAAGGTTGTATCGTGCCCCAAAAGATCAGAAAAAACCTGGTTATCGATAGGTCAATTCCCAATCGGAGAAATTCGTGATAGCAAAAATACTTCGGTTGACTGACATGTCCTAGTAAATTTTAAAATAATAATTTTGACAAATAATTATTTTTGTGTTATAGTTGAATACAAAATGTGTTATTCAACTCTTGAGAATGACAATGCCTCACTGGATGATTGCAAATGGCATCACTCCACCAAGAAGTTTGGTACTACTTTTCAGGAATGTACTTCGGCTAAGAATGTTATTGCTAATAATTTAAAATAGTTTATAAGATAAAGAGACAAACTTAAAAAATAATACTACTAATAAAAAACTATGACTCTCACTTATTAAAAATTGTGGGTTTTTACATAATAGTAACCTGAAACATAAAGTAAATTTAATTCATCAAAATATTCAAGGCCTACATAGTAAAGAACTTGAAATTGACCTTTTTTGCATTGTGAAAATGTTGATTTGCTGTGCATTTCGGAACATTGGCTTAAGCAACATCAGCTTCTATTTAGCTTTAAAATCCTCAAATGGCAAGTATTTTCTAGAAGTCATTCAATACGTTACAATGATAATTGTTTACAAATCTTTAAAATATAAAATCGCGAAGATATTATTAGACTATCTGTAATATATTTTGATGAATTGGGAAAATACGTTTTCAGTTATCAACTATACAATTTTGAGTTTTCCGCACAGTTTAAAATAAATCGTTGTACGAGTAACATGGTGTTCGTTATTTAATACCCTAATTACTAAATCTAAATATACTACATTAAATTAAATTAAATTTAATAAGAAGTGTATCACAAGTGGCGGCTAGGATGCCGAAAGAACAAAAAGAAAGTGTAGAAAATGCAGGAAATGCTGAAAGTGCGGAAAGATATCCAATTGTAGGACATTTACGAGAATTTGACCCTAATTGCAGCAATTGGAGTATTTTTAAACCCAGATTACAAAATTATTTTTTGGCAAATGGCATTGCCGACGCAAACAAAAAACGTGCTATTTTGTTAAACACGTTATCTGAAGACGCGTATAAATTGATATTTAATCTGTGTTTACCAGACACACCAGAAGGCACCGATTTCAATAAATTATTAAAAATTATTACGGATCACTTTAAACCGGAAGATACAGTGTTCGTGTCCAGATATAAATTTTATAAATCCTGCAAAACTGATAATGAGTCTGCAAAAGAATAGGCAGCTCGGGTGCGGTCACTTGCGGTTTATTGTAAATTTTCACGCACTAAATTGGATAATGTTTTGCGTAATCAACTTGTAATGGGATTTACAATAAGTTTGGTATTAGAGAAGCTACTGGAAAAACTGAAAACAACAACATTTCTAGAAATGGTTGATGCTGCGACGTTGAAGACGGTGGCCATGTAAGATCATTTACGTTCTGTAGGAGTCAAAGTTGAACCAGTTCTGCATCATGTAGCAACGTCATCAAAAAAGTTTAGGGGCGAAAGAAGAAAATTACATCAAAGCTGTATGTGTGTAAGGTATGTGGCAAAAATAATCACTTAAGTGAAAAGTGTTATTTTAAAAACAGCAAAAAAAAAGTTTTTTTTCCCTGTGTGTGTTTTTTAGAGGTTTTGGTGCAAATATAAAATATGGAAGGTGATCATTACCTTACAGTACTCCATGGACAACAAGAAAAATATGTTGTTCCTGAGAACCACCACTTTGGTTTCCGGACCTGGTCATCAAGACCCTCCCGGATAATTACGAAAAATGTACAACACAATTTTACAAAACACAATCAGCATTACACAATTTAATTAATATTATTATATGTGAATACTAGGGTGGGTAAGTGTTGGCATGTTTAGGTTTTAGTGGTTTTCCTAAACCTTGAAGAAATGCTTTTCCAAGACGAACCAATCCACAATTGCTCACGGTTTCGTCACCACACTGTACAGGTTTATACTGATCTTCTGGGGCACCATACATAACACTTACATCACAATAAAATATTTAAAATGTACCATACATTAAACAATCATGTTCGGACAAAATCATAAATTTATATAATGGCACAAACGTAAAACCAGATGGGTTTTTCGTTGTTGAAATTAATTTTAACGATATTATAAATAAATTAAAAATATATGTAATCCAAAACGCAACTGTGCAGATTTTAGGTAGAGATTTTATTACGATTTTGAATTACATACAAATTTAGTTTAGAGCATTTAATAAGTGTAAAATAAATTTGGGTATGAAAGTAAATGGTCACCCAAAGTTTGTGCGTTCGAGACCTTTACCCTATGCGTTAAGAGAGAAAGTAGAAACAGAATTAAACAGATTAATTGATTTAGGCGTTATTTATCCTTTAAGTTTTTCACAATATGCTTCACCAATAGTTCCAGTGTTGAAAAAGATGGTTCTGTGCGATCAACCCCCAGTTGGAAAAAGATCAACATCCATTACCGCGTATTGAGGATCTTTTTTCAAGACTGGAATGTGGTAAGGTAATATGTATACGAAATTAGATTTATTGCAAGCTTATCAACAATTTTTATTAGACGATAAATCACAAGAGTATACAACATCAACGCATAAAGGTCTATTTTGATATACTAGATTAAAGGTGACCGGACCTTGGGCACGGGATTTGCATTTTGTGTGCGATTTGCACCAAATTTAGATATGTTGTTCCTAAAGTGTTCCTTAACAACTTTTGTGAAGGTCGCAGTCAATTGTAAAGGCCAGTTTTGCTCCACAGGTCACCAAAGGTCAACCTATGATTTTGCCAGAAATGGGTCAAATAGAGTATCGTTGGAAAGGTCTTGATGAGGAGATGCTGTTTCTCAAGTTTCAGAGTTGTGTGTTGACCCTAGTGACCTAACGGGTCACCAAATGTCAACTTATGATTTTGCCAGGAATGGGTCAAATAGGGTATCGTTGGAAAGGTCTTGATGAGGAGATGCTGTTTCTCAAGTTTCAGATTTGTGTGTTGACCCTAGTGACCTACACGGGTCACCAAAGGTCAACTTATGATTTAGAAGTCTTAAGCAATTCAATAGATCACAAACTATTCAACTGCGCGCAGGTATATCCCCAGTAAAGGGTCGTAAGACCCTTTACCAATCTCGTGATGAATTATATTTCCGTAGTTGAGTATATCTCTTAGAAAAATATTTAGAAAGTTTAGTTAAACGGTTATATGCATAAACGTTTGAGACCAACGAAATACATTTGTTCCCTATGAGATAATAACAGGTGCTATAAAAAAACTTTGTTCCTAGCCCGGGTGACAGTCACTGGTGGTGGGAGGGAACGTTGTTCCTAGTCCGGATGATAGTCACTGGTGCTGGGAGGGAACGTTGTTCCTAGTCCGGGTGACAGTCACTAGTGTTGGGAGGGAACTTTGTTTTTTCGGGGTGACATTCACTGGTGCTGGGAGGAACCTTGTTCCTAGTCCGGGTGAGTCACTGGTGCTGGGAGGAAACTTTGATCATAATCCGGGTGAGTCGCTGGTGTTGGGAGGGTTAGTACACAAATATGAAACTTTAGGAGCTTCCTTTGCCCATTAAAACATTTCCAACAATACCTCGGTCGACCCCTTTGTGGCAAAATCATAAGTTGACGTTTGGTGACTCGTGTAGGTCACTAAGGTCAACACACAAATCTGAAACTTGAGAAACAGCATCTCCTCATCAAGACCTTTCCAACGATACCCTAAATCATAAGTTGACGTTTGGTGACCTGTGGAGCAAAACTGGCTTTTACAATTGACTGCGACCTTCACAAAAGTTGTTAAGGAACACTTTAGGAACAACATATCCAAATTTGGTGCAAATCGCACACAAAATGCAAATCCCGTGCCCAAGGTCCGGTCACTTTTTGGAATTTGTTCCGCTCCTGGTAAATTTCAAAAATCATTGAATGTTTACTGCAAGATATACCTCAGGTTGTGAATTTCTTAGATAATATTTTAATCACTGGTCCTGATAGTAAAACCCATTTAAATAGTTTACATAAAGTATTAGAAAGATTATAGAAATCAGGGTTAAAGTTATCTTACAAAAAATGTAATTTCTTTATAAATGAAATAAATGATTTAGGTTTTAAGTTGACTAAAGACGGGTTACAGGCATCAGACGATAAAATTTTAGCGGTGAAAAATGCACCCATTCCAAAAAATGTTACACAATTGAAAGCATTTTTGGGATTTATTAATTATTATGCTAAATTTGTGTCGGATTTAACAACAACACTAAACCCGTTGTATAATTTATTAAAAATAAAATGTGTCTTGGCAATGGAATAAAATGTGTCAAGAAGCATTTGATAAGTGAAGAGTATACTTCAGTCAACAGAAACTTTGGTACATGATGATCTAAAATTGCCAATTAAATTGATCACTGATGCCAGTGACTACGGCTAGCGCATGTGATGACGAATGGTACTGTTCTCCCAATTGCGTATGTCCAAAACTGAAAAAAATTATGCCTAAATTGAGAAGGAAGGGTTAAGCATAATTTTCGGAATCAATAAGTTTTTTCAGTACTTTTATTTAAAAAAGTTTACTTTGGTTACTGATCATAAAGCTTTAATTAGTATTTTTAACTCTAAAAACGGAATACCTCAATATGCTGCTAATCGCATAAGGCGTTGGGCAATAATTTTAAGCAGCTTCAATTACAGTATTGAGTATGTGAAATCCAATAATTTGGCCGACGGATTGTCACGTTTACCTTTACCAAACGATAAAGAAGACGATTCAAAATTAGATATAAATTTTTAAATTACTTCGAAAATAACGAAGAAAATATTTCTTTAAATCGTAATAAAATTATAGAATATACAAATTCAGACCCATTATTAAAAGTTGTATTAAAATACGTTAAAACTAAATGGCCTAATAAAATAAAAAATAGCGAATTAGAGAAATATTTCCTCATTAAAAACGAATTAAGTATCGAAAACGGATGTATTTTATGGAACAATAAGTTAGTGATTCCTGAAAAGTTAAGACCTAATATATTAATAGATTTGCACAAAAATACATTTTGGCATCACCAAAATGAAAACATTGGCTCGATCGTATGTATGGTGGCCTAATTAAGTGCAGATATACAAAATTTTGTAAATAGTTGTGAGAGTTGTCTACAAGTTAGGTGTGATCCCGAAAAAAGCGAATTATCTCAGTGGCCAATTCCTAAAAATGTTTGGGAACGCTTGCATATAGATTATATGCGACCATTTTCATCTAGTTATTTTCTCATTGTGATATATAATTATTCTAAATAGATCGAAATGTTTGTAACAAAATCTATCACTTCGTTCACAACTATTGAGTGCTTACGGTCGTTGTTTGCGGGATTTGGTCTTCCCAAAACGGTTGTTAGCGATAATGCTACTGCATTTGTCATTGTTGAAATTAAAGATTTGTTTTAAAATAATTGTATAGAGCATATAACAGCACCGCCGTATCACCCGCAATCAAATGGGGCGGCGGAGAACGCAGTACGTACTGTAAAAAATTTATTAAAGAAAGCTTTAGGGCAAAATAAAAATATTAACGTTAAATTAGTTTTGAATAATTTTTTATTTGATTATAGTGTTACACCACATTGTACTACAAATGTAAAACCTGCTACCTTAATGTTTGGTCGTGAGTTAAGAATACGATTTTCTGTGTTAAATGAAAATGTTACAGATGAGGTAGAGGTTATTGAAACTGTAAAACGTAAACAAGAAAAACAGAAAGAAAATTATAAAGGAAGTAGAAATGTAGAGTTTAGGATAGGTGAAACTGTTGATGTTAGAGATTATAGAGATAAAAGAATAAAATGGATTAAAGGTAAAGTTGTAAATAAGATTGGAAAATTTGGGTATGTAGTAGACTGTTTAGGAGTAGAAATTATTATTGTTATTATTATTATTATTATTATAATCAATAAACCTCTTTTACCGCTTACGCAGTGTCGAGAGTTACAATTGTACAAAAAATTAATACCCACCCTTTCTTAAACTACATAAATTATTTGTATTATCATTTTTTGTTTAGTTGAGTTTTTGTGTTGATCTTTTGCTATTTCTATTGCTTCTTTCCAATTTAAACCTAATGTTGTTATTGTTTCACCAACCACTTGATTCCATGTTTTTTTTTCCTCTTGACTTTTTCCAATAGGTCTTGCCATCCATATTTGTTTAATTTGTCGGGTGTCTTCCATTCTGCATAAGTGTCCAAACTATCCTAGTCTTTGTTTTTCTATTTTGTTTAATATACTGTGCACGTTTAGCTTTGATCTTATTTCTTCGTTTCTTATTTTATCTAGTCTATTAACTCCTTTAATCATTCTCAAACTTTTCATTTCCACTGCTTGCACCTTACTGAATTGATTCTTATTCAAAACCCAGTTTTCAATGCCATAAGTCAGTATAGGCATAATAATGGTTCTGTGTATTTTATTTTGGTGCTGGTAGATATTTCTTTTTTTTTTCAGTATTGTCGTTCTTATGGAATGTATCATATTGTTCGTCTTTCTTATTCTGTTATTAATTTCCAAATCTTCTTTTCCTGTTTCTTCTATTTTTATACCTAGTTAATCGAAGTTTGTTACTTGTTCTAATCTTATGTTAATTAATTTTATGTTCGTTATTTTTTCTTCTTTCGTTACTGCTAGAATTTTTGTTTTCCCAATATTTATTGTCATACCTTTTTTCTTAAAATGTCATTCCAAATTATTAAGTTGTTTTTGCACGTCTGCTTTGGTTTTTGCAAAAATTGCTAGATCATCTACAAAGGCACATTGAGATATAGTTACAGGTTTGAGCAAGTAATTGCCTATTGTTATCTTACTGACTTTTGTTCTGCTAACTTTATTATTTCGTCCATAAAAATGATAAATTATAGTGACTAAGTCCTCCTCCTTGTCTCAAACCATTTTTAATTTGGAATTCTTCTGAAATGTCATTTGTGTTCTTAATCTTGCTTTTGTTTCTCAATAGAGTATAAATTAAGAGACATATAAATCAAATATTAAAATCGAAGCAAGAACCACGTAATTAAAATGAATGTAAAGATTAAAATTGAGAAGTTAAAAAATGGATTTAAAGTTGATGAGTTTAAAGGTAAATTTAAAGGAATAATTAAATTATTGATTGATTTTTTTTTATGTAAATGTTTATTAAAAAATTTTTTTTTTTTAATTTTATGTGTTATATAGGGAATAAAATTTGATATATTTTGGTTAAATGTGTTGTTGTATTAGTATTTTGGTTTTGTGTTTAATCGTTGTACGAGTAACATGTTGTTCGTTATTTAATACCCTAATTACTAAATCTAAATATACTAAATTAAATTAAATTAAATAACAAGTGTATCACACTATCTGTAGAGAAAACCGCGTAAATAGCTTGTGTAGAACTGGGATCTCTTGTTGTTGTAAGCGTATACCGACCACCTGACTCATTATTCGACGAATTTGAAAAAATTATGGATGAAGCTCTTTACACACTTGTATCGATAATATTTTCACAGATTTTTAACCAGTTAGTAAATCAATAATTAATAAAATAAATTCTGATCACACTGGACCACTAGTTATATTTAAAAACAATGATAAACAAACTGAACGCGAAGTAATTCAATATACTCCTGTAAACAGCAACCGTGTGTTACTATTTAGAAATAACGTAAGTTCACGAATAATTGAAGTAGGTTACAGTAATTATCCAAATGCTAATATTCCCATTATAACTACAAAGCCGCTCAATTCGTGCCCTGCAATAGCTGCGTCTTTAGTTAAGCAAAAATGTTAATATCTGCGACGCTATATGTACCTTTTATCCAATTTCTAGTACTGACATAATTTCATCTTTCAAATCGTTAAATATGAAAAGACAAGAGACATAAATGGACTATCAGTAAGAATTATTAGTTCCATAATTGACCTAATCGCATCTATTCTTGCTACCATTTTCAATCAATGTATCGAAATTGGTCTAGTTCTAAACCTTATGAAACAGTGAAATAGTACCTGTATTTAAAAGTGGTACTAAAACAGACCCTTCCAATTTTAGACAGTCTCCATCTTACCAACTCTTAGTAAGATTTTTGAAAATATTATTTTAAATTAATTACTCACCTATTTTTTAGTATAAAGTTAATGAACAGTAAACAATACGGTTTCACACGTAGACGATCAACTATTGACGCAGGTGTTAATCTTTTCCATCAAATTTTTAGTGCCTGGGAAGATTCAAAGAATGCCATAGGTATTTTTTGCGACCTTTCTAAAGCATTTGACTACGTTCATTACAATATTTTGGCTAGCAAATTAGAATACTACGGAGTCAAGAGGAAAGCTATGATCTTATTCAAAATTACTTCAAAAACAGAGTTAAAACAGTTGAAGTTGGGGAAGAGAGGTCCTCGGGGTCAATTATTTGCATGGGAGTGCCGCAAAGTTTAATACTTGGACCATTTCTATTCCTAGTTTGTATTAATGATCTACCTTATATGGTAAATCAGATTTATAATGTTATAGTTTTTGCCGATGATACATCTCTTATTTTTAAATTAGATAAGAAAGAAGATTATGGATGTTTCGGATATATCTACTGCTACGAATTAGTTATTTTCCTACGGAGTGTCGAAAGTAGCAAATATCGTGCGAGTGGCTATAGAGACACGAGTGCGGAGCGAAGCGGAGCACGAGTAGATCTAGACACGGAGTGGTATGAATAAAAAAAACTATGAACTCAAAAGTAAGTACTCTGAGTATGAGCATAATGGATGAGTTTATACTAATTTTGATATGAATAATAAAGTAAAAACTCCACCAAGCATAAACTCTTATATACTTGAGCAGATACTCACTGTCAGGAGATTGTCAAATAATTTTTAATTAATGTTATTTGTCAGTCGAATTATTTCAATATGAGCGAGTGATAGTGAAGAAAGTGGTATACTGAACCGCAAACGGAATTTGTGAAAATTTTACAGAGATTTCCTGTACTGCTTTCCAAATCTCAAACTCCTGCGGTTCGAAAAAGTAAATCTGAGGCACTTGTCGCCATGAAAAGAAAGTGGGAATTGTGCTTTGGATCAGAAATAGGTGAAAAACAACTATTAAAAAAGATTAACAATATGACAACAATAATTAAAAAAACAGACATCAACAGAACAGGAAATAAAAAAATTAAATTATTAGACTGGGAAAAACTTTTTTTTTAAATGATGACTGGTGATGGTGACGGTAATCCTGATATTACCAAAGTTCCAGGTATATTCTTTAAAAATTAACAGATTATTTTTAGGTTGTGTATCAGCTGGAACTTCAAATGACGAATCTGTCGGGTTTGTAAGTTTTGAGAGCTCATTTCCTAAACCCAGTCCAGGTTCGAAATTGAATTATTACGAAAGTAAAAATGAATAAGTACTTTTTTAGGTCTCATGTTGGTTGGAATATTTGATAATCCACCAAGAAAGCTTAAATCAAATAATGAATTAAAAAATATGAGACGGATGAAACGAAAAATTTATCAAATACAGAGCTGCAGCGCGCCTTGTTTTGTGGAAACAACTAAACGTGTTGAATTTAAAAGAAAAAAAATTAAGACCTAAGTTACGTGTAATTTTTTCTGAAGAATCTGATTAAATAAATAATAAAATAATATACACAAATGGTTTCTGAAAATATCTATTTTTCTAAATTTGATTATAAATAATTCTCGCAATTTAATTGCGTTTTTGTTGACCCATTTGTCGCAAATGCCCTTCAACATCTTCTGAATATTAAAATTTTCTTCTTCTTCCTCTAGTAAAGGTTTGTCCTCCTCCAACTCATCATCCAAAAATTTTGCCACATTGTGAAGTATAAAACAACACATAATCAATTTTGGAACTTTTTCTAAAGATAAACGAACCGCAGATTGTAAAATTGGGAATCTTTGTTTTAATTGACCGAAGCATTTTCAATTATTACCCTCTCTCTTTTGAAACGATTATTGAATGCGCGTTCAATTGGTGTGTTCGGGTTCCTGAAAGGTGTCATCAACCATGGGGTAACTGCATATCCCTCATCTCCAAGAAGAACAGTCTGATTATTTTGAAAATATGTTGTTACAATATTCTTGACACCAGAATTGTTCCATATTCTAGAATCATGTACCGATCCTGGCCATGACGCATCAACACTCGTATATAACTTGTGAGAATTACAAGTTGCTTGGACATTTATACTAGGATATCTTTTACGATTAATATATTCATCCCCATAAATATGTGGTTTGTTTATTCTTAGGCTAGTACAGTCAATTACACCCACACAACATGGAAAAGAATACTTTTCTTGCCATTTCCCTTTTTCTAATTGAATATCTGCATTATTCTCAGGAAATTTTATCCATATATTTTTTTAACAATAATTTTATTTATAACTTCCTTAATTACTTTGAAGTGGTAGATTGATGTACACCTATATCTTCACCCACACCTGCTTGAAAACCAGGATCTACGATATATATTTTAGTCAAAATATATTTTTAGTGCACCTCCTCTAGCTTCTCCTGTTTCTTGTTCCAGAAAATTAACTGATATCTACTCGACATTTCTTAATTCAAACCGGTACAATACCTTAAAATCACGTTCAAGGGTTGTTCGTCTAGCTTTATACAACTTCTGTGCCCTTCGATTATTAATAAATTCTGCCATAATTTCAATTTTTTGAAATTGAGTTTGCGATAAGTCAAACTTCAATATGCACAGAAGTACATACTCATTATTTGAAGCATATACTTCTCTATATTCATATGAAACCCAAATACCTACTCCCACTAAAGTTTACATAAGAGTATCAACAAGGTGAGTATCTAATCATCAGACTTATTCATACGAATTGTAGTATACTGGGTGAGTCGGGAGGAGCGCACCAAACTCTAGGAGTGTATTATACACGTGAAAATAATGTAAAAAAACTCATATGTTCTTATGCGATTCTCATTTGTTTTCAAGTTATGGCGTAATTAAAAATGTTCATCTAGCTTTCCACTTATTATCTGAATTTTAACATTATCAAGTATGCCATGTTCGAGGCTCAAAGACATTTGATAATTCTGACGTTTGATGAACTGTCAGTGTACAGTGAACAGTAACTGAACATTTAATTTCGAATTTATGTGATTGTTAGTGTTGCAAAATGCCAGATACTTATTCAAATTTAGAATATGCAAATATGGTGTTTGTTTATGGTTTCTTTAATGGAAATGCTACAGCTGCTGCTGAAGAATATCGTCAACGTTTTCTACACCAAAGACATCTTGATAAAAACGTATTTATTAGAGTTTTCAACAAATTGTGCGAGACTGGTAAGCTTCCCAGTGCAAACATAACATCTGAACGCGCTACTCGACAAGGTTTTGTAGAAGTAGAAAATATTCTACATCTAGTAGAAGAAGATGCAACTACTAGCTCACGGAGAATTGCCACTCAATTGGGAATTCCACAAAAAGAGTGATAAACACACTCCACGAGCAAGGCTAATAACTTACCACGTACAGAGAGTACAGCACCTACAACCAGAGGATTACGCTAACCGTATAGTGTTTTGTCGGTGGATAAATAATAATCATCGTGTTGTATCGATTATACTCTTTACGAATGAAACTACATTTACCCGTGATGGCTTTAATAATACTCGTAACTATCATGTATGGTCAGACGAAAATCCCCACGCAACAATCGAAAGCAATTTTTAACATCTGTTTTCTGTGAACGTGTGGTGTGGTATGGTTGACAGTAATTTAATTGACCCTTTTATTTTGGAGGATCATCTCACATTTTTTACAAAATGAATTACAAGGCCTGCTAGAGGATGTTCCTGTAAATATTAGAATGCAGATGTACTATCAGCACGATGGAGCTCTTGCACATGTCGCTCGTCAGGTCAAGCAACATTTGAACGAACGTTTTCCAGGGCGTTGGATTGGTCGTGGAGGTCCTATTAATTGGCCTGCAAGATCTCCAGACCTTACACCACTAGATTTTTCTTTATGGGGCTGGATGAAAAATGAAGTCTACAAAATAGAAGTGGACACACGGGATGCACTAATTAGACAGTTGAGAATACTGCAGTCCATATTAAAGAAAAAGAAATGAATCAATTGGGAGAGCAACAAACGCTCTTCGTAGACGAAGTAGAAAATGTTTAGAAGTCAATGGCGGTATTTTTGAACATTTATTGAAAGAACGCATGTTATTAAGTGTATAATTTGTTTATTTGTTAATATGCTATAACTTGGAAACAAATGAAAATCGGATAAGAACATATGATTTTTTTACATTATTTTCACTTGTATAATACCTCCTAGAGTTGGTGCGCTCCTCCAGACTCTCCAGTATACTCTCAATTGCAA